>JANZLC010000009.1:21788614-21826287 GCA_026413385.1 Erythroxylum gracilipes
GCTTATAACTTGCTCAATATGCTTCTTCTCTTGTTCCTCTAGTCTCTCTTGATCCCTTTACACAATAACCAAAATCTCACTCAATAGGGTTTTCAATTGAAAATTCCTCAAATCACAATCACTAAAATTGGTTTTAAAAACCCAAAGGATTCAACATGATCTTACCTTGATTCTTTCACCAAATGAAGGGATCTTTAGCTCAAAAGAAAGCTCTTCTCTTTGCAACAACCTTAAAATCTCTCTTGAAGGCTAACACAATCGAAACCCTAGCTTGTTTTCTCTTCTTTCTCTCTTTCATTCTTTTTCATATTTTCTCCCTCTTATCTCTTTTCTCATCCACACATTTTGCTTCTCCAGAATCTTCTCATTTACTTTTTCTCCTTTATTTATAAGCAAGACAATACTTCTTCCAATTATGCCCTTAATGAGTCTAAAAGTCCATTTCACCCTTCCTCATAAGCTTATGTTCTTTTAAACTTAAGTGTCTTACCACAAATACCCTTGAACATTCTGACATAACACTTTCTTCTAGAAGGATCTCCCCTATTGTCTTACATTTTTAATACCAAAAAATCATCCAACTTGGTTCACTGGTTCCAAAGATATACTTCAAACAATTTTAGACTGCTCTAACCCAAAACAATATACTATGCACAACTTCCATCCAGAATTTGAAAGTCTCTAAGACTGCCTCACAATTCACTTTCTTCAGATAATTCGGAACTCTATGTCTCTAGTTTACCAGAAGTTAGAAATTATCTCATTTAGATCAAGAACTCCAGAAATCATCAAAATACTAAAGTATGTTCAGTGGAATAACATCAGTTCATATATATTTTCTAAAGAACATCCTCACTATACCTGTCCCACATTTTTCACTCAATATTTCCCAATTCATTTTAGGTGGCTCTGATTTCTGTTGGAGATGTATAGAAATTTCTTTCGAATCCTATGGTTCAAGAATCAAGTCATTTAGGTGTCTAGAGAAGAAGTTATGGCCAAAGAATCAAATTTGGTTTTGTCCTTACTCATATCGAACTTGTCTTGGTACAATTGCTATAACTTTTCCTACAGATGTCGGACTAAGATCATATTAGAACGATTCCAAAGAGGACTTCAAGATCTACAACTTTCATGAAGACCTCAAAGATCAATTCTACCTTCTTTGTTTTCTTCTTTCTTACCTTTGCATCATCTTACTTCTGCTTCGTCTTACATCGCTTTCGTCTTACTTTTCTTTTGTCTTACTTTTCTTTCGTCTTACTTTCCTTTCGTCTTACTTTTCATTCATCTTACTTTGCTTTTGGCTTACTTTTGTACCTAAGACGCATCTTCTTAGTTTGACCTCCACTGCGTCTTAGTTTGACCTTCGCTTCGTCTTAGTTTGACATTTCCTTTGTCTTAGTTTGACATTTGCTTCATCTTACTTTGATTTTCGCTTCGTTTTAGTTCTATCGTCTTAAAACTTCGTCTTAGTTATATCGTCTCAAAACTTTGTCTTATTTCTATCGTCTCAAAACTTTGTCTTATTTCTATCGTCTCAAAACTTCGTCTTAGTTCTATTGTCTTAAAACCTAATCTTAGTTCTATCATCTCAAAACTTCGTCTTAGTTCTATCATCTCAAAACTTCGTCTTATTTCTATCGTCTCAAAACTTCTTCTTAGTTCTATCGTCTCAAAACTTCGCCTTACAAATTTGTCTCAAAACTTCGTCTTACACCTTTGTCTTAAAACTTTGTCTTAGAATTTTGTCTCAAAACTTCGTCTTATAATTTTATCCCAAAACTTTGTGTCAAAACTTCGTCTTAGAACTTCGTTTCAAAACTTCGTCTTAAAACTTCGTTCTAGAATTTCGTCTCAGAATTTCTTCTTAGAATTTCGTCTTAGAATTTCGTCTTACTTTTGCTCTCTCTCCAAAATATCTCCACTTATAAATATCATAACTTTTGACTCTGATGTCCACAAATTCCATACTATATACCGTTGGAAAGATAAAAGAAATATCTACAACTTTCCAGAAGGCAACTTTGCTAAAAATCTATTTATATCAATCCCAAATTTGCCCCTAATATCCTAAGACAAATTTTCCATTCATACAACAACGTACTGCACCCAATTCTTAACTTCATGACAAATTTTTAGATTCTTAGAGACAGAATTGAAATTTGATGTCGGCATAAAAAATATAGCCACATATCTCTAGTTTAATCCAAATTAAGAATCATATCTTTCGGATCACTAGAGAAAATGTTGTGGCTAACAAACCGAAGCACACTTAATGAACCTTTTCCAGATCAACTCTTTATTTAAAAATCTTTCCTTAACACAACTCATACCAAGATCACCCTTTTCTACTTCATTTACTCCTCATTCTCCACTTAATTTCAAATCAATATCCTCTATAAAGAAAATAGACTCCATAACTAATCATGAACACCAAAACAGAACATACATATATGTACATATCCTTCATCAACTTACTACACATGTTCAACTTCCTTTTTACCTCTACTTCACCTCTAAATTTCACCTTGATTGTTCCCTTTTCAACATCTCTTACCTGCCAAAAACACCAAAACAAAACAAGAATCTATTCGCATTCCTCATTCAGTAGTTCTAACTTCTAAGAAAATGTTCGGGGTCTAACAATTCTCCCCCGTAAAGAATTTCGTCCTCGAAATTCTCATCGAAATGATCAAACAAATGGAGGAATTATTGTTCTTGTAAAGTTTGTATTTTTGGATTTTGATGTAAGGTGGCTTGAAATGCCCACTAAAGCGTTGTAAAACTTTTTTTTCCTTAACTCACGACACTCTCTCTCCCTTTTTTCTTATTTGTGTGTTTTCTCTCTTCTTTCATTCTTCACCAATGTTTTTCTCTTCTAAAGCACAAGCCCATAATTCCTTCTTCCCATTTTGCCCCTCCTTCAATGCCTTAAAGCTTTCCCACTTAAGTAAACTCCCAAAAATGCGCCTCATGCAACTTATCACCTTAACCTTAATTCAATTAACCTATGTCATATAATCTCATTCACATTAGCAAACTAATTAATTCCAACATACATTAATCTCAAAATTAATTTAAATTATGCTTATTTATTAAGAAAAATTCAGGGGCCAACACTTATCCTCAAAGCCAATTGGTTGCTTTATGTATATGGTTTCCTCTAACTTTCTATATAGGAAGACTGTTTTGACATCCGTTTAATGGATTTCCCAATCATAGATAGTAGCTAGCACTAGAATGAGTTTAATGGTCTTAAACTTGACTACTGGTGAGAATATCTCCTTGTAGTCAACTCCCTCCTTCTATTTATATCCCTTTGTTACAAGCCTAGTCTTGTATATCTTAGGTTCTGCTTCTGTCACTCCTTTTTTCAGCTTGAACAACCATTTGTTCTTTATTAGCTTGACTTTAGGAGGTCTAAGCACTAAAGTCCAGATTATATTCTTCATTAGAGAAGAATAATCTTTCTCACAAGCCATCTTCATTGTTCGGCATCCTTTCTCCTCATGGCTTCTTTATAGGTTTTAGGAGCCCTATAATCTATAAATTCAATAACTAGACAAGCAAATTCAGCTAAGTTTAAATTTATGTATGTTCTATTAGGAACTCTTTGTCTCGGTTGCCTATCTCTAGTGAGTTGATAGTCTTGTAGAGCACCTTGAGGGTCATTAGTAGTTATGTGTAGGGCTCTTTCCTCACTCTCACCTTCAATTTCTTCAGTCCCTTGTTCATGATGAATAGGGCCTTGCACAAGTTCCTAATCATGAGATTGTGTCCTGCCTTCTTCTTTTATTTTTGGTGGCACATAGAAGGGGACTGAATTGCTTGCGATCCAAGTTGCTCTTGAACTTCCTTTTAGAGGTCTAATTTTAGGGAGTTCCTGCATAATAGAGGAAACTCATTTTCCTTGAAAATCACATCTCTGCTGATAATGATTTTGTAACCTCCCTGTTGAAGTAGTAAAACCTTGTAACCTTTGACTCCTTTGGGTAAACTAGAAATACCCCTTTTACTGCTCTAGGTTCCAACTTACCTTCCTTCTGATGTGCATATGTAGTACATCTGAAGGTCTTTAGATGAGTCAAGTTAGGTTTCTTCCCATTCCATACTTCTTGTGGAGTTTTATACTTATTAGCAGAAGTAGGTAATCTATTCACTAGGTAGGCTGCAGTTTTAATTGCTTCTCCCTATAAAGTTTGTGAACAACCTGACGATAGTAGCATATACCTTGTTTGTTCTAAGAGTGTTCTGTTGAGCCTCTCAACTACACCATTCTGCTGAGGTGTAGCTCCCACTGTCTTATGCCTTAGAATGCCTTTCTTACTACTATAGTCTTCAAACTCCTCATTGCAGTATTCCCATCCATTATCTGTCCTTAGGCATCTCAGCTTCTTTCCAGTCTAATTTTCCATTAGTGTATGCCACATGATGGAGATTTCTAATGCTTCATCTTTCCTTTTCATAAGATAGACCCAACATTTCCTAGACTTATCATCTATAATTGACATAAAGAATAAATTCCCTCTTGTAGTGGACACTTGAGCTGGCCCCCAAAGATCACTGTGAGCATATTCCATAACCTCTTTACCCCTCTTTGCTTCCTTTTTGAAACTGGATCTGTGATGTTTTCCTAGCACATATGATTCACAAATTCCAGCTTCTTTAAGTCCTTTTATGGAATCAATCCGTTTTTCGAGAGATGGATCAGACCCTTGTTCCTTACATGACCCAACCTTGAGTTCCATTGTTTAGTTGAATTAGGCTCTACTTTTTCTGTAGCTAGTTTCACTTTAGTAGTGCCTATAATATAGTATAGCCCACCTCTTTCAACTCCTTTGATGATAACTCTACCATCCTTTAGAATTTCTCTAAGTCCATCCTTAAATCTAATTTGAAATCCTTGTTTGTCAAACATGCTTTCAGAAATTAGATTCCTCTTTACTCCAGGCACAAATCTGACATTGTTTAGGGTTCTCTGTTCTTCCCATCAAACATGTTGTTAGATACATTCCCAATTCTTTCGATCTTTTGCTACCCAGAATCTACCCTTTTTACTTTGGTAGTGACTGGTTCAAATGTTGTGAACTAGTCTTTGTGAGGAGTTACATGCATAGTGTATCCAGAGTCGAAGATCCATTCTCTACTGAGATCTTCACTCTCTTCAGTGACTGCCAGTATCTCATCACCATTGGAGTCTTCTGGTTTCTTGACATTCCCAACATCTCCACTTTTTACTACTTTATCTCTTTTCTTCTTTCTGCAATCTCTTGCAAAATGTCCCTCCTTATCACATTAGAAACACTTCTTACCTTTAGCATTTTTCTTCTTTTCATCACCTTCTTTGGTGTGCTTATCCTTTCCATTCCCTTTCTGCCAATTTCCTTTCTTGCTATTCTTTTTTGTGACTTCTTTTTTTGATTATTTTGTATGAACATCACTTCTGCTTCCTTCTTGAATAGATTAATATCCACTATTTCTTCCATTAGTGAATCCAACACCCTCTTAACAGTGAGAAATTCTCCACTAGTATGCTTGATCACCTTCTTGAAAGCAGTGAATTTAGAAGGTAAAGCTTTTAGAATTACTACAATTTAATGTTCTTCTGAGATCCTTTCACTTGTAGCTTCTAAATCTTGCACCAACTTAAAGAAGTAGTCCATATTATCATCAAGAGAAACAGAAGTGTTCATTTTATAGTTAGAAAGATTATTTAAAAATGCCATCTTGTTAGCCAGAAATCTTTTAGCTTATAATTCACCAATTTTTGACCAGAGTTTCTATGCAGTATTACAATTCTGCACTTTCCTTACCACAACCGGTGATAAGTGAAGCATTAACTTGCACTGTGCAAGTCTCTGCATCTTGAGTATCTTTATAAGGCAATTTCTACATCATACTGTTATTTTATAGCTTTATAACATTTATAAGACTCAAGTAAGACTTGCATCTGAAGTTTCCAGATGGTGAAGTCTTCCTTACCAATGAAGACATCCATTTCTTTTCCTACCATTTTAAATGTAGTTTAAAGAAACACGAGAGGAAATATACTTACAAAAATTCTTGATGAACCTTGATGCTTTGAATAGTCAAGAATTGCCTAGATAGTTGTAGATAGGCTCCGATACCACTGATGTTAGGTTCTTTGTGTTGTACTGTTATCTTTTACAGTAAAGACTGATAAAGAAGTTTTGGTTTTGCAGGAAGTAAACTAGCTGAAAAATAAAGAACACATAATTTTTACTTAGTTCGATGGCTTAAATGCTATCTACATCCAAGGATCTCACACTTGTGGTTCTACTAGTATCAAGAAAAAAGTAAGTTTACAAGAGATTGGGTGTTTTCTAAAAATACCTACAAGGAGTCTATGAACTCTCTTCAGTACTCTCAGATAAGTACTCTAGCAACTCTCAAAACTTTCACTCTATTTCTACCATTCTCAAACTATTGATTACAAAGTATTGAGTACAATGTATTTTGTGCATCTGACTGATGCTTAGGTTTGTCTTATATAAGACTTAGTAGCAGTTGCATTCGGTGGTGGCTTCATCTATTAGGTGAATAACATGTGTCCCTCACGTGTTCAACTAATGCTTCATACTCTACGTTATGTTGATGCGACTGCGTTTTTGACTTAGCTTTTGATGTCTGCTTCTCACGTGTGTCTCACATGTCTCACTTAGACATATTATTCTTCTTTTGTTCCTTGATCAGAATGACTTGCTCTCTTTCTTCTTCGATATTTCAGACACACTTTTGCACATAATCACAAATCCTCTTCTTTGTCTTAAGATTGTTAATTCTTTGTTAAGGGTTAATGGAGAATCTGTGAATACCTTCACTTAATTCATTCTAGTTTACCAGAATTTTTGTGGGGTGAGGCGTTGAAAATAGCCACTTATATCTTGAATCAAGTACCTAGTAAGTTAGTCCCAAAGATTCCATATGATATATGGTCAAGAAACCAAGATTGCGTCATTTTTCATGTTTGGGGATGCAAAGCAGAAGTAAGGCCCTGTAATCCACAATCTAATAAGCTTGATCCGAAAACTGTTTGTGGCTACTTTGTAGGTTACACCATCAGATCAAGGGATTCTAGATTCTATTGCGCATCTCACACGACCAAAATCATAGAATCAGATAGAGCTGTCTATTTTGAAGCTGAATTTGGTTCAAGTCAAGGGTCAAGAGAAATTATATTCAGGGAAGAACATATTCTAATCCCTGTACCCGTCGCTTTCACTCCTACTGATGACCTTATGATTGAACAAATTCCAGTAGAATCTCATGAAGAACCTCAAAATCAAGCACATGAAAATGTCATTGATACTAGGGATGATGAAGTTGTTGTGAGGAGATCACTAAGATCACGCAGACCTGCTATTCCTGATTACTATATTGTCTATTTGCAGGAACATGGGTTTGATGTGGGAAACAATACTCAGTTATCAAGAAGCCATGAATAGTCCTTAATCTGTGTTGTGGATGAATACAATGGAAGATGAGTTGAGTTTCATGTCACAAAATAGAGTTTGGGAGTTGGTTGAACTATTTAAAGGTTGCAAACTCATTAGGTGCAAGTGAGTTTACAAAATCAAACATGACTCAAGTGGACAAGTAGAAAGGTAAGGCTAGACTTGTGGCTAAAGGTTATAGCCAGAGAGGAGGGATTGATTTAAAAAAAAAACCTTCTCACTAGTTCTACTAAAGATTCACTGTGAATCCTCATGGCTATATTTGCTCATTTTGATTTGGAACTCAATCAAATGGATGTTAGGGCCACCTTCTTGAATGGAGATCTGTATGAAGATGTTTGTATAACTCAACCAGTTGGTTTCGAGATGACTGGTAAAGAACACATGGTTTATAAGCTCAAGAAATCTATCTATGGGTTAAAACAAGCATCAAGGCTGTAGTATCTCAAGTTTGATATGGTTGTCACTACAAATGGCTTCATGGAGAATGTAGTTGATCATTGTATATATATGAAGTTCAATGAGAGCAGTTTCATTTTTCTCGTACTGTATGTTGATGACATTTTACTTGCTTCTAATAATACTGATCTATTATTTGAGACAAAACAACTATTATTTAGCTATTTTGATATGAAAGATCTTGGCGAGGCCTTTTATATACTTGGAATTCAAATTCTCCGAGATAGAGCTAATGATATTCTTCAATTATCTCAAAAGACTTACATTGATCGGAGCTTGAAAAAAATCAATATGCATTCTTGTTCTCCTAGAAAGCCAACAATAGTGAAGGATGATAAATTCTCAAAGGCCCAATGTTCACAAAATGATAAAGAGAGAGATGAAATGAAAGTCGTTCCTTATGCGTCACTTGTAGACAATTTGATTTATGCTCAAGTATGCACACCCCCTAATATTGCTTTTGTTGTAAGCATGTTGGGAAGATACTTAAGTGATCCTAGACTTGGCAATTGGAAAGTCGCCAAGAAAGTCATAAGGTATCTTCAGGATAGCAAGGATCATATGTTGACTTATAGGTGAACTGACACTCTTGATATAGTTGGATTTAGTGACGCTAATTATGCAGGGTGCATGGATAATAAAAATTCACTTCAAGCTATGGAGGAGTTGTATTGTGGAAAAGTATCACACAAACAATCACAACGTCCTCTACAATGGAGGCAGAGTATATGGCGTGTTATGAGGCAACTTATCAAGCAATATGGTTTCGGTATTTCATTTCAATATTGGGTATTGTAGACTCTATTTCGAGTCCGCTGAAATTGAATTGTGATAACTCCGCATCTGTAGTTTTCTCTAAAAACACTATAAATGCTTCTCGCTCAAAGCATATTAATGTAAAGTACTATTTTGTTAAAGAGAAAGTTGTTGAAACCCTCATTATTGTTGAGTATACGCCTATAACTAGCATGTTATCAAATACACTTATAAAAAGCTTACCTATATGTGTGTTTGCAGAATACGTCTCCCGTATGGGATTGTTAGAAGCCTAGCTTGATAAGACTAGTGGGAGTTTGCTTTTTTATATTGAGCATGTTAATACTTTGTAAGAATAGATTATAACTTTTATATATGAAACATGCATAATAATATTTGCAGTTACTTCTTATTAATATTGACATACATATGTTGATGTATATATGTGTGTGTGTATATATATATATATATTGACGAAATAATAGGTACAATTGTCTCAGTTACTGTATTCCATACATGTTTTTTTAATGGTTATTGTTGTATTTGAATATCTCTAGGGCCTAATCATATATAGTAAATATATCCTATCGATATGACATTACATATAATTTATTTGACTGTCTTTGGATGATGGAGATTGGTATGGTGATTTGATTATATTGTCCAGGTGGAAAAATGTTAGAAATATATGGAGTAATATAATCACAACTTCCATATTCACAACATAATTATCAAATATATGTTTAATAACTATAATGGGATGATTAATAATTTACTAATTACATTTGAGGCACATGGTAGTACCCTAATAACTATAAGTTAACCATTAAATCATAGTTCGTCACAATTATAAAATGACATGATTAGCCTTATTCTACCACTTAAAGTATAACATGTTATAAGTATAGCATATGATGAGAATATGTGTTGTCCTCGTGGATGTGTGTGGTCTCTCTTGCATATGTTTGTTGAGTATTAATAGGTTCTAGTCTCTTGAATGCATTAAAGCTATGTACATTCCTAGTCTAGTTATGGCTTTAAATAAAATGTGAATCTCAGTATTGGTTATTGGTCAGCATTTACGAATAATAACTCAGAAATAAACTCAACCTGTTATTAACTTTGGAAGGCTTGAACGTAGAAAATAATTTGTCAAATGAGACGCTTTAGTAACAGGCATGTTGTGTTAGCTTAGCCTACCAGCGCTTTGTACCTGCCAACCATTCCTCTTAAATGCAAACCATGTCGAAACTTTTAAGTTGCCCACAACTGTTTCCGTTGTTTCTGTATAACGCTTTGAAAACATTTCCGTTGATAGGTATCGTTAGTCTTCCAGGCAAGCAAAATATCGTGTCAACGTTCTTTATTGTATCTCACCAACTGCGGTTCTCTTGTTTTTATTGCCTTGCAGTCTTCTTCTACGCTTACCCTTCTTATCCTTTCTTTGTGAAGAACATGGCTGAAGAAACCTCCCAGTCCATCTATGACTTCACTGTCAAGGTAACGGTTAAGCTTTGTTTCTTGCTTCCATTCTCATTGTAATTCTTGGTGGAAAACATAGAAGGTAGAAAGGAAAGTTTGCAAGTTTGAAGTTTTTCTCAAGTTTTCAGTTTTAGAATTTGCAAGGTTGAAGTTTTTCTCAAGTTTTCAGTTTTAGAATAATTTTCCCGTTTCTTGTTCTTGTTCACGAGAACAAGAAACGGGAAAATTATTCTAAAACTGACTACTTGCAGACAAAAGCAACAAACTTGAGAAAAACTTCAAACTTCAAACTTGCAAACTTTCCTTTCTACCTTCCATGATAGACTTACTTTGTTTTTTTCCTTCTCTTTTGGCCTCTGACTTCATCAAATCTCTATTTTCTGGTATTTTGCTTGAGTTGATTGCTATTTTAGATCAGAAACAGAGACTCCAATTATGTTGTGATCTTCTTTTATTAACATCTACACTTTTTAAGCTCCTAGAGAAACCTGCTATTCATGGATACAAAAGAAAACATTGCTTAGAACTATGAAGGCCTCGCCTTTTGACTGTTGTTGCGTGTATAATTTTGATCTTGATTGCAGGATATCCGGGGAAATGACGTCAATTTGGGTGACTATCGAGGAAAGGTTCTTCTAATAGTTAATGTCGCGTCCAAATGGTAACTATTCATGATCCTATCTGTGCTTGACTTCTTGGCCAATCTGCCTTTGTGACTTTTATATTTCCTCTGTTTTTGCCAGTAGATTAAAGACATAGATATTCCTCGGAAAAATAGTGTTTCTTGCAACTACCATTCACAGCTAAGAGAGGGCTAGTATATAAGTTTTCTTTCTTTTTCTTTATATGAAGAGGTTAATATGATTAAAGATTTTACAAATGGAGCTTTTTTCCAAAAAAAAATGGAGCTTGAGGTTTTACATAAACTGAAGTTACCCGCATCCTGTATCCTGTATCTGTATCTTTACAAGCCAGTAGCTATGTCTATTTTGAAATTCCCATAATTTCAGCTGTATGTTGGAAGTAATTGTTAGGTGAGATATGACCATTATGAGATTGACTTACAGAGATCGTGTCGATATTGTCATGTCAACAGGAAGATGTGAACTTTCTTTTTTTTTCTGTTTATATTTTTTATTAAGTTGAAGTTTTTGATACAGAACTGATAAAGCCAGCTGGAAAGACTTGTCCACCAAAATTTCGCTTAAGAAGTGTTCTTCATGTTCTTTCTTTTGGTTTCCATTGACAAGTTTTTAGATTGTTTTTCTTGTAAATTAAAATTTGTGGACTTCGCTTGTAGTTTATGTATGGCTGTTGGCTAGAAATCGTTCTTCCTGTTATGTTCATAACTTAAAAACGTTCACTTCATGCTATCGTGACATTGTAGTTTAAATTTTCCTGCTCATGATAAAGAAATGCTCTTTTAATAACAACTGGACCTAGTCAGATGATGAATCATTTACACTGATACTTAGTTCTATCTATGTTTCTGCAGCGGCTTAACGACATCGAACTACAAGGAATTGAATGTTCTGTATGAAAAGTACAGGAGTCAAGGTTGTTCACTTGCTTATATATAGGAAAACATTCAATTTATCGGACTTGTCATTAACTTCTCAGAAAATGCTTTAAAAATTCCATTTTCAATATGTATTAGAATCAAAATCTATTTACAATGAAAAACTTTTTGTTGGTGCTTGTAGCATTGAAAATCTTTGCATCGATATGAAAGATGAAAATGGTTCTAGACTTGATCATGAACTGAAATTCCTGTCAGCAAATTCCATCCTCACCACAGTATGACATAGTTTTCTAGTTTCAGCAATTAAAGGTTTTCTGTTTGTCGAAGAAAATAAAAAAGGTTGTTTATTAGCTTCATCATTCTCTTATTGCTTTAAATTTTACATCCTTGAAGTTGGTAACCTAGATTTTGTTTCTTCTTTTTTCGACAGGATTTGAAATCTTGGCATTTCCTTGCAACCAATTTGCTGGACAAGAACCAGGAACCAACGAGGAGATTCAGGAAGTTGCATGCACAATGTTCAAAGCTGAATTTCCAATATTTGACAAGGTAAAGTCAGTATATCAATTTCCTTCCTCAATGAAAATACAACTTTCTTGTAGCAGTTCTTTACAAAGACTATGATCAAAGCTTTACAGCTAACTATTTTGTCCATTCGTTAGTGACTAGTATTCGGGAACGACTTACAGAAAGTAGCTGTCTGCTGGTATAAGCCATATATCTAGGGACAGTAGCTGGTTCCAGCAACTTATCATGACGAAGTCTATTCATTATATTTCATCTGGTTGTTGTAGGTTGAAGTGAATGGAAAGAATGCAGCACCTCTTTACAAGTTCTTAAAATCAGAAAAGGGCGGATACTTTGGTGATGCAATCAAATGGAATTTCACAAAATTTTTGGTGAACAAAGAAGGGAAGGTGGTGGAAAGATATGCTCCCACTACAGCTCCCCTTAAAATTGAGGTTTGGAAATCCTCATCTTCTTGGAATTGTTACATTTATGGGATTTTCATTATCTAATATCTTGTTTTGTTACTTTTTACAGAAGGACATACAAAACCAGCTGGAAAGTGCTTAGCGACCAAAGAATGAGATTGCCTATGGTGGAGAGACATTGTAATCCAGCAGTATAAGCAGCCTGAACTGCTTAGAAACACTTTCAATGCCGTAATGATTTATGTTGGAATTTTCAATTGCCACTAGATTTCACTTCTTTGTTAATAAACATGCAAATCTTTATTCTAGTTGGATAATTATTGTCTATAGATGTAAAAATCTTGCATCTAGAGCCACTGAATGACTGCATATGTAGTACCACAGCTTTTCTATGCTTTATATTTAGAGACTCCATATTTCTTTTCAGGCAGTTCACCTGGACATACAATTAGATACATCCCTAGATAGGATAATATTATATCAAGATGGTAAATATTAGGAGTAGCATCCACGAGGATCTAGTTTTCTGTTAGTGCAGAAATGAACAAGCAACTATAGACTCTGCCAAGTGCCAACCAATTGTACCATCATTTACTACAAGCAGTTCTTGAAGATACAAAAACACGCAGAAAGTTGTCTGTGACTGTAAGTAAAAGATAAGAACCTGTCATTTTTTGTGGGAGTCCTTGATTACAATAAGTGTCAGCACGTCCAGCATTCAATCAAACGAAGGGAAGGGACACAAAACAGAAAAAGGGGCATTGCTATTGCTCAAAGATTGGAAACTCAAGGCAAAAACTTGTTCATATCCAAGTATTAAGAAAGGAAAGTTCAAACTTAGGGATGAAGATTTTGATAATGCATGCCTGTCACTGCCACCGTTTGATAATGGCAACCAGAGTGAGGTTTTTGTTTCAAATAACAATATATGCTTTGTTTTTTTCCCCCTAATAGCACTTGTTGGTTTTATTGTATTATACAGTTTGTCTTGTTCTATCCTTGACTTATTCTATCCTTCTAGAAAGCGTTCTGTGCTGTTGCGAGACATTAAGAAAATCAGAATTGGTACATGTTTCTCCTGGCCTAGTGACTAGTGTCATTCATCTTCTCTTAAACTAAGATTGCGTGTATCTCCTAGACTAATCCTTTTCCTATTAGAGATATGTCTGATGTCACTGAAAAAGTTACAGTTTAGTTCTTCCACCTGGGAAAGCAATTGCTTATTAAAATAAAAGACCCTCCATGGCCACAGATGACCAGTTCAAAGAAATGGAATTATTGCTTGCATTCAAGAAAATGACTTGATATTATTCTTGGTCAAAATGAAGCAACATAATTTAGTGTCATATGGTAAGAATTTAGAAAGTACAAGCATTATCATCCATTGAGTTTCATACGTTTGGACCAAAGTTTTAGCGGGTGATTGAAATTAAATATATACTTTATTAAGCTAGAGGTTTACTCGAGGCAAAGTTTAGTTTTTGGGGATAGTAGAAAAGTTGATTCAAAATTTTCCAAGTTGTTGAAACTCATCTTAAGAGAGTTTAGTGGTTAAATAACCTCAATCTCCATTTTAAGATGATCTTGACATGAACAACAATAGCTTAAAGGGTCACTTCCTGTTGATGGGAAACTGATTCTTAAGTTGTAACATCCATGCCAGAAAGGTATGGAGCATTTCCCTGACAACTTATCCTAAACTTGTATGATATTAGTCAGCCTGATAGCCATGTTCTTACGGAATGTTTAAAAAGTATGGCAGGCATGGTTGCCTCTCGTGTACTGCAGGTTAACTGGAACTCAACTGATCCATCCCACTTGCCAAATCCATTAAATCTCAAACAAAGGATATCGTTATTTTTCGTGTGAGAGGTCAAACATAAAACCTGTAGACAAGCCCTGTAGGAAAAGATAGACACCCCACAACTAAATCTCTAATAAGCTTTTCTTTTTTTTTTCTTTTTGTGATCCCACAGCGTTTCTGCGAAGCTAATAATCTGGAATAGTGATTAGTAGAAAAACGTTCATGCTTTGCTACTCAAAGGCTCTAATGATCACTTAACCAGTATTTCCACAGGGAAAATCTATTGTTGTCCGTAAATTCCATTACCAAGTCAACAATTATAGATAGCCAAGAAAGACTCCAAATGAATTTGTCATAAACCAGAATGAGGTACCAAACCCACATAACAAAACTTAATCTATAAGCTCCAATAATTAGGTTATCGTCACAGCCAGTTATTCAAACCAAGAACTTGGAGAAGACAGAAGAAAACTTCACAAACATCAGACTGGCATATATTGCACTGCTTCTTCACCTTCACTTCTTCCACCAAAATTCTCCCCCGGTTGCTTTTCCATACCAGCATAATGGGGGTAGTTAATCTATCCATATGATGGATAAACAAAAATCAGTTGTTAGCTTGTGCGAAACATTGTTAGTGTAAGGGCAACACAGCAATCATTCCTGGATCAATTAAAATCCCAAACCACATTAACCACAGATTCAACCCAGTTAGATTAGTTACCTCAGCAAATGCAGAGGTCTGAAAGTAGTTGGGAAAGGCTCTAAGGAAGGCACTCATCACTGCATCAAAATAATCAGCTTAAGTTGGAATCTAATTACTAGTAGCAGTAACTACAAAGAATAGTTTTTATTCAAAGCCATTGACAACCTGATGAAATACATTTATTATAGCAACATATCATAACCTTTCTCTAATTAAGTCAAACTCATATCGGCTTTGGTAAAATCCCAAACCTGAAACAATTGCTCCTTTCAACCCATCATTCAATAGGACCTGGTGCCCGCATACAGATGTAAAGAGTTGCAGGAACGTAATTCCTATAAATGGATCCAGCACAACAGATCAGTCAAGCACAAGCTTAGCATGACGTCCAGGCTATTGATTTTTCTTCGCCAAGGACCATATAACCATATTCCTTGTTGATGAATCCATTTTTATTGTTAAATCCCTCTCAGCTGCATAGTCTAACAGTGCATGCCACTGCCTGAGCCCAAAATTTGAGCCTTGCCTTTACATCTTCAGGATGATCACCTGATTAAATACCGCAAGCAACAGGTAATTAACACGCAATTGAATGGTATGTCAATCAGTTCAACAATGAATATAGTTGAATTAATTCTATAATCGCTGGTATGCCATATTTCACATTCACAGAACAACTTGAAAGATAATTCTAAGCATTGAGAAAATATACTTGGACTTCTTACAGTATCAATAACAGAAAATAGATACAGATATCAGAAATATGATTCCCTTAAATCATATAACAGTTCTTAGCTACACTTAAAGGTCATGCATCCTAGACAAAAGGATCCGTTCGTTTTGTAATGCATAAACAGAATATTTGAAAATGCACACTGAAGTATAACTACAGAGCAAAAAGCGCCAACAACGTTTACAACATAAGCATAACTAGAATCCTAGGTTAAGATTCAAAAGGCTAATGGTAATACAAAGATTAAAAAGAAGTATTATCACCTAAATCTAACATTTCTGTAAAAGATCCAAGCAAAATAACCAACCATTGACAGATGTGTGACATCAAAACATCTCAACAACTAGACTAACACCAAAATTAACCCGTATAACAAAACAAGAATCAAACAGCTAGAAAATAAAGCAGCTGTTAACGGCTGTCTCACCAGGACTGGAGATCTTCCAATTAGCAATAGGACCAGTTGCAGCCTCAGGCACATCAGGAGAGCTGCTTCGATCCGGGGACTTGGTGTGCTCATCAAGGAATTTCTGGCTCATAGAGTAACAAAGCTCAAGAGCTGGGAGAGTATTGCATAGCTCAGGAATCTCATCATAACTGAATCCAAACCCAAGATCCAAGCACCCTTTGAGCTCATCGAGATCATCATCAGTCAAACTCTTGGCTCTCTTCAAATCATCCTCACAACTGTTGCTGCTGTCATTTGCCAATTCCACATACCCTTCAAGCAAGACCTGGTTTTTCTTCTTCTTCTTCTTCTTCTTCATCATGGTCTGTGAAAGACTATTGCTTTCTGTGACAATGGGGTTGCTTTGGGTCATTCCTGCCCACACGTCATCAGCCTCCGGGTACAAAGACTCATCATTTACATTAGTTTCAGAACACGGGGTTTCTGTTTCAACAACCCTTTGGACCAGGTTTGTTGAAGAAACCCGTGATTCATGTTCACATGTGTTTGCCATTTCTCTCCAAATATTTTCTCTCACTAAAGCCTCCCTATCTCTTGCTTGTTTGTGAGACAGAGAGAGGCAATCACAGGCCCTTATAAAGCTGCACCTAATGAACAGATCCGATCCGATCAGATCCACTTTCTTTATTTATTTATTTCCATATTATAAAATCGTGATGATGATGATGAATTGGCATGCATATGTACATACATACATGTCATGTATGATTATGAAGTGGCAATTCGGACAGCTGTAAATGAGCCCAAGAAGAAAGAAGACACAACAAATCGAAGCAAAAAAGGACAAATGCTGGAAAGTGGGGCCACATGTGTACACAAATGCGTGATAGTATGTATCTACACGTATATTACATTCGGCATAAACGATGTTTCATGGGAAGTGTTTGGACTTTGGACGCAAATCTCTTGCCATACGTCTTGTGCTCTTTCCTTGATTGAAAATTCAAAGAATGACTTCTCTTTTGATTTCACTTTGCATTTTTTATAACAAGAAATGACTTCCTCTTAGTTAAGTAAGTGATTTAGTTATTGATTATTATTATTATAGAGATAATAATTTAACATCTCACTTTTGAAGAATCCTCTATACATTTTATTTAGTATAGGAATGAAACTCATTTTTTAATAGTGACTCTTTTTTTAAAATATTTTTATAACTAATTAATAAAATGTAATTAATTAATTAATTACAATATAATTAATCAAATAATATAATATAATTCATTAATTAAAATATAATTTATCCATTCATTAAAATATTGTAATTAATTAATTAAAATATTATTATTATTTATTACATTATAATTAATTAAAATATAATTCATTCAGTCACTAAAATATTGTAATTAATTAATTAAAATATAATTAATTAATTAATTAAAATATAATAAAATGTTATTTTTTTATATTTTTTACAAATCATTCACTATCAATAGTAATAGTAATCAATTATTCCTTTTAACTAATCATCATCGTAATAATAATAATAATATTCAATCTCATTCTTCACTATATTTATTCACATTTTTATTATCATTCTCTCATGTGAACCCACCACCTCCTAAGAGTAGATTTAGGACGACCCAGCCCGGCTATTTACAAATTATTTTCTTTAAAAAAAATTAAAACGATGTTGTTTTATCGTAGGGTCCAACCCGACTTGAGATCCAAGATTCAACAAAGCCATGGTCAAAATTGTCATCTGACATCCGAAGATGGTATTATAACTTATTATGAATGTTATTGCAAAAAAAAAAATACATATGTTACAATATTATGATGTGTTCTATAGGCAATATTAGGTTTCAAAATCACCATGTATTGATTTTAGTATAACTAGAGGACAATTGGTCTTATTATCCAGCTTCAATATCTAGACCTTGGTCACTTAATTAGAATTATAATTTTCCTACCCAAAAAATTGCTAGCCATACAAAGAAACATACCTAATTCTGTAGCCAAAATTTACCAACCATGATCAATGGCCAACTCATTTGCTCATAATGCCCCCGTATTTATCTGGTCAGGTTGGGTTTTTGTCACCTTCCTCATTTAAGCATACATCATTACATTGCTAGCTGGATGGACAACTCATAATTGGTCAGTGAAATAACATGTACTTAATAGACTCTAGTAATCATCTATACGTAGTTCTTTTCAAATTGCTAACTTTCGTTGTATGGATACCATTTGTTCATCCTCGTAGCAAACAGAAGCAAACAACACAAAAGGATAAGAGAGTTTAACTATAAAGCATTTAGCTTGGAATCATGTTCAACCACATCGGATAGTGCTTTTGGCTTTGACATCGAATATAATATCAACAAGTTCTGGTTCTACTGTCTGCTTTAAGAGTATTCCATTAGGTTTCCAAATTCTACCTCGACAACGATACCCCACGATTACTGCGTTCAGAAACGATGATTGGACACTTGACCCCATAAACACATGAGCCAACCTAGCACTACCAACAGGAGTACAGGACCACACAAATTATAGTGATCTTGAAAGAAAGACTCTAAGAACATTAGTTATGGTTGCTGAAAGAACTCAAATGGAATTTGGAGAGCATAATTCCCTTGAATCAGATACTAAAGAAACTGAGAACATTCGTTATGGTTGCTGACTAAAAGCATTCAAGTGGAATGAGGAGAGCGTGGTTCCCTTGAATCAGATACTTAGGATAAGTTCAGTTTAAACAATAAACTATAATCAGGAAAAGGATCCATACTCATCTTCTTGACAAGTATACATTGCATGAAATTTTTTTGGGAAGGTAACTGAGGTTAAGGACTCAGGTTCGAATCTCGGCAGTGACAGTGTGAGAGTTCATCCAATGTGGTGACTCCTTGTGCGCACCGAGTACTGGGCCGCTCTCCTGAGAAGCTAACTGAGATTAAACCATGATTCAATCCTCCAACAGTGATCGGGTCTGTGACTGGAGGTCCTTTAAATTGGGGATCAACCTTTTGAGGTCAAGGATATCCCGAAGGAACAACGCTCCATGTTCCCAGGGATGCTCATCATCTTGTCATATATACCTAGCTCTGAGTAAATCAAATATTATGGCAAATTATTAACGTAGATCTCCGATACAGCCATCTCAATCAGTCTTGTTCGTGAAATCATTGTCTTGTTCTTTAATCTCTTGCCCACTTGCCTCAAAATCTTGGGAAGAAGAGTCGGAGCCACCAACTAATTATTGGAAGCTTGTAAGTCAGTTGGCAACTAGAGTCCACAATAATATAATGTCCGCTGATTGTTATTGTCATAAACAACCCATATACCAATGACACGAAAATTTGATTACTAAATAGTTATATTTTATAAAGAAGTTACTAAATAGTTATATTTTATAAAGAACCTAAAAGAGTAAAGAGTATAGAGATCAAAAGATTTTATATTCAAATCTCCCTACTTATATTATTTTGATCAAATCTGTTGTGCAAAATTTGTCTGATGTGAAGTACTCGATTGACATGAGTTATAGACTATTACGTTAATCTAGAGATTTATCCAATACGCATCTAAATAATAATGATTATAAATTTTTTATTTAAAAAAATTATAAGAAAGTTATTTTTATGATTCGAACCGTAAGTTTATGGTAAAATATTAATAATTGTTTCAAAATTTACCGGAATAAATTGAGATTAAAAAATTAAAAAAGGGTTATGTATGCATGAACGTGCATGAGACTCCATGGACGTGATCCACAAAGGGACACGTGGAGAGAATGCGTTGGGTGGTTAGCAATGACGACAATTACAGGCCAACTAACCCACGTGGCCTGTCCAAAGCAGTTAATAATTTCACGGGAAACACGAGTCAGCACTCAGCAGCCACATTCAATGTGAATCAATTGGGCCCCGCATATTTGCATTCCTGACTGCAATGCTGAGTCGGCCTGATCTTATCTTTTGCGTTCACCACTATGATTCATCGTATGCATCTAAGTGCGACACTCAAAAATGGAGGTTTAAATTTGATCTAACGTTAGATTGGATTAGTTTAATTTTAAATATTAAATAAATTTTATTGTAGTTTAAAATTCAACCGCGTAACAATTCTTATTTGACAAATTATTTGTCCCACCCAACCATATTGTATATCTTGTCGATGCCCAGCTTGCTAACTGGCGGTCTCTCTCACGTTATATTTTGCAGTGGTCGGGTCGGCTATTTTAGGCTTGGGCTCGGTCATAACAACCCGTGGGCCGATCGATCTATGTTCTCCAAAGCCCATCAGCAGGAGAAAACTTTCCATGCAGAGGTAAAAGATTACGTAAAGACCTAACCCTAATGTCCATCCAATATATAAGGTAATATCTCATCGTGAGAAAGGTACGTGCAATCAGAACCCTAGCCACTCTTTGCATTCAGGATCCTCACCTTCACCAAAAATACTAACTTGAGCGTCGGAGGGGCTAATCGGGACACAACCCCCGACGTGCCTTCTTTGTTTTGCAGGAATCTCAGCGTCAAGGTCAACACAGGAAGCAGACAATACATGGATCTAAACGGCAACGTGCAGTTCCGCCAGAATCCGGCAGAACCACACCTGATATTTTGGTAATATCATTATTCACGTTTCTAATTGGTCAAGGAACTCCTTAAAGGCTCTATTTTTGCAATAAAATGCTCGTTTCATTTAAGATCACCACTATTCAGAACAGGATAACAATTCTTGAAGCTATAGTTTTGAATTGTTGCTTAAATGGAGAAATCTTTAGAGGATTTTCTTGAAGCCGTTTAATATGTTGACGTAAAGAGAAGTGGTTTACGAGATAAGAAATTGCGTGAAAGAGTAAAAGAAGAGAGCTTACGGAAAGGAAAAAGAGTGAATAGTAGGGTAGTCTCACATATTAATTTGTCAAATTAGTGAATAGTGAGGGGAGAACAAAAAGTTGCGTGAAAGAGGAAGAAAAGTAAATAGTAGGATGGTCCAACATATTAATTTGTCAAATCAGTGAATGGTGAGGAGAACAAAGAGTGGCACCATAGAGGAGAACAAAGAGGGGCTATTGGCTTGACCATCATACATATATTATGAATTTGCTTAAATTTACATCTTTATTTTTATGCTATAGAATCAAATTTATACCTTTTATTTTTGTTCAATCATCTCTGTGCACTTTATGCAATTTAGCATTTAATATGGTTGTCTCATGTTTATTTTGAACCATGTTTACCATTTCATACTTCGTAGAAATTGGTGTGATTCATGTCACTTATATGTGGTTACATTTAGTGATGGACAATGATTGTATGGAAATAAATGAAAAAGATGGGGTATGAAATGATACCATAGAGATGTATTTAATCTCCTTGATAGTTGATTAAGTGAAGAAGGGAAATTGAACAAATACTACCTTTTCCAATTCTGGTTGGAAGAATATTAAGGCAGGGCTTCAAACAAAATTCAATAAGGAGTATATTGATATTCAATTGAAGAATAAGTATAATGAATTAAGGGCTAGATTGAAAAATTTCAAGAACTTATTGAAAGAAACAAGAATCGGCTACAACTCCCCTACTAGTGAAGTTGTTCTACAAATGAATGTTAGAAAAATCTATTTAAAGTAAAATGTGTCTTTTTATTAATATATCATATTATATAATATTTAATTCTAGTATTCATTTTTCATCATTATAGGTGCATAAAATGACTCACAGATTCAAGCAAAAAAGGATGTAAGGAATTTTCATACTTGAATCATATTTTTGGAGATACTACTGCAACTGGTGTGCATGCACATCCATCAACTAGATCTCCATTGAATAGTATTGAAGAGGAACATGAAAATGACGTTGATGAAGATTACTCGTATAATGAAAAAAAAGATCAAAATATAAGTTCTATATCTAAGAGAAAGAAATCTCCTAAGAATAAGAAGGCAAAAAAGACACATTCTAACATCGTAGAAGAGGTCTTGGTTGTACTTGGCGAACAATCAAAAAGGAAGAATGTTTTACTTGTGAAAAAATTGAGTGAAACATCATCCACCGCAGAGAGTAGATCTCAAGAGTGTAACATAATGATAGAATGTATAAAGTCCGTAAATGAATTAGGTGCTGACGATGTACAATATGAAAAAGCTATAAAATCTTTACATGATTCTCCACTTTATAGGGATATTTTTATGAAGATGACAGATACAAGAAAACTGCATTGGATTTTGTCGCTTTAGTTATATTTTTATGTTATTATATAGCGAATTATTATTTTTTGACATTTTTATTTTAAACATTATTCCATGGTTTGAACATTTTAAGTTTGTGATTTGTATGAATATTTGACTTAATGTATGAACATTTTGTCTACATTCGGTTAAACTTTTTATTGAATGTTTTATTAATTATTTAATGTTATCATTGTAGATACATGAATTTCTTATCAGATTTCGAATTAGATTCTGATAATGAACATAAGAAGGTAATCATTATTTCTCTAATTGGGAGAGAGAACAAATATTTTTATTTACAAAAGCAACCGTGTAAAACTTCTGCTCTACCAGGTCATGATTGGATAATGGAACTTTTGAATGGGAATCCTACAAGGATTTATGAAAACTTAAGAATGAGAAAGATAATCTTCTTAAGCTTATGTGATGAGTTGAAGAGTTCAAGAAACTTAAAGACAACAAGTCATTTGATTGGGGAGGAACAAGTAGCAATTTTCTTGATGACTATAGGGCATAGTGAGACAACTAGAGTCAATACAGAATGCTTTCAACATTCATCCTGGACAATTTCGAAGTACTTTCGTAAAGTCTTATATGCAATTAATCGTCTTGCAAAAAGATTCATTACTACACCATCTTTTACTAATACACCTCTTGAGATTCAACATAATTCAAAATTATTTCCATATTTTCAGGTATATTCATATATTTAATTACTATTTTAATTATGTTCTTATGATTAATAATTATTATAATATATTTTTAATTTTTAGGATTGTGTAGAAGCAATAGATGGTACATATATTAATGCACATGTTCCAACCAATGAACAAATACCATATAGGGGAAAAAGAATTAATCCAACCCAAAATATTATGTGTTGTTGCTCATTTGACATGCGTTTTACATATGTAATGGCTAGATGGGAAGGTACTGCAAATGACTCTCCTTTTAGAAACAGTGACAAATCTAGCAAATCAATTTCTTATACCTCCACAAGGTAATATATTATTTTGGATAAACATAGTAATTATGATTCATTTTAAATATTTTTTAATATCATGTTCTTTATATGTTAGGCAAGTACTATTTAGTTGATTCAGGCTAAACTAATATGCCTAAATTTCTTTCACTATACCGAGGTGAAATATATGATTTGCGAGATTATAGAGGCAGAGGAAAACCTCAAGGTCCACAGAAATTATTTAACTACAAGCATTTTTCATTAAAAAATGTTATTAAAAGATGTTTTGTCGTTCTAAAAGCAAGATTCCCTATACTTAAAAACATGTCGAGTTATGATATGAAGAAACAAAAATACATCGTTATTGCTTGTTGTATTATGCACAACTATATTAGAATGTATAGACAAAGCGATGAATTATTTGAAAGTTGCACTGAAAATGAAAAACAAATTAGGAAAAATGAAAATGATGATGCAAGTTCTCAAGTAGAGTATAATATCACTCCAGTACAACTTCAAGATATATCTTGGAAGTGAGATAAAATTGCTGGACAAATGTGAAGTGATTATATTATTTATAATTGATTTATGTTTCTTTTTATAAATGATAGTACTATATGTTTTCAAGAATTATAGTATGATGGACATATTTTATTGATTAAAATGACTTAATATAATTTCCAATTTATGTAATTTTATTATATATAATTAATGTGTAATTTTTAATAATATTTGATTTGCATATATTTTAATTTTAGGTATAATGATAATTAATTAATTTAAAAATATAATGTATTATATTATAATTATTATACATAAGAATATCATTACAAAAAAATAAAAATAGGATGATAAAACTAAACATGATTTTGCTTTTAGTTTTTATTACAAATTTCAACCAAACATATTTTTGTTTTCAGTTTTTGTATTATAAATCTCAACCAAACAAATTTTTGTTTTTTTTAAAAATAAAAAACAGAAATCAAAAATCAAAAATCAAAAACTAAAAAATAAAAACAGTAATAGAGAAACAAAAGTGAACCAAAAGATTTTTAAAAGTTTTGAATTAAGCGAGAGAGAGAGAGAGAGAGAGAAATCCATCGTGGCCATTGCATTGCACGTGGACGTATGTGGAAGACCATGCGTTGGTCCGATCCTGCTGTCTACACGCGTACTTCCGGCATGAGTTCCAAGTGTTTCACGAACTAACCACCTAAACCCCAATATCTTAAAGACAATTGTACATTTGTCCTACCTGCGGCTGCAAACAAAAGATAAACACCATATATCTTAAGGAACACCAATTGTACTGCTGACGTTTAAAAGTCACACCAACAAATTGGGTAGCCAATGGTATTGCGACTCAACCTTACCATATATCTTAAATGCTTTTCGTGTTGCAATCGATAAGAAAACGGTAGAAAGTGTGAAGAGCAATCAATCACATAGCCCATTGTTTAGTGAGAATTCAATACACAAACTTGTATACCGTCAAACAAACACCAACTTAAGACTCATACGCTCATCATTGCCCACAGATCATAAGCTCAATCTTTCATACCTTACCACCAGTATTATCTTTGCTTTCAAGATCACTAAAATCAATTTTAATTAACTTAATTAATTTATTTAAAGCATATAATTTATACATTATTATGTTTTTTTTTGTTCATAAAAAATATCTAACAAATTTTTGAAATTTTTATTTTAAGAATAAGTGATGTTTTATTTTTCCTTTTAAAACCCATTATTTGTTTTTGAATTGTGGGATAGATGAAATCTTATATATAATTTTATGAATAATAATTATAAAATTCTATCTTATATTGAAGATCGTGAGTTCAAATTTTTTACACACTGATTTTTAAAAATTCTTTAAAAGTTCATCAGTATTTAATACAAAATACCAATATTTAAAAAAATTAAACTAATAAGACAATAAGTTTAAGGTTTAAAAAGTTATTAAATAAATTAAAGAATTTAAAATATAATTAAAAGATTATTTATTGAAAATTTTGAAATTTAATTAAAAATATATTTAAATAAAAATTTATATATTTATTTTAATTTATAAGAAATTATTAATTTAAAAAATAAAGTTATCAATTTTTAACTTAAAAGTTAAAAATTAAAAAAATTAAAACATTCAAAGTATTTATAATTAAATAAAGGGTTGAATTTTTTAATCTTGCAAAATATATTTTCTACTAAAGTTTATTAAAAATCAATTAGACCAAGTTACGATATATTATATTATTTTCATAATTTTATTAAAGAGGATTTTAAGTGATTACGTTCTAAAGCGTAAAATTATAAGCTTTGTCTTAAAAAAAACATTTTTCATGGGACAAACGAGAAATAAGGTTGTTGGATTGGGACTTGTTGTCCTACGTGGCCCTATCACTCTTTCTCCCTCGCTCTCAAAGGATAGCCGGTCTTATCCTTTACGTGAAGATGGGACCCACACGCTGTTTCTCCTTCTCTCAAGGTCTCCACATGTAATCATTCACCGCAAATCCTTTTACTTTTTTAATTAATTAAGATTAAGGAAAAACAAATCGGCCTCAAAGCTCAATACTCCCTTGCGAAAGTAACGGGTCACGTTGAGCGGTGGTTATAAACGGCGTCGTGTTGCGCACATTTTCCGCGTTTCTTCTGATATTTCTCTAAAAGCGACACCAGAGAATTGTAACTGAAGAACAAAGCCTGACAACTGACAAATTCTCACTGATTCATTTCTTTTTCGTCACAAATTCAAAGGATATTTACTCTTTTATTGTCTTCCCTTCTCTTCTTTCTTTTCTTTTCCTTTTCTGTTTTGGGTTTTGGCCGGTTAATCCAGTTCAATCCACACCCTCTTCAGTTTTGGTCTGTTCTTTCTCTTTTGTTATCTGTTTTTCCCTCGTAAGTTCTAATCCAAACCGTGTAATCTTTGGTTTGTGCTCATCTTTGTCTGTACGTTGCAACTTTCTGGGTGGTTGGTTAAGTTGGCAATAGAGAATTTTTATTTTGTTGCCGTGATTGTTTCTATACCTTTGTCTTATGATTTGAGTTATGGGTGTGAGGTCAACTTTGCTAAGAATGTTTTAGCTTCAAGTTCTGTTTTCGCTCTTTTATTCGTACTGGAATTCTAGAGATCATACTGGGTTCTGAGAGGGATAGCTTATCTTGGTCTTCTGTTCAACGGTTAACTCAAGTGAAGTCCTGATTCAAAGCTAAAGATCACTTTTTTATAAAAACCATTATGCCTAGAATAAAATTTTCTGGATTCTATGCCCTTTGGGATTAGGATTTACTAATGTGATGGATATTTTGTTGCATTTGAAGCTATAGAAAGCTCTTTATTTTGTCCAAATGGTATGTAAGTTAAATATGTTCACTCCTTTGAGGAGGAGGACGACGACGAACAAGCTTTGGTTCTTTTGTCTGGTGTTGTTCCTCTGTGAGTGGTAGTAACTGCTTTTTGTGTGGTGCAGATGAATGGAATAAAGAAAGGCTATGGCGGCAGCAGAAGCGAGGGCAGTTTGGCAGAGGACAGCTAATCGGTGTTTTGTCCAAGAGGATGCTAAACGAGCTCCTAAATTAGCGTGCTGCCAATCATCGTCTTCATCATCTAACCTGGTTGAAGGAGTGCCCACTGGTGTTGGTGACGTGCTCGATAACCCTTCTTCGGGCTTCATGCCTCTTAACAGGAATCCCTCATATTCTAATCTGTCTCCTGACACAAGATGGTGGCTTCAGTTGCAACCTTGTTATGGGTACCGGAAAGGATTGACTTATGAACAGCTAAATTCCCTAGAGGCCGAGATGGAGAACTTGAGAGCTGGGATTGTAAAATCGCCCTCGAGGGTTAGTGAGGTTTGCTCACAAGATACTGGAGACAACAAATGCAGTGATTGCCCCAAGTATAGTGAGCCTACTCACTGTAAGATCTATGCTGATTATACGGGGAAGGATCTTGAAGTTAAGCAGCAAGCAGAAGAAGCTTCATATGATCAGGATGCACAACATGTTGTTGACCTAAAAGACACCAGGAAGAACTCCAAAGTGATTGAGATGGATAATGAATGTCCCAAATCTCAAAAGAGTGATGACTACTGCTTGGATCCAGAATCTCCTTGGATTGCTGGTGAAAAGAATGTTCCGTGGTGGCGAGCAACAGACAAAGATGACTTGTCCACATTGGTTGCACAAAAATCGCTTGATTACATTGAGAATTGTGATCTCCCTCCTCCTCAAAAGATGAACATCAAGAGATATCGATGTGCTTGTCCTGGATCTTCTGATCGTCATGAGCTGTTGACGCCGTCTTTGGATTGGAAGGCTCATGGTCGTTGTACTCCCAATTCTGTTATCCATGTAAAGGGCTGTCCTAATTCTGAAGGCATTTCTGGAAGACATAGGACCTCGGCAGAAAACTCACTGAGTGGTTCGGACAGATCATTAAGGTATATGCTAGATTATAACTTCTGTTGGATTCTTATGCTCAAATGATGTAGATCAGTTTTCTACAGCCATGAGCATTTTGAACTAATACACTTATGATTTAATGCTTTACATTAGAAGGTTTCCTGGTTGGTTGCCAATGCTGCAGATTAGTTTACTGCTAAGCTAATAGAATTTATTATAACCCGATCTGCTAACCTTGGTGACAACCCAGTGAATGGAACTTTCATGAGAAATCAAACTAGAAATGGATATGGGTTTCCCATTCCCATTCCTAAGAATCTAATAAGGTTTACCTTCAAACTTCCCAAGGGGAGTTTGATCTTCCTTTACTGAAAGAGTCGGTGGCCGGCATACTCAAAATGCACTCTCGCTGCCAGAAGATTGGAATAAACAATTTGCCTACTTCTATAATAAATTCGCGTCTGTATATTGTTTTATATATGCACATCTGTTTTGCTTCCTGTTTGGCTGTTGACGTTGCAGAACTTAGATTAGTTTTCGTTAGACTTGTATACAGGATACATCTGCCTGTGCTTCTATTATTATTTGCACATCTACTTCGTTAAAAGTTCCTAATTTATGGGAACCTGCAATCTTTAAGTACAGTTATACTGCAACACAAAAGGATACTACAGGAACTGGGCAAGCTTCTGAAAGTGATTCCTGCAAGGCTCAGCTGCTGGAAGCACTTCGTCATTCTCAAACTCGTGCAAGGGAAGCCGAGAAGGCCGCAAAGCAAGTCTGTGCTGAGAAGGAACATCTCATTAACCTCTTCTTCAAACAAGCCTCACAACTATTTGCCTATAAACAGTGGTTACAACTGCTGCAGCTTGAAAGGCTTTACCATTCAAGCAAGGATAATACTGATCGGCCGATGTCAACTCTCTTCCCTGTAGCTCTCCCTTGGATACCTCCGAAGGGCAGGAAACTTCAGAAGAACTGGCAGAAGTCTGCACGAGGTAAAAGAAGCAAGCGAAAGCGAGGAAAACATGTCAGCACGTATATTGTTGCATTTGCATTAGGTTTGGGTCTTGTTGGTGCTGGATTGCTATTGGGATGGACAGTAGGATGGATGTTGCCCTTTTAGAGTCTTGATAAAATCCTGCTGCTTGTCAGGAATCCATTTGTCTGGGTATGAATGAATATCTCCATGTGTAGGTTTTTTGTTATTGGTTTCTATAACTAGATATGTTGTTTAGATTATGTTTCCATGTGATCAGCCTATCTTTGGTTTGTGTACAGATTGGTGGGATGAGGGGCTGTCACTCTACTCTTTCTTTGATCTCTTGTATATGATTAAAGCATTTATGCCACTCTTCTTAACATTACACCTTTCATTCATTTTGTCCAAATATATATGGTATTGAAAATGGACAATTTGCAAGTTATGAATATATATGGAAATGGACAATTTGCAAGTTATGCTTCTCATTTGGGTTCTGTCTTTTTATCTTTGAAATTATTGTTTTGACTTAGTTGTATGATGGGTCAATCATACTTCAATCATGTTTCATGCTTTTCATAGTTATGTTTAAGCATGTTGGATTGGACAAGACAAGAAGAGTACTCTTTTGTTATTTCCATTTGTCATTTTGTCTTAAATTCTACAAATTTTCAATTAATTAAAATGATAAAAGAAATTTAATCAATTTGATCGGTCTGATTATAAAAATTTTAAGCCGTTCAACTTTTTAGTTCAATATTTAACTTTTTGGTTCGATTTATTTTTATAATTCTTGTTAAAATCTAATTAATTTATTAATTAAATTGTTAATTTATATTAATTAATAAATTTTTATAATTCAAAATAAATCAAATGAACATAAGAATTTTTCAATTAAAATTTAAATTTTGTAATAGATAAATTTATTTTTTAAAATTTTCAAATTTATTTAGGACCGTTATATATTTATTTTTAATAAAACTTTAGTATTTAGACTGAGATGTTTTATTTTATGTCTTTAAAAGCCTAAAAAAGTTCCTCAAGCTTTTAGAAATTGAAGTAAGATCTTCAAAAATTATTTAAAAAGTGCAACTTTAAATAATAATCTAGTCAAGAAAAAATTAATTTATTCAATTAGAATACCATTAAAAAATTGTTTTGACCTTTTCAACTTAAAAATTAAATAACAATTTGTGCTAAATAATAAGGATTTGTTACACTTTTTAATCCTTTTCACTTATCGAAGTGTCATATTTGTTTTGTAAGTGAAATCCCTAATTCAAATTGAAACTTATAATGATTTGATAGATAAGTCATGAAAATCTGAATTTTAACTTAAAAATAAAATTGTTGTAGTTTAACAAATTTTAAAATTGAATTAAAAAATGAAGCCAAAAAATAAACCGATAAAAAAGAGATTTAAAGTTTAAAAAATTCAATCGATATTAGACTGTTATAAAATGATTAAAAAATGATTTGTTGTTTAACTAAAAAATATATTGTTAAATAAAATCTTTTTGATTTATTTTAATTAAAAAACTAATTAATTTACAAAAATTGACAAATTAATCAATAAACTGATCAGTTTTTTACAACAAATGTTATTAAAATAATTCAAACTAAAAATTTAAAACTAAAAAATAAAACCATTCAAAATTTTTAAGATTAAACAAATAAAACCTATTAGATGTGATGTTTGGTTTTGATTGTACTGTCTTGGGTGGCATTCACATATCCTTCCAGAAGGTATTTGGGTGTTTAGCCGTTGATTTTACTTTTCTATTATTATCTTAAAGGAATCTTTAAGGATTCATTTTATATTTCAAAATGAGCATTACATATATGTAAAACCCACAAGTTGTAACCCGACCCGTTAGATCTTGGGTCGAGAAAGCTCGAGCTTCTTTAGGCAAAGTCCAAGAAGGCGTTGTGTTGATCTCGGCATTCGTCATCATCAATCAACTCGGGTGTTTCGGAGACGAAGCAAGAAAAATGGCGGTGATGGAGAAGCTCAAGATGTTTATAGTCCAAGAGCCTGTCGTTGCAGCTTCTTGTTTAATAGGTGGCTTTGGTATGCTTGCTCTTTTTCCTCTTAAATACTGTTGATTTGTTGGGTGTCGTGTTTTTATGAGAATCAAAATTGGTGCATTTTTATTGTTTGGCTTGAAACTTTACATGGAAGCTATTCTGTTTTAGGTATCTGTCATGGAGTGATCTAATTGTTGAATTTAGACATGTTCACTTGTGAATAGGTAGGAGAAGACTTGAAATTAGGGTTTTCTTTTAGTTCCTGCAACTATGATGAGTGTTTTATTACTTGTTGAAGCATTTTTGGCTGAGAAGCCAAAATTTGTTTAAAGAAAGAACATAATGATTCCCGTCATATTGCCTGAGATCTTGAGGTCTGGTGATGTAGATGTATCTGGTTGTACTTGTCCTTAACGAGATGAACTTCACTGTGGAGCTATTAAACTTAACTGAGGAGCTAGTTTTAATGGAGCTATAACTATAAGCTGTAGATTGATGCGTAATGGGCTTTTGGGAGCATGCGATTTTTGCCCTTGTGCTGTTTTTTGTGTGGTTTCACAGGTTGCAAATGGCTATGGATCAGATGGACATTGAACCTTAAGTTATTACTAGTTATTATCTGTATCACATGGATACGAAGTTATAAGTCTCTTACTAGTTATTAATATAGCATTCTTGTGAAATTTCAGGTCTTTTCCTTCCTGCTGTTGTAAGGCCAATATTGGACTCTCTTGAATCAGGCAAGCAAGTCCCGCAGCCTGTACTGAGTGATGTGAGTACTTCCTCCTTACGCATCAAGTGACTGGAGTTATGCATCATGTTTTATATGTGCTTTATGACTTCTGTTAACTCGGAACTGAATGTTGATTATCATCACACTCAAATATACTTTCATCACCCATGGATTATGATAATAGCTACCCTCTAGAAAATGGATGATTATGCTTGTGTTAAGAGTCTTAGTTTTCTAGAGCACCCTTGGGGTTGATGCGATATCTGTGCTACACATTTCTGCAATTGCTCCACTTGCTTTTTAGGCCTAGTATTGCTTTTTGTTTCTTATCTGGCCTTGGAACTCTGAGTTTAATTTCTAAATAATGGCTGCATCACTTCTGAAATAGGTTCTGTAAACTAGTTTGCCTGTAGTGTTTAGCTTTGTACTAGTTTGTGGTTAGTTATTTGATGACTTTATGTAGATGGAACATAAACACTTCTGATGACTTCCATGCTTAAAACATGAAAGAAGGGGGTAAAATCTGGTTTGAGTATGACGTTATGATATGCAAATTCATGTGCTGTGTCTGAGAATATAGTGGCGCTGCCTAATCGGATCTAACCATTTTGCAGGTGGTTGCAGGAGTGAGGGGTAAAAAGCAGTGATGAATTGGTTTGATCAATTGGCAAGCAAAAGTTCAAACATCCCCCACCTTTGTTTACTAATCATATTTCCCCAGTTCAGATGAGCAGCATGAAATAATCTTTTATCTTTATCAGTTGTTTGAACGCACAGATTTCTAATGCAGAGACTGAAATTTCTTGGTGTAACTTTCTGAACAGTAAGTGCTGAATGATTTTAAAGAGAGATATTTTGATGAAAGTCAACTGCTTTCATCGATTTATCACATGAACTCCGCATATTAATGATTAGTGTTCTATTTTTGGTTGCTCTAACGTTGGAAGTCCCGTGTCTACTTTGTACCTGAACATCTGGTACTGATTTGAACCGAGGCTTATAGCTTGTAGAAGTGGAAGTAGTACGTTAATCTAACAGGTTTTGTATGGAAGTTGGCAAAAAGAACAATTTAGTCCCTTTATAGTAAAATTTAAGTTGTACTCAACGTTTTAGTTTGAACTCTTAACATTTAAAATAAACCTTAATGTTTAAAAAATGTTCAAAACAGCTTCTAAATTCAGTAAATAATTTTGTTTAATTAAGGGTTATTTTGAGCATTTTCTAAATGTTAAGGTTTATATTAAATATTTTATAAATATTAAAGTTTATTTTAAACGCTTTAAAATATTAAGGTTAAATTTATGTTTCAGTCTAAATGGTAAGATATAAATTACTCTTTTTGGCCATGAAAGTTTGCATGAACCGATGTAACACTAAAAACACTTGCTGGTAGCGGAACGTCTTTGTAAGTTTATAAAAGCTCAATATATCGGGGCTGAAGTGTTCTGTTTCTTACCAGACTATTAAACATATACATTTATGATTGCTTCCACATGTAATGAAGCAGAGCTGAGCACATAAACTGATCATACATCAGTCTTGATAAAGACAGGTAAACATGCTATGATCTAGGAGAAACAAGATCCAGTAATTCTTGGCTAAAACTGAACGTGGTAGGAAAAGCTTGCATCAAGCAGTCACCATGGAAACAGTGCCCGATTAGGATTAGGCAGGAGACAAAGCTGGCAATGATGTGATATGCCACGATTACATGTCATTTTCTGAAATAGCATATTCATTATCGAACAAGTAAGTAAACGGACCATATGGTGCTGTACTGCCGTACCTCTCTTGCAAAGAAAAGTCACATTACGAAACCATCCTTCTTTCCTTTCCTACCCTTCTTCCATGGCACCACCTGTTTCAACCCCTCATAAATAGTAGCCTGCAGAAGTGTCAAACACAATTGAGCAACTGTTGTTTAATATTGACCAGAAACAGTTTCAGGATACGGAAATTTTGGCCTTAGTTTGTTCCTTGGAGCAAAAGGTTGACACGATTGCAGAAGTGTAAGGCCTTAGTTTGGCCTTACTCTACGGCGTTGTATTGTATCTACTTGTACATTTATCTTAGCAGGGTTAATTGTTTGAATGATCAAAACTTGAACAAACCTGTCAAAACCATTTAACAGGCAAGTTTTGGTTCTGAGTTTGTACAGTTAAGGACGTCTTGAAGGAATATCTGATCATAGCCTTTGGTTCTCACACACAAGAACGAAAAAAGAATCTGTAAACAAAATTCTGCTTGGATCTCTTCTAATGAATTAGATTGTTGGATCTTTTCCTATCTGATTAGAACAATACTGTTAGCATTTACTACAGGACATGACTTGCAAGGTTGTCTCCTTCGTCCTAACTCCTAAGAATCACACATTTCATGATGAAGCAATTGAAAACATGAACTATAAAGGAAGAAACGAGTTTCACTTAGAAAAGATTTGAAGACATGAGAACTAACCCAGAAAGGAGGCTTGGCATGAGAAACAGAAGAAAAGCTTCCAGGCCTTTTAGTCTTGGCAAACTTTAACAATTTGCTGCTATTATTATCTTCTTCTTCGTTGTCAGCTTCTCTGTCGACCAATGATGGAAAAACGTGGCTACTTCCACCAACAACCTCTCTTTTACCCTTGAAAGCCCTCGTGCCCCAACGCCAAGAACCGAACACACCTTTCTTGTTAAAGACCGTGGCACCAAGTTGAGACCTTTGAGGACTACTGCAACTCCTGCGAAACGATCCATGACGTTCCCTTCTGATAATTCTGAAAGAAAATGATTGGAACCTTGATGATCTGCCCATGTAAGGACCCTCGAGCACAGTAATTGGTGAGGGCTGTTTAGCTATATAAGCATCCAACAGAAGCCTCGGAGGTGGCTCAAGGCATTTTGGACTCGAGTCAACGGTGTTTGATGGGGTTGTGCAGTGCCTTGGCTTGCCAGGTTCTTCTTCCCAGCGAAATGGGACAGAGGCTGAGGTATAGAGTGGTGGGGATAGTGTACCTGACCTCTCTGGTGATTGTACCAGTCCATGAGAGAGTTGACTCGAGAGTAGAGGTAATCTTGGTGTAGACCATGGCTCTGTTTTTGCTTCAGATCCCATTTCTTAAGCTCTGTCCCTCAAATGAGCTTTGGATGAGTATGGAGTGTTTCCTGTGGTTAAATATTGCGACTTTGCACTTGCAGACACTGTGCAACAGAGGAAAAAAGAGGCCTTTCCTGTCATTAGCAGCCTCATACAATGCCAACACCTTTTTTTCTAATCATGTCTAAATTACTATTAAGTTAATTAATTTAAAGCATCAATTAATACCCAAATCTTCTTTATTTTAAATATAATTTAATTAAAAGAACTCTATGCAATAGTGTGAGTGATTCAACACTCTCATCTTTTAACTAGAGATCTCTAATTCGAGTTTTAAAAATAAAAAAAATTTGTTTGACCAATACTTTATCTCTTACAAGTTACAAGCCGATTCGGTGCGAGTAGAGATTAGTCTGAAAATAAATGACATAAAAGTATCTTTCTATAATTGAGACCCTCTTAAAATAGCTAGTAGGCTTAAAAAAACAAACTCTTCTACAGAGAACCAAACATGCTTATTTTAAATTGGAAAGCAAAAGAAAACAAGATGACAAAAGCACCAAAAAGCAGGAGATGTTTCACTTCTTTTTTGGCTGATTGAGAAGACTCTGATTTTGGAATCGGTATACGACTATACGCTTTAGTAAAAGCATGTGATGCCTTTTTCATCCTGTGGAGGCAAGCATATTCAAACAAATACTTGAATCACCTTCTAACTTCTTAGAATCCAGTCTTTCAGTCCTCCCAACCTCATCCAAACTTCAGCTTTTGACTCCGATCAAGAATGGAGTTCCTTGCACTGATCAACACGTTAACCTCCTCAAAATTCAAAAGGCAAAGTCTTCGTCCTCCATGGGAAAAGTAAAATCAGTGCGTAGTCAAGTCTATTTAATTAAAATTTAAATTAAATCCAAATTTAACTATTCTCAAAAGGATGAGTATGTACCAGAACTGTAGAATATGTATTTTATAAGACCATTTTGGCTTACAGTAAGCATTTTCTTCACCTTCCGTCATAAGATAGAGACAAGTAAACAGAGAAGGTGGCACATCATATTAGTTAGTTATGCAACTTTCTTCATTAAAGAAACGTGAAAACAAAAAGGAAGGTTAGATGTCACTTTTTCCTTGCCACGACAAATCGTTTAACAACCAAAATTGTAGAATTATTTAGGAAAATCGTAATAGAGAATTCATGATAATATTTATATAATAACTCCATAATTATATTTTAAATAAATTATTTAATGAAACAATATTTTAAAATTAAAGATGGTCAAAAGTTTAAATTTAAATTCAATTCAATTTATTCAAAGCTCAAATAAATTTGAATTTTATAATTTGTTATTATTTAATTATAAGAAATTATATTGATTTGATTTAATTTGATACAAACAAGACCAAAAGTGTATTTGAAATCTCAACGTCTACAATAAAATATAATTTGAATTTTAAAGATATAAAAAATTTAAATTAAACTTTAATATTTTCAAAATATTCAAACTAAATCTGAATGAAAATTTTAATGAGATTAACTCTTAAATGTTACGTCAATATTATTACTTATATATTTTTAAAATAAAAAAGAACTCCATTGTCACATAATTACTTTTCATATTAACTATAAAGTGAATCACGATGTCACATAATAGTAAAATCCACTTTTATAGAATTTTGACGAAAAACAATAACTTGTCACGTAAAAGTGAGATTCATTTCTATATATTTCTAACGATAGATCTCACTTATCATATGATAATGGACCTTTTTTGTTAAAAAATAAAAAATAATGTCATGTTGTTGGAGAGAGTCAGGATCATACATCACATGCATGGCAAGAGAAGTGTCAAAATCAAAATTCCAACTCCCAGGATGTCCCTGTGAACCCAAAATCCATATGCATTTATAAACAGAATGTAAGAACATCAAATTACAACATATGTACCTTGCAATACTCCTTCTTTCTTGAATTTTCTTATTTGGGTTGTAGTAAACACCAAACACATGCAACAGCCAATGAAGAACATGCAAAGATGAAGAAATATAGTGTGTAGGGAAGGTTTGAGCACTAAACAAGATGGAAACATAAGTAGGATGCTTAATAGGAAGGATAGAAGATAATTACATCACATGCAATAAACATCAAGCAACGCTTGCCTGACATGCAAAGAAATTCTCTCTCTAACTTCCTCTAAATGTCTAGAATGTTTATAGACTCCTTAGCTATTGATCTCAATGTTTAAGTGATGAGAAATCACCTATGTTGTTGGAATTAGTGGGTTATGATCGTGACTTAGTTGGTCACAATTGTGACTCCACCTTAGACATCCATGCAACATTTGCTTCGTCCATTCCTTTTCAACATTTCTTACTATGATCATATCGCGATATTATCCCTAAAGATTCCCTCAATTTCCTAAGTGTGTGATCTTTTAGGTTCTTGATTTTTGGCTACTTGAATTATCTTTTAATCTGATCAATTCATGAACGAACTCTTTGATAGTCAATTATCTGACTTACGAACCTTTCCATAGGCAATTACCATATAATTCGTGCTTTCACTATTCTATACCCTACTTGGTTCGAAGTATGGGCTACATGTTAACTTCCACTAAACTAACTACTTCACATCTAGTCTAAGTGATAGTAGTTCTCGTCCTAAGAATCTCATTACTCTTTATGTCATTGAAGACTCTCTTTATGACACATCTACTCTAGCAAGAAATTCTTGATTAATGACCCTGACAAGAGGTTGTAGGTATCATCTGTAACACCCAAATACCCCTTAGGAGGATATGTGGATGCCACCCAAGACCGTACAATCAAATCAGACTAGTGCACACACAACATCTCAAACAGTGCTTCCAATACCCACATCATACTGTCAGAAACAGAAATTCAAAGTTATTACAGGCCCAAAAGTGTTAACTAAAAACAGGTTCAACAATAC
>JANZLC010000009.1:21830424-21841107 GCA_026413385.1 Erythroxylum gracilipes
ATCTAACCAAATCTTTTATATAGATTATAACATAAGTAAACTAATATCAAAAATAAATATTAAAACATATAAAAAAGGCAAATAATATTATATAAATCTCAAAATAAATATCCAAGTTGAGTAAATAATTAAATACATAATAATCGGGAAGATGAATTTGTGAATATTGTAGGAATTATGTGTAAAACATAAGAGCAAAAGGGACTAAAAAATAGACTCATTAATTGATATGAAAAAATACTTTTTTGAGAAGCTTCAAATTTGAACTTATTCAAAAGCTATATTTTGGCTGTCAAAAAAGTCATATTTATTAAAGAAGTACTTTTTTATTTTACAGTCAAATACTTATTTTTTAAAAAATACTTTTGTGGTGAAAAAAATACTTATTGGCCTCTCAAAAGCCTATTCATACAGGCACTAAGGTCTTTTCATTTATTTATAATTTTAAAATAGTATTAAATTAAAATTAATATTATAAAAAATATTAAAAATTAACAGACAGAGTTATGTGATTAGACGACCTACAAGCAACCGAGAAAAACCATTGACCTCTTGTTTCAGGCCCTTGGGCTCAGACCAGTAAGCATTAAGTTCCGACGATGAAGCCTTAGGTCGACGGACCGAAACTCTTAAAGAAACTTGTAATTTGAAATGATTTGGGCTTTTGTTATACAACTTGTTGGCAACAACCATTCTTCTTGTTCGTCCCATAACTACTACGACATGATCTTCAACCAAGTTGATGCAATGGACAATCTCAAATTACATTGAAATTTTCTAAAATTTCAATTTTATCTTTTATAATATTACTTAGTTATTACATAATTTCTTCTATTATATTATATTTATTTATATTTTCAACCATTTATTCATATCTTCAAAATATTTTTGTATTGAATTTTGATAATTTTAAAAGGTCACTTAATTTTGTAACACTAGCTCGAATTTTGAAAGGTACGGTAAAATATTCCAATTTTTGACCAAAAAAAGGTCCGACATTAAATTCTTTGTTAATGTGGATGATATGACTGAAGCATATCAGATTAATATTTTTACTATCACATATTATATTTATATCTTATGTGAATTTTGTTATAATATTATTTAGTTATTACATAAATTATTCTATTATATTATGTCTATTTATTCATATTTTCAAACTATGTTTGTATTGAAATTTGATAATTTTAAATGATGTCATTTTTATTAAAAATAAATAATAATTTTTTAAGAAGTGAAATTTTTATGGAATAGTTACAAGTCACAATACAAATGCTTTCTTTTCTCACTCGTGCTTCGTCTTGGCTAAGAGTCAACACAAAAAATTGAATTTATAACAAATTGACAAATCATATACCAATATTTTGGAAATTATTACAGTTGACTAATAATTTGAAAACAACCACTTTAATTGTAGAATTTACAAGTCCTGCCATTCTACAGTCACGTGAAGAGATTGTTCTCAGTAACTAGAGTGTATTTTTGGGTTTGTATGAACTCTTTTTGAGACTTACACATATAAGAGCTTCAAACCATAACTTAAGAATTATATGAATGTTAGATAAGTTATTTATAAAATTCATAATAAATTGGATAGATTTATCGTAGTGATTAAAAAATCAAATCGATTTGATCAGTTTAATCATAAAAATTTTGAAATGATTAATTTTTTGATTCGTTTTATCTTATTGCTTTTTATTATTAAAAACTAGTCAATTTATTAATTTACAGACCACTTTTCACAATCTAACTTAATATATAACAATATAATATAGATTAAACTTTTAAACCTCTTATTTTATCGGTTTAATTTGTAATCTAATTTTTAAAACATTAGACTTTTGCAAAAATTTGGTGAGAATAAAATGAAATTCATTGATTCATGCATGTTTTTTTACTTCCCTTCATTTTTGACCCACTAAAGACTGCTCTTTAGTGTGAATGTAGGAAATTTTGGGCGCAAAACCAAATTTTAGTCCTCTATGAGCCACAGAAGAACCTGAAGCTGAAACTTGAAAATTGGTAGAAAAGGTTCCCCGGATCTTTCCCTTGTCGTTGTCGCCAAGATTTTGTTTTACTTCCACCTTTTCAAAGCTCTTCATTGTCAACATTACCACATGAAACCATCTACTTTTGGAAGATATAATCTCCATGAAAGCAACTCTTGCCTCTTCAGTTTAGAAAACCTACTTAAAAGCCGAAAGACAATGAATAACCAACCTCTATCTCTTTCTTTCTGCCAAGTCAATCTCTAAACCAGCCCCCTTTTTTTTCCTCGCCTGCCCTATGCATATGGGAACTTGCCTCGAGGAACTTTGACCTAAAGCTCTTAACTTCAATTTGAATGCCAAATATTACAACATACAAACCGGTAGTATTTAGAACAGAAAAAATCACCATCCAAAAGGAAAAAGTGGGTCTACCACCTCTCTGTGTAAGCGTCCTTTCAGGCTCTGAATTTGGTCAATTACAACTCTGCAGACTCAACACAGAGCCTGTAACATGTTGTGGGTATGGGACCATGAGCAAAAGCAATTATTATGGTGTGAAAAGTTTATGGACTGCACATTCTGGGGACCCATGAGAAGAGGATCCCAAGCCATTTTAATGGTCCCAAAGATAAAAAAACTTGTTAAAGGAGCTCGAGATAAGAAAAACCTGATGAAACCATCTTTTGCAGTTGCTGGAGCTCTCTGATGCAGTGGGCAGGTATTGATGATGGTGAAAGCTAATGCTCACACCTTCCAAAAAAATAGACTAACCATGACACAAGCATTATATGTATCTTTTTACAAGTTGATTAAATTAAAAGTCCACACCAATCCACAATATACACAAATTCTATTTCTAATCCTAAGTTCCCCCCCTTCTGTCCAATTCTGAGATAAGGTCTACGCTGCGTAAACCTTGCACTACATGCCAATATGCTCTCCTTCAGAATTCTACTCCCCATTACACCATTCTTATAGTCCAAGCTCCCAAAAAACCCGAGCAAACTGAACTACCAAAAACACCACTCCTCTCACCGCCCCACTAAGGAAAAGAAAATTAGAACATATAAAACAAGACTACAAGATCGTTTAGTCGTCAGAGTTATGCTAAGATTCTGAGCTTAATACAGTCCCTTCACCCTCTAAGGAAGATCTAGGAAGCTTGTTCTTTGTCCTCAGCTTCTTGACTTCCTCACTAGAACAAATGAGGATCTTCTTGGCCATCTTACAGAATTCCCTGCAAGTGAAAATATAAAAACATTTCGTGAACTTCATGGAACCAAAGTGATTAATAATGTTAGCATACTGTCTGAGACTGAATTACTTACGACCATGGATCATCTCCCACTAACATCTGATCACCCTCGTCATCAGTAAAAACAACGGCCCAATTGCCACGAGTAGACAGCTCTCCCTTGATTTCGAACATTTTCTCCAACTCATTTGTAAGATCCCCATACCCCTTCAAGACAGTTAAATCAACAGCGCGACCAACAGCTACACCTTGCATTTGCACCTGCATAAGATAATATGTTCCTGCCTTATCAGAAACTGATAATAAACCAGCTAACTATCAGGATACCAGGTAGTTGAACCGAATTCTTTTTTACCTTGGTACGAGTTCTTGTGGAACTGGTAGATTCCTGCTTGATGTGTATCTCCTTTGTTAATGTATCCAATACAGCTTGCTTATGCTCTTTTGAAGACTTCAAAGCCTCTAAAGTTTGAGGTCGGTCAGTATCAACTCGAGATGAAACAGATCCTTTAGTGCCGGTCAAATCAGTAATTGGACATACAGGTTCCTTGTCTGAAGGAGAGATACCAATAGGACTTTTTGTCAGATCAAATCCAAATAACCGGTAATTAACAGTATTCTCATATTTCTTCCCTTTCTCCACGTGATCGTGCATCAACCCACTGTTTTGCCTTGATGGTACTGGAGAGGCATAACCAGAGATAACAGATCGGTTTGTTATACTTTTGTGGTCCTCAGCTGAATTTGGAAAGAGGTTGAAAGATACATTGTGATTGATGTGGGGCGAAGAGCAGATACCCTCAGGACAGACCCTTGAGCTGCAGCTGCCATTGCCAACAATATTGCTATCAATTTCCTTCTGCCTCATTGACCACACACCTTGTCTTTCACTGTTTTGGGCATCGGTAGCACCAGATAATGGTGTTAAGTTGTGGGACTGAGTTGATCCCTGATACCAGAGAGCAGAAGCATCTAAACCGATACCAATTCGTAAATTCTAGTCAGTCCAAAAAGTTCAAGAAGAAATAACCAGCACGATTTTATTTATAACAAGAAGCTAAATATTCCTTTACCAGTGGCTGGAATATCGACGGGGCGTGGCCTTTTGTTCTTTACAACTGATTGAGCCATGTTTAAGGAAGTAGGAGCTGTAAATGACTCTATCTCCCATGGAGAAACTCTATCTGGCCTTGGAACTGTTGCTGGTTCATCCCACTGAATCTGTAAGGGACACAATAAGGGTAAATAAGCATAAAACACACATAATCGTAGTAGTCAGCGCTCAGATGTCAGTTGCAAAATTGAAGCCAACCTTGAGCGACCGCCACTTAGAGCCAGACCACTGTGGAGAAATGTCTCCAACTCCAACAATAGTTCCCATGAATCTGATCAAACAGCTACTATGTCAAGTTAAAAGTTCAACCGAAAAATTCAATGTATCAAAGCAACAAGAAAAAACATGGAAGATATACCTCCTCTCAGGAGAATCTTCACCCTCAAATCTCATTTTGAACCGCATGCCAACACAAAACCCATTGTTGACAGCCTCAATATACTTGTTCAACCCAATAATAAACTGGCTTGTCCTAGAAATGAACATAAGATACACAAGAATTAAATGTTAAGCAATAAAGGCCAATTACAAAGAGCTAATGACGTATTATTGATCAAACCTCGGTTTGTAGTACACAACAAAAAGAGTCTGTGTAGTAACTGCATGAGAGGCTGTAGCAAGCACTCCTAAATGCATGCTTTGACTGGATATGACAGATGATGGCATCGGACTTTGCTGGCGAGCAAGACGGCGTACCCCAACTCGCAGTTCCCCATTCTCACCCCTAGAAAACAAATAATAAGTTAATTTGGTGGGGGGGCGGTCACAAGGAACTAACAGCAGATCAAAAAGCATTTGAATCATCCACCTCAGGAACACAAAAGCATCCCCTGCAACCAGCCTTTTGGAAGTGACAAAAGTACTCCAACCAGTAGTAAGCAAATGTCTTCGTGGTTGACCTAATTATGAGCCATAGGTAACATGAAAAAGGTTCAAAAGCCATACTGCACATTCACCTCCTATGCTCGGAATACAGTAAAATTATACGATGAAAACTCAGAATTTTACCTCTAAATATATGTTTAAATCGCCACTCATAACCATGAAGATCTTTTGCTGCCAATTCTTGAGTTGGGATAGCTTGGTTCATGTCCTTATGGAAATAAAAAAGCTAGATTGTAAGAACTCCAGCCAGAGGCTCAAGTAGATGACAACCAAAGTAGAAAATATTACCAAAGGTGGCAAGCATTCAGTCGCATGCTTCCTCAGAACAGAGAACCCTCCATGGGTGCTTGTATCAGAAGCTGTTAAAATTTTGCAAAATGAGTGAACTGTTGGCTTCGGAGGATCAGGCAAGGATGGGTCTGGACTTGTCGGTTCAGTTTGCTGGAAAGATGAACTAAACCTCTTTAGCACATTATAACTAAGGTCTCAATTCTATGATAGGTAAGATTTCATAAATGAATCATATTATGAAGTTTAACCAAAACATTAAAAAAGTCGACAGTTCAACTTGGATAGTTAGATTCCTTTCACTATAAACCAAACGCAAATTACCAATACATGAGCAACAACACTCTCGCCACCCAAGGACAAGAAATGGAAATCCAAACAACGAAATTCACTTACATCCGCTTCTGGGTGCAAAGTGATCTGAGCATAAACCTCATCTGTCTCTTGTTCTGCCTGTAAATAAGTTCTCCTTTTAGAAAACAAAGAAAGGGATCACATAACAAGAATTCCCGAAAAAAGTGAGGAGCTATACCAGTAGTCGAATGTTAACAACACGACAGAGGATCTTAGGAGGAAGATTAAATAGCGGTATTTGCTGATTCAATTCCTGGTTTGTTGATGCTTCTAACTGCGTGCATAAACCAATAACAATAAAACTTCGAAGAAACAGAACAAAAAACTGCAAATTGAACAAAAGGGATATCTCGAAATCAGAATCGCGTACTTGTTCCATGTGACCCTGAGGAAAGTAGAAAACTCGCTCTCCAGGCCTTGGGACATCCACCAACGGCCCTGCACAGGCTTTCCATAGTTCTGTATACAGATCATCACCACCTACAAGAGTGCAAGGTGGCATGACTCAGACACTGTTTGGTTGCTGAGAAAACCCAAGTAAGAAAAAAGGTAGAAACTGAAACTCTCAAGCCATAGATTTAGCGGTTTAAGCTTAGAAACTTTAGCTTAAAAAACCCCAAATGCAAGTAGTCAACTAATACGAGAAAATATCTAAAAATCTTCTCTGCCGCAGGCCAACATTTTCACTTTAAAATTGTCCAACCGTAAGTTCCATTCTGCTGTGTTTTTTTCTTTTCTCACAAGCGAACAAAGTATGAATACGTTTACTTTTCTTCAAATTCTTAGCCACAACCACAGATTTTCGCATTAAAGACTAAATCTTTCTCGCATCCTCACCTCTTTCCAGTCGAGAATACGAAGATTCCCTTTGAATACCGTCAAGATGAGCCATCAAAACAATCGCAAAAGCCAAGTTCTATCAGAAACAGAGAAGAAGAAGAAGAAGAAGAAGAACCCGGTAAAGAGAAAGTGACAAGGAAAAGGCAAGCCCGTTTAATGAGGCAGAAAGAGAAGTCAATAATGATAAACGACGGTTATGTAAGGTATTGATTTCATTTCATGATGGGGGAAACAGCAATAACATCAACAATGGAGTGTTTTTATCTGCTTCCTCGTCTCTCTGTTTCGGTTACAAAACCGCTTCTTCTGCTTTTAGTTTTCTCAGTCGCACAAAAACAGCTGTTTTTCTTGACAACACCTTTTCAGAGAGTGTTGTTGTTGGTCTTCTCGTACTCCTCTTCCTTCTCTCGTTGGTTGTTGGCTGTTTCTGCCGAGATTTGTGTCTGAAAGACCCAGAACTCACGTTACCTATATTAACCAAACCCCTAAAACAGCTTTTTCCCACAACGCCTATTTGTATAGAAATCCTTTCCTCTCCCCCCCTCTCTCTCTCTCTATGTAGTCACTCACTCCTGTACTCTGTTCTTCACTCTGTCTCTCTACTCAGTAGTCCTTTTCTGGTTCTCAGTCCTTTTGTGCTGTGAAATTGTCTCCCATTTTTTACTATGAAAAACTAAGCACTCACTGTTCACTTAGAGCATCACAAAACCAAACCAAACCCCACAATTTCATGGTCCCATGTCTCCCATTTACAATTTTTATAAATGCAAAATAAAAAGGTTATGACGGAGAAGAAGAAGTAAACCAATTAGCGTAATTCTATCAATAATCTTGATTAATTAATTATTCTTCTAATTAACAAATCCTAGTTGGTATTTATTATTCACCCTAACTTGGAGTATAACAAAGCTTTTTGTACACTTTTTCAATGACCAACTAGACTAATAAGGACTTTGATAAACTGCTTATCAGTTGTTAAGAAGTTTATTCACTAAATTTTACTTTTTAACCACCTTAAAAAATTGTGGTTTATTTAGTGAATAACTTATTAATTAGCTTATTTAATTTTAATGAGTTGATTTCTAAAAATTTTGTCAGAGGAACTTTTTTCAAAGTTGGCTCTTTTCTATCGTACTAAAATTTAGAAGAATATAATAAAAGAGTTAATTAAATTTTTTAATCTTTGTTTAATTTTATAATATTTGTTTATATTTAAAAATATCATAATATTAAATTTTTGAACATAAAAAATTACATCAAATTAATATTTTTAGTATATAACTAATATATATTGTATCTGTGTCATACTATAATTATTGATATTTTAATTAATTAAATAATAAATTTAATACATATTATATGAAAAATACTAACATAATGTAACTCACTGCATCATTCATATTAACATAAAGAATTTAATATTGGATTATTATTATTATTATTATTATTATTATTATCATTATTATAAACTTAATTTTTGTAAAATTAAATATCTAAATTCTTATAAAAATATTCAACGAAACACTAAGAAATATAATATTTATGTCCTTATAATTTTTTTAAAATCATACCCTTATAAGTCATTTTACACATTAATAGTTAATACTAAACAGTTAATTTTACCAAACATCTTTAATAAACAGATAATATTATCCGCTGATCAAATCAAGTAATATAATCAACTATCAATTAACTGCTAACTGCTAATATGTAATCCATTGTTTGCCGAAAAGGGTCTAAGTTAAATAATATAGCTTTCATACTCTTTTTATTTGGCTTTTCTCAACTTATTTTTCCACTTAGATGCATCATATATAGTTTGACGCCTTTAGAGGTGATTGAGTTGATAAAGTGAAGGAACACGTGGTCAAAATGTCTTTTGTTCGATTTCTCTTACTTACACTTTCTCAATCGAGCCTGTCGTACAGAGCTTGCCTAGTGCGGAGTACTATGTAGAAATGATTTGTAGACTATTGCGTCAATTTGAAAATTTATCTAGTGCGCATCCAAAAAGTAACGACTGCGACTTCCTCCGTTTAAAAAAAATTGTGTATAGTAGGACCTTCTTTGCATAAAATTCACCAACACTGAAATAATATATTTACTTAGTTTAATTCTTCTTCTTTTTTCAATAATAAGATTTATGGAGAATTCAAGAAATTGTCATAAATTTTATTAATTTAAATTTACATTTTTTAATTCTCAAATTCTATATTTGATTGTGTGTTATTATTATTATTATTGTTATTGTTACATTTTTTAATTATGTAAATTTGAATTTTTGGACAAAATATTCAATTAACTCTTAATAATAAAATAACACATTTTACTAAATTAAATGATTGCTTCAATTGAATACAATTTTATAAAATTTTAACTTTTTTAATAATACATATTTAAAGTAAATTTGTAGAATTTTGAATGAAATTATACATATTAAATTATTATTTTACTAAAAATATAGATATGATTTGAGGATATTCCGATTAATTACTTTCTACCGTATTTTATTAAATTTTATTTGTAAAAATTAAGTTCCATAGGGTTAAAATATCCTAACGGGTGCTCCAACCCATGATTTGATGGGTGTGATTAACCAAATGCCCCCCTTCCATAATCTCCGCCCATCAGTCCCACACTCTTTGGCTCATTCACCTAACCAAACCCAACCAGGTGAGTAAGGGGATCTCCGTACGACAGGGATCTCGAGCCGTCCGATTCTGATCAAGGCGGCTGGATGCAATCAAGTGATTACACGTCACATCAATAAATACGCTGGTTGTTGTGCTCAACAGACCAAACAGTATCTGGACCACCGTTACCGTTTACTGGATTCGTGTTCTATTATTTTGGCTCCGTTACCCCCTTAACGTCTTGCCGTCTCTTTCTTTGTCTGGATCGTGGCAGGCAAAAACGCGTTGGGTATTTTTTTTTTTCTCTAAAAATTCGTTTCTCTCTTTTGTTTATTCCAGTTCGTTTCTGGTCTGAGGCTTTATGATATTATTACTTCCCTGGAGATTGCTACAATGAGCATTGTCCACGTGTACCCCTGACTCAGTGGGCCCCACTAGACCGCATCGGTAACTGGAGACTTGTGCGTTTTTCATGTGTCAGCTTCAGTTTTTGGATTTTTAAAACCCCTACGCTCCTTCACTCTCCCCCTATCAACACGCGCCTTTTATTTATTTCATCATAATTCTATCTTTTTAATAAAAAGTAAAAATATATATTTTCTCAGTAATTTAAAAAATCTTAGAAAATCATATTATTTTAAACCTTAACGTATATAATATAAAAATTAAATACAGAGTCAATTCAATTTAACTTTTATTTTTGATTATTAATTTTAATCTAATTTAATTAGTCCGAGTACTATTAACAATCTGTATTTTTTAAGTTTTAATTTTTAATTTTTAAAATTATATAATAGATTCTTTTTTTAGAATAGATTTTATTTTTTTAGGAATAATAAATTTTGATTGTAATGAATAAAAAAAATTAATTGTCTTGTGTATATAAAACACGTGATTGGGTGGGTGAGGTTTGGGCAAATGTGCATACGTACGTACTCATACCTGTTAAGATGGATTGGTCCCTCCCCATAGTTCATCACGTCATTATGTCGATATCGGCCACGTGGTCTGGTCGTGGTTCTGTACACGTGTCATTGTCCCACTTGTCCTGCCTTTTTCGATGCAGGACATTCCCTTTCCATTTTCTTAACCACAGTGAAAACTTTGCTGTGCGGGTCTTCAAAATTCCCCTCTAGTCAAAAGTTCATAACATATTACAATTTTTATCCCTAAAATTAATATGCTACATTTTAGTTATAAAATATATTTTTTAAAACAAAAGTTATATTTTATTTTAATTTATTTATATATTTATTGTAATTTTATTTATATAATAATTTAATATATCAATTTTACTTATTTATTCTTTTAACCTACATCACT
>JANZLC010000009.1:21841207-21854822 GCA_026413385.1 Erythroxylum gracilipes
TTAATATATCAATTTTACTTATTTAGTCTTTTAACCTACATCACTATTTTATAGTAATATTGTACGTGGATCTATTGAAAGCAGTCTCTCTATTATGTAAAAGTAAGGCTGCATATTATTAAACTTTCTTAAATTTTATTTTATTACGGGACTTCGGATTGGGTATGATGATAATGATTATATAATTTATTGAAATGTTTTTATTTAAAATTTCTAAGTATAAATAATGTGTTTAAAATTGCTTATTGCATTTTATGAATATATTATTTAAATAATAATTTATTTAAAGCAATTAAGGGAAAAGATTGCAGCAGATAAGTTACTTTACGAAACAAAGGATCTTCGAAGTTGACGTACAAGATTTCATGCGTAAAACACCAGCTTACTGGGTTAATCTCCACTTTACCACTTCCTTCTCTTCTCTGTTCTTTAAGTCAACCCTTTACACTTTTAGTAAAATTCTAATTTGAATGCAAATAAAAAAGTGTAAAAGTTAAAATTAAATAATTAAAATATCTTTTTAAAACCTTCGAATCTCAATCACAAAAAATTTAAATCAGTGTCAATTTTTATTTAGTTTATTTTATTATAAAAATTAATTAATTGATCAAGTTTATTAAATAATTAATAAATAAACTACTTAATTTAATTTAATAATTTAAAATTAAATTTTATTTTTAATAAACAACGATAATCTCTTTCTTAAATTATATTTTAAATTCTTTAATTTTGTTTAATCTTTAACTATATATTAATTTTATAATAATTTAATGCCTGTTTATTTTTAAAATTTTAAATACTCAATTTAATTTTTGGTCTAATTTTAAAAACATTATTTAAATTTTTTACTTGGTAGACATTTCTTACTATTCTTTTTTTACGAGCAAACAATCTTTTTTTTAAACGGAGGAACCTGGAGTCACTATTTTTTGGATGCATACGGGATAAACATCCAGATTAACGCAATAGTTTGCAAATTACGTCAACCGACTATTTCGCACTAAACAAATCTTATACGACAGGCTCAATCAAGAAAGCGTAAATAAGGAGATTCTAATTTTAACGCATATTGCATTTTTTTTTTTCTTTTTCGTCATCAAGGGGGACAAGAACTTTATTCTAAATATAAAATACAAGTCACAAGGTTCTTTTGTTTGGACCAACCAATGACTCATTTTTCTGAACTTTTCATTACGATACATTGAGCATAGTACTAAATCACTTTTACATGTCTTATAATTAGTCTGTATTGGCTTGTTTTAATGTATATCACGTTGTAGTTTGGTTCTTCATTCTTTTTTGATGCGTAATTGTTAAAAGTAGCATTCAAAGTCCAAATGTGGAGTGCTTCTTTGAAGGAAATGGATGGTGATGTGCAAATTATTAGAGTAATGTGTGTGATCGCACGGACGGGGAATATATGTAGTTGGCATATATTAAGAAAAGCAAAGTGGTGGAGTGGAATCCAGATCTCAACATTTAAGTATAAGATTAAGTTTTGATTAGTCGTTGCCATGGAACTGACTTTTTTGTTTTTTATTTTTTTTCTTGGTGGTCATGGAACTTAATTTACTTTACACATCACCATGTAATCACATCTTCTTGTCCTGTTTCCTCTCGGAATCTTCTGGGCCGGCGTTTTGTAAGGTTCCATTTGGTTCACTTTCCAGGCATCCACGACTATAATACTCCTCTTGTATAAGCCTTTTAAGTTTTAACAATATACTTACTTGACTTCATTCAAAATCGCACAGGAGCGTCTCACCCACATGAACCATCTACATGAGAGATGTTTAAAGAGTCGATCATATTGATGATTAGAATGGCAATGAGCAATCTATGGTCTAGATTTAAATGTTTTTAACGAGTCAGTTTATAAGTCAAATTTGTTGTAAAAATTAACCGGATTAGAGCAGGTTCGTAGTTAAATAAGACTGAGGAAAGAGTAATGAGTACACAGATTTTACATAAAAAGTTCCCAAATTATAGTAAAAATTACGAGTAAAGATAGAAACTTTTTACTATTGAAAAAACTAGAGAATTACAAAAAAAAACTAGACTCACAAAAATGTACAGAATATTTTTGTCTCTCTCTTTTTCTCTATTTTCTTCTCTCACCTCACTTCTCTCTATTTGTTCTGCTCTCTTTTCTCTTCTCTTTATTACATCTTCATTTTCATGCTACTCTTACCTTTTTATAGGCATGAGTGCCTTGGCTGTATTAGATAGCCAACAATTGTTAACAATAGTCACAACAGTTAAGGTTGACAAAATTTAATCATAGGTTAACTCGAGGTTTAACTATTTTAAACAAAACAACATTTTTTTTTTACTTAATTAGTGAATAAAATGTTAAAATAAAATTTATCTTAAAAACTTGACAGGAATAACTCATAAGTCAGCCCATTCTCATCCCTATTGATGTTGGGGGTATAAAATGTTAAAATATGCAAACTGTAAAGCAATGTATCGGTGGAGTATGATGAAATACCGGATGGTGTGAAATGAATCGAAGTAATGGAGGGGTCATAAGCTACATATGCATCTTCTTCTTTGGAGGAGAATCGAGATAAAAAAAGGTAAAAGGTATTTTTAGCTTTTAACTAAACCCAAGCATAGTTTTTATTCCCATATCTTTTCCTGAATTAACCAACTCTTTTGACTAATTACAGGGAAAATTTCGATACCTTATGTGGTACATGTGGCTTGTTTTTTACTTCTCAGTTCATTCGGGGCATTTTTTAGTAAGATTCTGACTAACCTTGTGCAAAGGAATAAATGGTTTTCCTTCTTTGTATAGATTTTGAGCCATCACTAGTTCTTAGCATATGAAGATGTGTAAAAATAGACACCATGAATGAACTTTAACTTAACTAGTAAGTCATATTGGTATTCAAGATTGGGGTTAATTGCATTCAACTTTTTCTTATATTACTGACATTTTATTAGTTCTAATGAGATGTTTATGTTATTTGTATTACACTGTATTATCACCAGATTTAATTGTATGAGTAGCGCGTACAGAATAAAAAGTTCACCGTTATTGTTGATATTATATTTTAAAAATTTAGCTATTTACATTTCCACTATTTCGATCCCTTTTTTTTACAGTGAATATTGTAGCTTTAAAGTTAACAAGATGTTTTATTAAATAAAAATGAATAAAACGAGTATGCAATTTTTCTTTATAAGGATTATACTATAATTGTTAGCTCACATATGATGTTTGTATTATTTATAAAATTAAAAATTTGAAGTTTAATCGAAAAATTATTATTAAATAAAAATGAACCGATATATTTTAATTTATGATAACTTATTTAATTAATTATAAATTGAAAAAAATTAAAAATCGGTAATTTAATAAACAAAATTTAGAAAGAGAATAACTAAAACCTTATCGTATAATCTTATCCATCCAATCTGTGGATTCCTTTAGGATTAGAGATTTAGATCTCTTTCAAAAATTCTTAATGATATGAGTTTTAACGCTGCCGTAAACCTTAACAGTGACATCATCAGTTCCAGATGTTTGTTCCCCGACTCTTGTGCGTTAAAAAGCTCCTTTTGAATTCTGGGCATGGCATAAAGATTTAGTATCTTGAGAGGAATCTTCTAAAATTAAAAGACACACATACATAGAAATTCCTCTCCCTTTCTCCCACTTGTTATGATTAAGGTAAAAACAACAAGTGATTAAAATAGTGTAGAGAGAGAGAGAGAGAGGGGAATAGGAAGAAGAAGAAGAAGAAGAAGAACGAGTTGACCCCACTCACATCTCTCACATGATATATTATTGCAAAGGTACGGGATGATTGGTGGGTCTAAAGGAACTTTGAATGTTCACCCCATGCCGAGACCAATTCAATACATGTCCCGTCCTGTGGCTGCCCTAAAACCTTGAGGCACCCCACTGACTCTCCTTTCTTTATACTTTTCAAACATCTAATTAATGCTGAATTTTAAAAAATAAAAAATTAAATTAATAAGACAATAGGTGAAATTTGAAATTTAATTAAATAAAAATTAATTGATTTATTTTAGCTTATAAAATTTTATAAATATATAAAAATTAACGAATAATTAATAAATTATTTTATTTTCTAAGATAGAAAAGTTAAAAATTAAACTGAAAAGTTAAACGCTTTAGTATTTTTATGATTGAATCAGTCGAATTGGTTAAGTTTTTTAAGCATTGCTGAATTATATATTTAAATGGAGTTTTCTAAGTTTTTTTAGGTTTCTTTTCACTATTTTACTTATTTTTCATATTCAAATTATATACATACATATAATTGAAATAATAGATATACATTTTCTTTCATTTTTATCTATTTTGTTTTTGTTTAATACTTAGAAGCAATATAATTTGAAGAAAAGTACTTAAAAAATCATTGTTGAGGAAGTTATGTTAACAAAAGTTGTTGGAACTTTTTTTTAATGGAATTAATGTTCTTGTTTAGAAAAAAGTCAAAAAATGACTTAAAGAAAAAATTCAATTAGTTGTTGATTAAAATTTAATTTGTTTTTTATAATTAAAAACTATAAAAGATGGGTCATATTTATTTATCCAGATTGAGCAAAAATTATAAATTATTTATGAAAAATTGCATTTATATTTGTTAAACTCTTTTTCAATAACGATATTTGGTAAATATAATCCAAAATGATAAATCTAGAAAAGTTTAATAATACGAAACCTCACTCCTAAGCAGTAGAAAGGTTGTTTTTAATTGTGAGACTTTTTTTGTTACCATTAAATGTAATACTTGACTAATTTTGTTTCATATTTCAATTAGTGGACATACAAACCAACATACCTGGAGGTGGGTTTTAGGGTACCCTACAAAATGATTAAAATACAAGCATGAATTAGGATTAGGTTAGGTTATGTGGGTACCTAGAAAAGGATAAAGGAGATTGGAATTCATGTTCCAACATGTGAAGACAATCATATAGGTCCGTTGGATTTTTTGACTTCTTAGTGCTCTTCTACACCCCCAAGAGACAAAGGGATTAGATGCACCAAAAGGAATTTAGTGGACTTCCTACTTCCAATTTGATTCCCCACGTTTCCTAGTTTTTAGTTTAAGCTCCACAAACTTACAAAACACTAAAGTTTGTCCATTGCTTCACAAACTATAATCAATCAATCATTAATAAATAAAAACTTTAACAAAATGAATTTTTATATATTTTTTAAAAATATGTCGGTGGATTTCATTATCATGCATAAACCAATTTATATTATCATAATCTCATAAATAGGCTTTAAAAATGGTTGAGATATAAGTCCTTTTTTTGTATTAATGTTAATTCTCAAAATCTGCTTTTTAAAAATCTAAATTATTTATTAAAAGTTTATTTTGAACTTTTTAAAAACTTTATACTTAACTGTCTTGAAATATTACACGTCAATTTGTATTTATGTGAATATTTTAAAATTGAAATTTCACTTTTAGCTTAAATAAAACAATTAAGATTCAAACTTTATAGTCATTTTTATGAGGAAAAAATAAGAAAATCAAAATTCGAGTCTTAAAATTATTTTTACAAAAAGGGTTTTAACTATTTTGCTAATTATTTTAAAAAAAAGATTAGTGTCATAAATTATTTAAAATGGACTAATATATATATAAATGATACGTCAATAGTCATTAAGAACTTCGTTCGTATCTGCCCTTATTGAAAGTCAACACTACTAACTTTGTCTGTTACGATGAGAGTTTCGTGTTTTTTGGCACCATATCCTTTTAAATAATGTCGTTTTATGTGTAAAGAAATATAAAACGACATCATTTAAGGAAGAAAAGGACTTGATTATAGTTGGCTGTTAAAACCTTAAAAGAGAGACAAGAACATAGTAACTAACTACTAACCACTATAACCATACCATAACCTTAAAAATCTAATTACAGACATATATTTTATAGTTTGTTCTTTTTAATCATAATTAAGGCCTCGGTGGTGGAGTTGGAATCTGGAGTCGTCCGTACAAAAAATAATGATCCACTTTTTGACTTATGTTTGACGGGTTCCTAGCCGTTGGATGGAGGTTGTGGAGAATGTTGAAATCGATTAGCTCAAGTTGCCATCAGAAACTACACTTGTGGGGTTCGGGACATTGATTTGATTCTCCATTTACAAATCCAACCAGACTGGGTTATAAACAGAAACAGAAGCAAAACGGGAATTAGAGGATTTGTGGCCAAGTGACTTTCACTTTTCTTCTGATATGCCTTTCCTTATCTCGAAAAGTTAGATTATACACACGGATGGCAATCCACCCAACTCCACCTTTTGTTTTTTCTTAGTCTAAATTCAATCCTGCATTGTCTAATTTTGTTCCAATTCAATCGAATAAGTTGGAATCAAAATTAGACATTACATCGTAACTTCCCGAAAGCACAATTTAAGTTTAACTCAAAGTTTAATTGAGTTCGAATCAGATGACATGAACCTGTTAAAAACGACATTTTTGTTAGTGAATATATAAAATCAATTAAGTTGACGACACACAATAGCTTAAGTTATTATAGTGAAACAGACATTTAATAGTTCTTTTATTAAAAAGGTTTAACTCGTGGATGTTGGACTAACAATTATCTCGAAAATAACACATAATTTATTAAAAATGTTATTTATGTTAATTTGTTTAAACTACTTAACTCATTTTAAAAAATTAAAATTGGATTAACTAGAGGATGGTTGATCCAAAATCCGATTTGAATAAGCTTAATTTGTTGATTTTGGACTAACTATTGTCCTTATTTAAAATGATGATATTTTCACATAATTTAGTAAAAAAAATGTTGTTTATTTTTAACCTGTTTAGACTAATATAATCAATTTTAAAATTAATTAACTAAAATTTAATCTATCAATTTCAAGTCATAATCAATTTGTCATTTCTAATTATGCAGTTACATCTAACTTTTAAATGTGCACAAGAATAATCTTATTACCAATGCATTATTGGACTATCTTGTAATAAGAATTTGAGTGCTTTAGTTTGATTTTACAAATTTATGAATTAAAAATGTATATAATTATGTTGTGAAATTATAAAAAAAAGGGATTGTGGAGATAATAAGTTTCTGCACTCACACACACACACACAAAGGAATGTTTGGATTTGTGGTTCCTTTGAGGCAAAGCATCATTCATTTAACTTATTCCATCCTTGATGAACTCAACTGAAGAGACAAGTGATTGGTTAGTTTGGAAATTGGCAAGTCCATTATACTATGACCATTAGTGCTTTTTGCTTTATGAGTACCGTTGGATCACATGGTAATCCATATGAATGGCAAAGGATTGGATAGATGAGCTAAAAGGTATCACCAATCCAAATTAACTAGCATTACAATATCACCTCCAATTGGCGTGTTTTAGAACCCTAATTGGGCAACCAATTTAGTGCTTAGAGTAGGTAATCAAAATTGGGGGGAGAACGGTGCGTGGTGGGGGACCAAGTGTAGTCTACACTATACATACATACATGGCTATGATGGTGGGGTCAAAGCACAAACATGGGCAATCATAGCTATCTTTGGAACCAATATTTGGAGGCTCTCATTCCTCTGAAGTGTAGTGCATTCACAAATCTTGAGTTATATTAATCCTCCTAAGAATTTCTAATTACATCCTTGAGTGGATTTTAGGCATGCTCAATCTTCAACCCCTAATTTTATTATTCAATACATATTACAAAGATTCCAAAATATTTTACTTTAAATAATTGAAGAAATATGAATTATACTATAGTTACATTTAGCATCAATACAACAACCTCAACAACAACAATAACAATAACTCAGTAAAAATTTATCTGATACACAAGATTATGTAGTAAATGTCCTATCCCTAACTCCAATGAATCACCTAATTGGAGAATATTGCTTAACAAAGGGAGCGGAAGGTAGTTGTTCATGTTTTCGTATGTCACTCTATGTCTGAGACCATCCATCTATCTATTAAATATTAATAAATAAATAAATGATCTCAAACACAAAGTTACACACGAAAACAAGACAAGAGGAATTAATCTTGACAACGAGGAGTGGCCTAACTAGTATACACTCTTCACTTAAGGCTTTTCCTTACAGGAGGTTTTGAGTTCGAATCACGCCAAAGAAGAGGAAATGAGATATTTTTCTAATTGATGATCCTCTAATTCCCTGAGCGATCGAATCAAATACGAACGTCTCGCTTCTAACGACAGTGTAAAAGTTGAAGCTACTAAAAAACTTCCGTCAAAATTGAGATATCTAATGTTAAAAAAAAAGGAGGAAGGGTCTTGCTTATGTCTTTGAAAATGATGACCTAAAAAAGAGTTGGAAAATGACACCATAAAAAGAGTTGCTTCCCTTCCTTCATTTGTGAATTTGATGTTGTTTTCCCGAGAAGCCCACTTGTGACAACTGTATAGATAGGTTTAGATCAGGCTATTGTCCCTATAAACCAGTGTAATCATAGGGTTATAGGCTTATTTAGATGAGTGGATCTTCACCAGTTAGTGGTTAAATAAGGCCTAGAACATGTCATTAAGGTGAAAAGGTCAAGTTAATTGGAGTAGTCAGGACAATAATTAGGGCCTTACGCATGCATGTCATATGGGTGATGCTAAGCTTCAGTGATTAGTAGTATAATTAAGAAATGAAAAGGTCACTTAAACCCTCGCTTCTTCACCAACATCAAAGGGCCTTTTTCGGAAAAAAAAAAAATCAAAAGGGCAATAGTAGCACTTGTCTCAAAAATGATTGGTTAAACTTAAAGCGGCATTGCTTTTGTCGATTTTTTTTATTTTATTTTAAGGTAATGAATCTATAAAATTCGCAAATTAAAGAATTTAAAATTTAACGTCAGTCCATAAATTTATCATTAGTTCAAAAAATAAACAAAAAAAAAACCTAGGTCCAATTATATAAAAAAAGTTCAATTTGTAACTTTTAACTTATGATTATTATCTAATTAAAAGTTATATCCTTTAGTTATATTTTATATTTAATTTATTTAAATATTTATTGTAATTTTTATTTACATAATTATTTAGTATGTCAGTTTTACTTATTTATTCTTTAACCTGCATAATTCTTTTATTGCTATATCTGCATGTGAGTCTATCGAAAATAACCTCTCTATTATTATATAAGAGTAAAATTGCGTATTTTCAGAACTCTTCAAACCCTACTTTATTACGAAATTTCAGACTGAGTGTGATGATGATAATAATAATTTATTTTAGACTAATTTATATTAATATTATATTATGACCCTTTATGACTATAAAATTACTAAGCTAAAGCCACATAAAACAGTTTTGTTCCTAAATTTCTTAAATTTATAGACTAAAATAACATTTGTTCTTGAATCTCTTAAAGACAAAAACGACGTCATTTTAAGAAGAAACAAAACACGTCGTCATCTTAAGAAGAAACAAAACATCAACTTTTTAGCGAAACAATTCGAGCCGTTCGGACTAGATTTCAGCGAGCCCTTCAAAGCCCAATAAATTTGGACTTAACATGATTTCAGGATGGATCATGCTCAAAATCCCATTCCTAGACGATTGAAATCTGCAAACAGTTATGACAGACACTATGCCTTAAATCCGGCTATTGGAAACATGCCAAAACTTCCCAACTCTTTGTTGCATGGCAAATGACATAAGATTGTTACTATGATGATCTTACAGCCATCACCCATGTGTGGCCCTATTTCAGAAGAAGGTCAACGTAGCCATGAGCCGAAGGAAACAGGCCGCTGTAGGGTCCTGTAAGAGAAAAGTGTACCATATAAAACCTGTGATTCTTGCATTGTATTTCCTCTTAAAGGACATTCTCTTCTGCAATGAAGAGCTCAATGACGACTGAGTAGCATAGTTAGACGAAAAAACTGCTGACTCTACCAACTCAACGATGATAATGCTAGTCCGTGATTCACCATCAGATGTATGCTGAACAAGACGTGTAGAACTCTTCACAAATACGCCAAGGAGGGCTTTGTCAGAACCCGAAAGACCACATAAGCATATCCACCATCACATTCTAGTAAGGTGAGCTATTGGAGGCTGTCAAACAGTTCCCGTGGACCAATTCAACAAGTTGAAGAATCCACCCATAAATGACGTTGAAAAGATTTGTTGAAACTCTGATGAAAAAGTACCTTCTTGAGAAACATTCTGTAAATGAACACAATTAGATGTTTTTTATTTTCTAATATTTGATTAGATTAATCTGTTTAAAGATAAGCTAGAATGTCCTCTTTATAATAGGACAGGAATGAAATGGCATTAACTTAAGCCTTTCTCTTTTGTAATTTTTGCAACTTAAGACTACCACTGAGACTATCAAGTTCCCGTTAGATTCGAAATCTAACGCAGTTAAATACAGATCTAATCCAGTATATGAACCATATTACAATTTCTCGGACAGGAAAAGATCACGAGGACAATACATAATATAAGATGAAGACTTACTCAAACAATTGGACGGTTGTAGGTGCTACAAAGCTGCAGTAGTGCTGCTTGATTTGCAGGATCGAGGTTTTCACTGATTATCTGAGGATACCTCCCAGGAGAACGAGCAGCAAGCTTAGCCAATGAAGTCACTAAGAATTCCTTTGGATCCTTGATGTTCTTTAGAGGATCTTCCTCCTTCTTCCCAGCATTGTAAAGTTTAACAAAGGAGACAGTGTAACTGACAGTGTCTGCAATATCCGGCATTTCGGGTTCCTCTTCCAGTCTATTTTCCTCTGGCTGTGATAGAAGTGTAACAATGCTGTCCAGCATCTTTCCCCAGTGTCTAACAGCTGCGGAATCCAAAAGACTGGGAGATTCACAGATGAGTTTGGTTGAGGCCACTGCAGTCAATTTAACCTCAATATGCCCAGTGATTAGCTTGAGATTGGGTATCCAGAACTGCTCCAAAATCATCATAAATATATTTGGTTGAACTGAATTCATTGTATCCACAAGGCTTGCAGAATCATGCTTCACCAAAAACAAAGACATAAAAATCAAAAAGTATTTTAGAAACTTTACTGTCCGCTTCTTCTGCAGCCGTGTAAACAGGGCATTCCAAATGTGAACCATGTAGGGAGCAATAACAGAATAGTCAAGACTCTCGATAACAGTGTTAAGCACATAAAACCCTTGTTCATCAGTGCTTGGGGATGAGACAAGCTTGTTGAATATTCCAAGCACTTGGCTCAGTCTTCCTTCTTGATTAATCTCACGAGGTGCTTTCTGAAGGAAAGCTTGAAGTAGACGCACAAGAGCCGGTACGTTTGAGTTTCGGTTCCATGACTCAGGAGAGAGAAGAAGAGCGAATATTTGCATATAAATAGCTGGAACGGGCGGTCTATTTAACTCCATAAGTTGAGCCAAAAGCTGGAAAGCATAAGGCCAGAACTCAGTAACATCATTTGCCAAGATCAATTGAATGCTGGGAAATAGGCTTGATTCAAAAGCAGATACGAGACTGATGTCCCTCTCACATGCTCGTCTTATAAGAATGGCTACTGACTCAAACAAATAGTGGTTGAAAATTGGATTCTTTGGATTCTTACAAACTTCATTCAGAACTGAGGTCAGTCCAGCAATGCAAGGTCCAGCAACATCAGAGGAAATTTCCGCCACTCCTAGCACCCGCATGATACATTTCATCATGTATTGGTTCTCCTCAGACTCAGGAAACCTTAAGGCGGTAAAGAGGTTATTCATCAGGGCTTGCATGAATGGAGTTATATCAGCTGAGGTATACCTTGCTCGTCCTCCATCATCCTTGACCAGCAGGAGTTTCTCTATACAGCTTGCAGCATAAGAATGAACCACATTTGATTCTGCACTAAGGTACCTTACCAAATCTGGGAACAACTGAAGAGCAAGAGGCTTTGGTATATCATTTCTAAAGACAGTAAAAAATTTGAGCGCACCAGCTTTTAGCATTGGATACCCATTAATATCTTGATTCTGCAACTCAGGCACTATAACAGACGTGAAGAAGCTCTGAACATTAACAATATCAGTTGAAACATTAGTACCCCCAGCTTTCTTACTTGCAAGCGACACAACCAAATATACTGCACAATCCTTGTCCTTCCAATTTGCTGCAGGGTTTGCAGCATATGAACCCAACAAATTCTGTATCTGAGCAGTAACTGCATGAGTTACCTGATTCTTATAATTAGCAGCTATCCCTTTAAGCAATTCACAGGCAATCCTCCTTTTAGTATCAAGATCACTCCCCTCCATATCCCTCCTTATAAACTCAACATAATTCATCTCAAAGACCTCCTCATCGTCATCCCTCAACCGTACATTCGGAATCACAATGCTTTGACAAATCTGCAGTATGACTCCATCCCCAGCAAATAAGCTATGATGCACACTTGTACTAACAGTAGTCAAAAACTTTATTGCTGTAATAGCTAACCTGTCACGTCCAGAAGATTGTGACGCATTCCCTAACAAAGTCCAAACAGCAAGAGCAAAGTCGTTCAAATACTCCTGAAACTCTTCTTCATTCTTCTCCATATAAAGACTAAGATTCTCACAAACTGCAGCCCTAACATCATCAACAAGACCTAAACCATCAGCACTATCTTCCAACAGCGGATAATTACTAGTTAAGTACTTCCTAAATTCAGTCATCCACTCCCTCATGTGATCCTCGAAAAATTCAGGCAATTCCTGGAAATTCAACGAAAAGAATATCCTACAACAAATTCTTTGTGACTCAAACAACGGCTTTAGGGTTGCAGGAGTCGCACTGCCAGCATTTACAGCCAAATCAATCAATGAGGCAGTTCTAAGGAAAATTTCTAGTAATGGTGCAGCAAAATTGTCAAGACAGTACTTTAAATCAATGAAAAGATCATTGCTCTTATATTGGTAACGGAACTTCTTGAAGATAGAGTTGGCTGTACCGAGAATACCGTTAATAGAAGCGTAATTGTTGGATTCAGAAGCCGAACGCAAATTCGAGACGAGCTCGGGAAGCAAAGAGGGCCACGATTTAGGGAAGTCGTATTTTCCAATAAGGGACAGCGATTCGCTGAGCTGTGACTGAATGCGAGGAGAGGAGTTCAGCATTAGAGAGACTATCAATGTTTTGATCTGAGTCTTTACAGTGTCGGAGATTGGGGAGTCGCCGGACTCCGGAAGTGGAGACCAGCGAGACCGGAGATGATTTTTAAAGGTGACAGCAGCGGCTTGGCGGATTTGTTCGTCGACGACGGGATTGGCAACTAGTTCAAGAACAGCCAGGCCGTATTCGGGGTTGTTTGCGAGCTCAGCGAGTTTGGCCTCTGCGGCACGGCGGGGCTCCGGTGAAGGAGAAAGCGTGTCGAGGAAGCATTTGGAGAGGGATTCCGGCGTCCACGTCATGATTGATCGATCCTAGGGTTTTCGAATTCTGGGTTTTGCAGCATTGTACAAAATGAAAATTTGAAAATGAGAAGCGTGCACGCGACACGTGGCTAGGTTTTTGGCTATTTCTTAAATATTTTTTTTATTTAAAGGGTTTTTTTTTTAATAATAGGGAGACGAACAAGAATTACACAATAAGTCGAGGGAACCTAAGTCCCGACAGATCCTCTAACAGGATATGGT
>JANZLC010000009.1:21874394-21885796 GCA_026413385.1 Erythroxylum gracilipes
ATAGACTAGCACATGTCAAACTCCTTGATTTGATCAAGCAGTGGATCTCAGAAACTATAAACATGAGATGTTTAGAGTTAAGATGTAGATGCTTACTAGAGGTAGTATGTACATTGGATGACTTACTATGAGATCATCACATGGATGTCTTATTCTATTTTCAGTGATAATCTCATCATAGCAATGATGCAAGTATCTTTAGACTTGAGGTACTCAAAGATATCTTGGATACTGATTCTTTGCTTTGACTGTAACGTCCCATTATCCCATGTTAGGAGGTAGGACCCTAGAATTGTGTAAATGAGAGAATACTGATAAATTAGAAGTGCATTTCATACATCATATGGCATTTTTAAATATGTGAATTGTGTTGATATTCATGAAATAATTGTACATGCATTCATTGACATTTTTCTGGTATAAGTGATTTTAATGCGATTAAAATGTGAATTGGGATTATTTGTCTTAAAAATTAAATTGGTGCGTATTAAAATTGATTTAGCAATTTTGGTGATATTTTGAACATTTTGAAATTTTGGGGTATTTTGTACTCGAAAAAATTTAAAATAAGAGACAAATTATAGTGTGACATGTGGCATTATATATGTAACCAATGTATTACATACAAGAGAACATGTCGCAAGTATTTTTGTAAGGAAATTTTATCAGCCCTCACTTGTTATTCGGTGTAACTTTCTTTCTCTATTGTTCTTCACCAAAACACTCTTTTCATGTTCATCCACCGTAACATCTTTTTATGCTATTGATTCCCTCTCATCGCTAGAAATTTTGCTAAATCAAGTAAGTAACTATGATGATGTTTTACTGTTGTAAATGAACACATGCATGAGTGGGTTAAGAAGTGTAGTTTCGGTGATATTAAGTGATGAATGAGTTAGATGAAAATTTGTGAATAGGAAATGAGCAGAAGGTATACAAATAAATTGCGATGTTTACAGTTACATGGAGATTAGTGAAGTAGTTATAAATTGCAGAAAATAATTGTTGAATGTTCAAGGTGTTCATGCTCTGTTTGTTAGGCCCCGATTCCTTTTTCGTTAGTAAGCCTGTTTAAATTATTTTAAGGTTTAGTTGATAATTTTATTTTGGTTGGATTAATTTGAGGTTTTCATTGCTTAGGTTAGTGTTATTAAATGAAAGGACTTAGTTAAATTAGATTTTTGCTAAATTGTTAGAATTAAAAGAATAAGATGAATTGAGGGCATTTTGGGAAGTTTGCTTATGTTTGTAAAGTTTAAGGCTTTCAAGGAAGGCTACTTTGGTCTTTTGGGCTTAATTAAAAGAAGGAAGAAAGAAGCAAATGAAGAGTAGTCGTTGGAGCCATGAAGAGTTACGAAATTGGCTTATGAAAGAAGAGAGTAATTGAAACTACGTAGTTTTGGCTACGTTTTAAGTTAGGAAATAAAAGTGACCTAAGGCTTTGGCAAGAGAGCATACGAAACTGCAAAGAAAAGAGAGGGAGAGGAGAGTTTCAGCCAAGAGGAGAAGAAGGAGAAGGAGAAGAAGAAGAAGAAGAAGAGGTAGGCTAAGGTCTTTTATGCTTTGGAAAGGAGTGTTTAAGAGTTTTCTTTAAGAAGAAAGTGGAAAGGAAGGGATTAAGCTCCATTGGAGGCTAAGGAAGCAATTTCGTGGGTCATTCCTAAGGTAAGGGTTTTTCGAATTTCTTGATTATTTGAGAGGGGGTTTGATGTTTATAGCTTAGGAAAGTTATGGATAAGGTTTTATAGGCTTGATTCCATGCTTTCATGTTCCTATGATTTGTCTTTTTCGACATCTCTTGTTAATTAGGATTTTTGTGCTTTGATTAAGGTCAAGAGAGGCAATTGGAGTTAGAGGAAAGGCAAATTGACCAAGCACAAAGCTAAAGCAATTAAGGTGGGCAATTTCTTAATAATGAAGTTAATAGGCATGTTAAAGTTTTATAATAAATGTTATTTTAATGCTTTCCCATGATTTGTAAATTTTGTATAAATTACACTTTGTGGGGATTTAAACTTGTATGAGTTGTCTTTTGTATAAAAAGACATAGTGGAAATGTTTATACAATGGTTTGCTAAGTGAAAAGGATTAGAATATGTGTTTTCGAAAGAAATGCCATTATGATCAATTGTGTGTAATTTATGTGAATTGCATGATTTATATGGGTTTGTGGTGGTCCCGTAAGAGTCAGTACACTTGACTAATTTATAGGCTTCTCTCGCTTGCCCGCAAGTAGCCTTGGATCTCCTCACGGACTCCCATAAGTTTCACGGCTACACATGACCGCTTCGCGGGAATGTGTAGTATGTTTCGTTTGGATCCACCCAAACCAACTTCTGATTATGTGATCTGCTTTGTCTATGTTGTCTTTGTATGTTTATGTTATTTTTGTAAATTTTTTTATCAATTGAATTTGATGGAGAATTCTTTATAGTAGGGATGATTTTGGAAAATTTCTTTGAAATAAATGGTTAAAGACTACTTGTGGCATGCTTGTTCTTAATTATTAAGTTTTTACCCACGGAGCCGTCGAGCCCACACCGCTTTTCTCCTCTACAGGCAACGAGCAAGAAACTGAATAAAGGCATCGGATCAGGGCATTACTCCTGTTTCTTTTGATTTTGGAAGATAAATTTTGAGTATCAAAGTTTTAGATGCATTTTAGTACAAAAGTTAGATGTTTATGTAATTTCACTTTGTAATATAACTTTTGGATACATTCGATGTATTCGGGCTAAAATGCCCTCTAAAGCTTTGTAGTAACTTTTAAATTTCGTGTAAATGTAAGAGATTTGAGTTTTAATGTAACTTTCGTGTATATAATTAAAAATGTATTATCGTATGATTTGAAAATGTTTAGAATGCTAGGAGTGTGTTGCTGTCATTTTTGAGTGAATTGATGGGATTTGGATTGATTTGGTAGTTGGATGATTGAGGATGGCAAAGATTGAAGTGGTTTTATGCAGGTATTGAAGTTTGGGATGAGAAAATTGAAGTTTGGCTAGATGACGTTTTAGGGGAAATGTTGTCAAATTTTCACGAAAATTTGGCAGCAACTTCGTTTATAGTTTAGACCCTTTTAGTGCTTGAATTAGATTCAGGGGTCTTCTTGAAGATTGTAGAATATGTTTAGAGCTTTCCGATGGTATATAATTTGTCACTTTTGGACTTAGGATGAAGAAGTTATAAGGTTGGAAAGATTTCTGCTACTGTTTATGTGGTCTTTTATGGGCAGAACATTTGGAAGGGTTTTTCACCCCCTTAGAGTCTGTTTTGATTTTTGCTTCCTTTGTAGAAAATATAGATTATCTTTTCCCCTTTCTATTGAGGTATAATTTGCAATATTTGGAGATAGGAATAACAAGTTATGAAGTTGGAAAGAATTCAGTTACTGTTCACGTAGGTAATTTTAATGTTCCATTGGTCTTTATATGAGCAGTGTCTTTGAGCAAGGTTTTACCCCTTTTAATGATGAAATTGATTTTTTCACCATTCATGAAATTTGTAAATCGTCTTTTTGTATTTCCAATGAGGTAAAATATGACATGTTTAGACTATTGTGTTAAAAGATATGATTTTTCAAAATTATGGTTTTGTTTAGGACTTTTTCAAATTAGGCAGTTACTTTGCAGCTATTTTTGACCCCCTATACGACCAAATTAGCTTTTAAATCCTAATAAAAGTTGTAGGGTTTTCGTTTAGCTTTCTATAGACACCAAATTTGTAAAATTTGGAGTTCTAGGTAAAAAGATATGAATTTTTGAATTTTCTGTGTTGTTTTAAATAATAATAATAAATAAATATATATAAAATAGTTTTCTCGGACTCGTGGGTCTCGCCAGTGCGAGCGACTCGCCTAGCGATCACTCGCGATCACGAGCCTCACGTTCTCTTTTTATTGTATTTTCTGATTTTCTTTTATTTTCTCAAATTCACCCTCCTCCCACTCTTTTGCTTGTAACTTTATCATATGACCTCCAATTTACTCTGTTTTTGAAGCATTGGTTTTTTAATAACCTTTTCTACCCCTTTCTGAAAATTTTTAAGATTTCCAGGTTTGAGTTGAGAATTACTGATTAAAGCTAAGAGAGTCAATTGTATGGAGTTTCATTTTAGCTTAGGATTCAGATTCAATTTTGGGCCCTAAGCAGATACCTTTTTTTTAGAGAGAGAGATTAAGGTGAATTTGTGGGATTCGTTCGGGAGTAAGTGAATAAATAAGTTTGTTTGGAGTTCCCTCTGTGGTGAGGAATCCCTCCCTCGTGGGTTGCGCGTCCAGATGTCACATAGGACGTCGGACACGTGTCTCACCAGGGAGGGGTTCCAACACTGTTCTTCTATTTACTGTTGTTATACGTGAATGTATTTGGGAGTGTTTAGAAATGATTTCAAAAGAGTTTAAAGCTATATAAAAAAAAGGGGGTATTAAAATGGAAAATGTAAGATGAAATAAAAGTATTGTTGACTTTGAAGTAGTAGCAGAAAAATGTGCGTATGAACCTTATTTTGATGTTTGAATTTAATCTTACGTTTTGAGTTGTTTTAGAATAAGTTGAATTGAAATGGAAGTTGAAATGAAGAGGTAAATGTGAGAGTATAAATTAGAGATGATGTGGTAAGTGGAAGAGAGGAAGAAGAAGGAAGAAAATCTATAATTTCTATAATTGGAGTGCATGGTCGTGCACTATGGTTGCATGGCCAACAGTGCTTCTAAAACTCAATAGTTCGGATTCGTTTTACTATAACTTTGTCTCTCAACCTCCAAATGACTTGAAAATTAAACCAATACACTCTTAAGACGTTTTTTTCCTCTCCAAAAAAATTTAGAGCCATCTGAATTGATTTGAAAAAGATTGATTGGATGAAAGTGAGGAAGTCTGTCGGAATATTATGAACTGGAATACTTTCATTGAACAAGCTTTGGTATTTTGATTATATCTTGATCTGTATATTTTCAAATGAGTTTCTTCTTAATTCAGATTAAATTAGACACATATGGCTACAACTTTCTTGAAGAAGTCGAATTTTATTTCTATCTCTAAGAATTTCAAAATCCGGAATGAAATTGAGTCTTGACTTAGGCTGTAATACTATCCGTGACAGAAATCATGTCCTGTTATTATTGAATAAACTATATTGATGTAGGCAGAATTAGACAAAGGTGTCTTCACAAAAGTTGTAGCTTCTTCTCTTAGCTTTCAATTGGCATAAAGTTTGTAATTTTTGGATATTGGAATTGAGAGATATGGGTTGTATAACTTTGAATGCATGACCATGCCCTAGCCAAAATTTCAAATGTACTCAGTTGTAGTACTTGGGGCATAACTCATAGGATAATGAACCAAATTATATGATCTTAGTGTTATTAGAAACTTAAGACATGGGAAAACAATCTTCTAGAAGGAAGTGTTATGAAATTACTTTACTTTCCTATTGAGAATAATCATGCAAAGTGGACCCAAAAGGATGTTTTTAGACCAATTTGGATTGATCAATTGAGTATTGATTTATGAATGAGTTTTGTGACAAGAATATGATAAGGAACTCGGAATTGTCATGAACATACAATGTACTTATTCAAAATACATAAATGTGCATAAATGATTTCATAATTGTGCAGAATTGTGATATATGTAAGTATTATATATTATAAAGGAGCACATTAAGCGACAGCATCCAGACATTGCTGAGACTTTAAAGCAATAGCTAGATGGATCATACTGTGAGTAACCTAGACGGTCTTGCTTAATAATAATTGTTTGCTATAAATTCTGTACTGAATGTGGAATGGATTGATTATACTGATTCCGGACATAAAGGTCCGAAGATTTTGATTGATGAATGAGATAATAGAATTGTTCCTTGAATGTGAATTTGGTGAACTATGTGTTACTCAACATATTTGTTGAATGTCGGACTAAGGTCCGATGATATATGTGAATGAGAATGGGACTGTAAATGTGTTTGAATGGGAATGATTGGATATGAATGTGATGCATTTCATACACGAATGCATAATCAGTTAAAGATAGTTGTGACATAAATAGCCACCGAATGTGAGCTTAAAGCTCCGGAATGTGGTATAGAGCCAAAGGCTCGATATGTACAATGAGCCCTGCACAATGGGTAAGGGACAGTAACAATGAGCCCGGTATCTACAATAGATACAGGACAGTTTAGGCGCTCAATCACAACAACGTAAGTGGGTCACACGAATATTACATATACACTTATTAAGTGTGATTGATTGAATTATAATGTGGACATTTATTGGTATGAAAATGGGTATGTGAAATAAATGTTATATGGTGCAATTTGCTAAATGGGAAGTTGTGAATTAAGTGCTTATATGATTTGTTATGTGGTATGATTTGGGTGAACCATCGAGAATGGTTACTCTATTGAGTTCGCAAAACTCACCAAATTATAACGTTAACAATTTCAAGTTCGAAAGAGCGACGACCAAGCTTCTAAAACTGCTTAGAAACGATTTTGTATAACTTGTGGAGATCAGATATAGCTCAAAGGTCAATCAACTGGGACTGAAGGAGTAGTTTGTGTTATTTTTTATGATTCCTCATTTATGTAGCACACTATATACACTGAGCTGTTGATGCTCATAGGATGATGTTATGTAAACATGGATGTTGAACATAATGTTATAATGTAACTTACGGTTTATGATATAAAATGTGAAAATTTTGGCTTTTAGAGCAATGTGTAATATATGACTTAGTTTACAATGCCATGTTATAAAGTGCAGGTGAAATAGTTAACACACCATTTATGTCGGGCATGTGCATATGTATCCAAAGGGCACACTTGCATGTGTCAGATGGGAGTGGGGTGTTACATTGACTCCATTCTTTATTGCCTTGCAGAGGTTGCTTATAGGGTGGTGATTAGGTACAGCTTAAGATATTCGAACGTAATTGAGTAGCTAATAGAGGATTCACCACTTCTGTGATAGCAGAAGATGATACCCACGGCCTCTTATCAGGGTCATTACTTGAAAATCTTTAGTCGGAGTACATATGTCATGAAGAATGTCTTCATTGACATATAGAGTAATGAGTTCCAGGATAAGAACTAATATCCGTTCTACTCTTTCGTACTACGAAGATGCTAATTTATTATGGAAGGACTTAAAGGAACGCTTTTGTGTTGTCGATGGACCAAGAATTCAACAACTCAAGTCATCCCCTGCGGATTGTAAACAATCTAAGAATAAGGCCGTGGTTAATTACTAAGGCCTTTTCAAGTAGTTGTGGGACAAACTCGCAAATTATGAGCTACTTCCAAGCTGTGAGTGCGGTGGATGCATGCGTAATCTTGGTGCAAAATTTGCAAAAATCCAGGAGGCGGATCACTTGCATCATTTTCTTATAGGTTTTGACGGTGCCTATGGCGTGGTGAGATCTAATTTACTCTTGCTAGACCCACTTCCTACATTAAATCATGCATATCAAAGTGTGATTCAAGAGGAGCATTTGCGTGGAGGAGGTTTGTCTAGAACTAAAGATGAACGTGATGATGTTATGACCTTCAAGGTGTACCCAGATCTGAAAGGAAAGGGAAAAGTTGATAATTCCGATAAATTTTGCCATTATCGCAACCGTGAAGGCCATGAAGAGAGCGGATGTTTTCAACTTATTGGGTTCCGCAATTGGTGGGGGGATCGCCTCGTGGTGGACGAGGCTTAGGACGAGGTGGCGCTGCAATAGGTCATGACAGAGGTCGGGGCAGAGCTGCCTCAAGTCGCGACAGAGGCATACGTTCATAAATGCGCGTGCACATCACTACTGGCAGTAGCGTTGACGCACAATAGGGGGTGTGATGCAGAGGCAGGCGAGTGCCAGGGAGTCATTAGGACTAGCGGGGCTATCTACAACACAGTGGTAGCAGCTTTTGGACCTTTTAAATCTTTCTAAAAAGCCCTCCAATCAGTTGAATGGTAAAAGTATTGTGTCTTCCTAGATAATTGACACAGGAGCATCAAACCACATGACAGGAGATTTATCTTGTATGATTGATGTACGAAAAATTGCGAATTGTCCGGTGGGATTGCCGGATGGGAAGAAGGTCAATATAAATCAAGAGGAGAGCATGATATTAGATGGAGGATTAAAACTTGATCATGTTCTTTATGTGCCTAAATTGACATGTAGCTTAATTTCTGTCCCAGTTGATTGATAAGTTAAATTGTATCATTCAATTCACTGATAACTTGTGTGTTACACAGAACCGTATGATGAGGATGTTGATTGGAGAGGGTGAATGAAGGGATGGACTCTATTTTTTTCGTGGTGTTCCTCAAGTGTAAACTTTGACTGTTGATAAAGAGACTTCAATGGACTTATGGCATAGACAATTGGGAAATTCGTAAGAGAAAGTAGTAAAGTTAGTACCTAATGTGACTCATTCTCGTACAAGAAAAAATAAAGCATGTGATGTATGTCAATATGCAAAGCATACTAGAGATAGGTTTCCCATTAGTGAACTTAAAGCATTTGATAAATTGTGATTTGTGGGGGGCTTATAAGACACCTTCGTCTTATGGTGCGTCATATTTTTTTACTATAGTAGACGATTATTCTCGTACAACTTGGGTTTACTTATTATATGACAAAACGAAAGTTTAAAAGATGTTTTGAATTTTGTTGCTATGGTTGATCGTCAATTCAATAAAAAGGTGAAGTTTGTGCGTAGTGATAATGGAATCAAATTTCTTTGCTTACTTGACTATTTTAATGAAAATGGGATCATATTTGAGACATCTTATGTTGGAACCCCACAACAGAATGGAAGGGTTGAACATAAACATAAACATAAACCTATTTTGAATGTTGCTAGAGCTCTCAAATTTTAGGGACATTTGCCTGTATCTTTTTGGGGAAAATGTGTCTTAGCAGCTTGTTACTTGATAAATAGAACTCCCTCTGGCATGCTTGGAAATAAAACTCCTTATGAATTGTTGTTTAGAAAATTTCCATCTTATGATCAAATGTGTGTGTTTGGTTCTTTATGCCCATAATTAGCATCACAAAGGTGACAAATTAACTATTAGAAGACAAAGTGTGTATTTGCAGGATATCCTTTTGGAAAGAAAAGGTGGAAGATGCATGACTTGGAGACAGGTGAATACTTTGTCTCTCGGGATGTCAAATTTTTTTAAGATGAATTTCCTTTTGTGAATGAGCAAAAGTCTACAGAACATTCACCACAAGTTCATAATGAGTCAATTCTTGAGGATGATGATGAATGTTTAGGAACATACAGTTCCGAGGAGGCAAGTGGGACTAAGGATGGTGGTGCGATAGTAGATGAGGCGGAGTCAACGAGCATTCCCACCATGGTGGCTAAAGGCAGGATGCCTTGAGCTTAGGGCATCTGCGGAGGTGGTGAAACCCAGTACAAGTGGTACACCTTTGAGTGGTGTTGAGGAGAGCACAAGTGAGCTAGGAAGGGGGATGAGACCTAAAATCCCTTTAGTTCTTCTGCACTTTTTTGTGACCTATACAATAAAGAAAATGAGTCCTCCCTCTCAACGTTCACCAACTTCATAACAGTCCTCAGGTACTCCTTATCCTATAACACATTATGTTAATTATGAACGATTTTCTACATGATATAGAAATTTTCTTACAGCCATAACTGTATGACATGAACCAAAATCTTTTGAGGAAGCAGTACAGGATCCTAGTTGGAGGGAGGCAATGACAAAGGAGATTAAAGCACTTGAAGATAATAGAAGTTGGTCTATGGAGACACTACCTCTGATGAAGAAAGCATTAGAGAGCAAATGGGTGTATAAAATAAAATATAACTTAGATGGAAGCATTGAGAGACTCAAAGCTAGGCTCGTGATTTTTGGGCATTATCAGGTTGAGGGAATTGACTATATAGAGACATTTGCTACGGTGGATAAAATGGTGGCAGTTCGGGCATTCCTTGCTATCACTGCGATAAAAAATTGGGAAGTCCACCAAATGGATATGCATAATGCATTCTTACATGGTGATTTAGATAAGGAAGTGTACATGAAGGTTCCTTCAGGTTTCTCACTATCTAAACCAAATCAGGTTTGTAGGCTTCGAAAATCTTTATATGGTCTCCGTCAGGCTCTGCGGTGTTGGTTTGCTAAGTTAACTGTGACATTGAAGAGTTATGGTTTTGTTCAATCATACTCTAATGATTTCCTATTACCTTGTTTAAAGGAAAAATTCAAAACAATGTTCTAGTCTATGTTGATGATTTGATCATTACAGGCAACGACAGTGTAGCATTGACTGCATTTAAAGATTATTTGAGCAAATGCTTTCATATGAAGGATTTAGATGTTTTGAAGTATTTTTTGGAATATGCCCTTGAAATTATTTTGGAGGTCGGCCTGTTGGGTGCCAAATCAGTTGGTTTTCCCATTAAGCAAAATCATAAACTGTGCTTGCAGAAGGGCCCCTTCTTGACGACTCGGAGAAGTATAGGAGACTCGTTGGTCATCTTATTTATCTATCTGTGACTCGGCCGGATCTTGCATATTCAGTCTATATTTTATCTCAGTTCATGCAACATCCTAGGGAAGAGCATTGTGAGTCTGCTCTACAGGTTGTTCATTACTTGAAGGGGAACCCGGGGCTGGGTATCTTGCTTCTTTCGGATAGTGAGCTATCTTTGTTAGGTTGGTATAATTATGATTGAGCTAGTTGTCCTCTTACGCGTCCCTCAATGACAGGATGGTTTGTGTTACTTAGTTATTCCCCTATCTCTTGGAAAACCAAGAAACAGCATACCGTGTCATGTTCTTCCGCAGAAGCAGCATATAGATCAATGGCAACGGTGACATGTGAATTCAAATGTTTAAAGCGACTTCTTGAGGACTTGGGAGTAAGACAAGGTAAAGGGATGCGTTTATATGGTAATAGTCAGTCTGCGTTATATATTGCGTAGAATCTGGTTTTCTATGAACGAACCAAGCATATAGAGGTGGATTGTCATTTTGTTCGAGATGCCATTATTGAGGGGCTAATAGCTCCTTCTTATATCTTTATGACGGTGCAATTAGCAAATATTTTTACGAAAGCTTTGGGCAAAGCACAATTCGACTTTCTTCTCCACAAGTTGGGTGTTCGGGACTTTCACGCTCCAATTTAAGGGGGGATATTGAGATATTGTAATATTGTGAGAATATTTTGTGGCATGATAATAGGAGGTAACGTAACGCCCCAAATTAGGGGTTAGCATATTAAGCAAATTTAGTCCGATTTATGTTCTATCATTACTACATGTCTGATACATGTTTCGGTTTGTTTGTTCTGTCTTGGGTGACATCCACATATCCTCCCAGGGGGTATTTGGGTGTTACATCTTTTGGTATCAGAGCAAGTTTAGGCGGTTCTGGTTTA
>JANZLC010000009.1:21904481-21926358 GCA_026413385.1 Erythroxylum gracilipes
AGCCTGTTGGCTTGGGTTAGTTTTCTTTGCCTTCCCTGCCTTTGTCTGTTTTTTGCGCTAATGTTGATTTTATTCAATATATATATATATAATTACACGATATTAACATATTATTTTATTAATTTAATTATTTTTAATAATATTTTATAATATTAATTAATACAAATATAATACCACGTCAAATATAAAAATTAGTGTAAATTCTATAACATATTCACAGCTATATTCTTATTATTTTTGCTGCTAAAGGTCACGAGTGCTGGTAGTTGAAAGTTTTATTCAATCAATTTCGATTTTAAGTTATTAATTAATGTATTTTTAGTTAATAAACACCTATAAATAATAATTCAAATTATATTATTATAATCTGCGTGATTGGGTTTAAACTTTAAAGAAAAAAAGAAAAGAGTTGATAAATCAATCACCATCCTCATCTTGACGACCGCAACTTGAGGGGGGAGACAGTGACAGAGATTGAGTCAGTAATAAGACTCAGATAAGTGGATGATTACGAATACACACCTAAATTCAAACTGAGATAGATATACACGCGCGCACGCCAAACATGTCAAATAAAATCGAGCAATCGAAGATTAAAAACGGTTTTCGTCAAAAAAAGAAGAAGATTAAAAACGGCTTTATTACATTAACAATTTTGCTCCAATTGCTTTTAGTGATAAAGTTCAAGTCTTTATATTTCCCTAAACTTTATTATTGTTTCTATTTATTATTTATTTGCATTTTATGTATTTAGTTATTTTATTGTTATTTTATGTTTATTTGATTATGTACTTAGTTATTTTATTTTACCATATTTGTTTGACAGGTGCATATAGTATCTTCATTACACATTGTATATAAGTTTATCGGAAACAATCTCTCTATTAAATTAAGGTAAGGTTACGTATTATTGTACCTTTCCAGACTTTGTAAGCTACTGGTTGATGATAATGATTAGGGACGGATCTAGAAATTATTTTGAGTGGGGGCAAAATATTTAAAGAACTATTATATTATTGAAAAAAATTTAATTTAAATTTTAATTCCATTAAAAAAATTAAAATTTTGCCCCTATTAATTTAATTGGTGACAAAAAATAATAAAAATTATAGATATATTAAGATATCAAATAAAAAATAAAATCTGAGCCTATCTATTTTTATTCATAAGGGCATCTAGGATACTTCTTTTATCCCTATTATTACTAGTGGTAGATGGTTTGTACTGTTTTTTTCTTCATTTTTACGACTTTATATGCTACGATTTTTCGTCTACAATGAGAAATCTTATCTTGCGTCTTCACTAAAAGTTTAAAAGAATGTAAAGATTAAAGTTGTACCAACTTTATTACAACTTACAATAACCCATCTCTAAATTATACGTACTACATATTCTTCAAAAAAAAAAGTGAGAATTTACCTATCGGCACTAGAATGGGGTGAGGCTTGTGAGGGAATCCTTTCCACAATTGCGTTCAATATAGATTATTGTTTTTCGCTTTGGGTGTGATAGTCCTTGTAGAGTTAGGGGAAGAAAAGCCAAAAAGACAAAAAGAGTGTGATGAAGAAGCTAAAAAAGTAGAAAAATCTGGAAAAAAAAAAGTCAATTAAACATGTAATTTTTATCTCCCTATTTGTAGGCTTTTATTTAAAAAAGTCATGGGCTCAAATAATAATAATTTTAATAAAAATAGATGGACTCAGATTTTATTTTTTATTTGATATCTTAATATAACTATAATAATAATTATTTTTTTGTCACCATTAATTTAATTGGGCCAAATTTTCAAAAAATTTTATGAAATTAAAATTAAAATTTTAAATTTTAAATTAAAAATGTTTAGAAGTAGTGGGGCAAGTGCCCCCACTGTGGCTCCACCCATGATAATGATGATGATAATGATGCCTTGTTATGAATATCTATCAAAAATTAACCGAACACTATTCTATTTAGGATCAAACATGTATAGAAAGAGAGATCAAAAAGTTTACTTTGAACTTTAATATTTGCAATAAAATATAATTTGAGACTGAATGATTTAAAGTGTTTAAATTAAATTCTAACGTTTTTAAAATGTTTAACACAAACTTTAAATGAATGAAAAATTTAACAGACAAATCATTATTTATATATTTTTTAAATAAAAGTAATCTCAATCGTTATAGATTTAATTTTTTTAATTAACCAAAATGAGATTTATGCTATTATAGCCCCGTTTAGTTAGTTACCAATCAGTTATTTTTTTAGCTGATATGTTGTTTTCAGTTGTTTGACTTGTCAAGCAACTACTAAAAGTGTTTGGAGAGTAATAGATTTATTGGCTTATTTTTTAAAAAAGCCAAAAAATGAAAACACTCCTATATAGGGGCGTTTTCTACCAACAACAAAAATTTAAATATCAAAAGTCGATTGTACCTTTAAAATTCTATTACTAAGTTGTGTAAGATTTTACTGTTTAAATTGTATTGTTGATTAAGTTACAATTAAGTACCACATGAGTCATATTTTTTTGGTTCTAATATACAACAATTTCTTGTAAGTAAGACAATCTAGTTAAGGTTCCTAGATACCTACGTTTTAGGAACAATGTTGTTCTTATAATTATTTTATGTAGTTATAGGTTAGAAATAAAATGTTGACCTTAAACGAAAATGAAAATAGAAAGAGTTACATAAATATTTCATAGATGAAGAAACAGTACATGTAAACATGACTTTTATAAAATCTAAATTTTTATAAGAATATTCAACGAAATACTAAGATATATAATATTTATATCCTTATAATTTTTTAAAGTCATGACCTCATAAGTCATTTTAAACATAAATAACTGATACTAAACAATTAATTTTACCAAATATCTTTAACAAATAACTAATATAATCCGCTGGTCAAATTAGCTGATATAATCAACCATCAGTTAATGCAATAATTTGATTAGCAAATAGGACCTATATGATTGATAGTAGGAACCCTTTTATATATTTTCGCTTTGAATCTCATCTATTACATTATAGTAGGGCTCACTTTTATAGATTTTTAATAATAGATTCAACCTATATTCTTGATCAAAAAATAAAAGATAAAGCCATGTAAGTGTTGACAGTTGACGTGGTATTTAATTAAGAGAGAGATAAATTTATTAAAAATTTCATTTGTTTAGGATCTATTTTGAAAATTTTGAAAATATTAGGTTTTAATTTGAACATTTCAAAATATTAAGGTCTATTTTGTATTATATCATAAACGTTGAATTTCAGACTATACTTTTAGCCTAACATAAAAAAGGCTTTTTTTAATATCATTTAAATTTTAAAACTTATAGAAGATTAATAGTTTGTGAATAAAAGTAAAGATAAAATTTCATGCCGATTCAAATGTACTGTAAATTTTTAAAGTTATCTAAGAATATTTAATAAATACTATAAAAAAATACGAAATCTATGATTTTAATAATTATTATAAAATATATTGAAGATTATGTCTTTCATATTGTAAGTAACTTAGACGTTAAAAAAGTAGTGAAGTTTTAATATATATTTGTTACCAATTATACAAATTTAAATATAATTACACAATATTAACATATTAGTTTATTAATTTAATTATTTTTATAAATAATTTATAATATTAATTAATACAAATATAATACCTCGTCAAATATAAAAATTAGTGTAAATTCTAAAACATATTCCCAGCTCTATTCTTATTATTTTTTCTGCTAAAGGTAACGAGTGCTGGTAGTTGAAAGTTTTATTCAATCAATTTGGATTTTAAGTTATTAATTAATGTATTTTTAGTTAATAAACACTTATGAATAATAATTCAAATTTCTATTTAAGATATAATTTAATTACAATTAATTGCACAATATTCAAATAAATTATAATAATATAATTTATAATTGATTAAAAAAACTCAAACTTTGCTCAATTTTATCATTATAGTTCAAATTTTAAAAAGTGACAATAAAATGCTCATACTTTCAATTTTTTCAATTCTAGCTCGAACTTCAAAATGTGATAATAAAATGCTCAAACTTTCAATTTTTTTAAGATGTTACTTACCTCCATTAAATTTCCTGACCTAAATTAAATTATGCAACTCCAACAACTTCACGCTTTGATTTTAGTTTTTTTCCTTCATTTTTAATTTGTTCTTTCGGTGTCTTTACTCTTCAATTTTTAGATTATGCAGCTCCAACACCCTCTCGCTAAGGACATAAGAAGACCTAATTGAAAACGAAAAGCTTGTTAGTACATTACACTGTAATACGAAAGTAATTTGGATTGTCAAAAGAATAAACATAAAACAAAAGGGTCGAGGGTGTTGGGAGAACAAACAGATAACGAAGGACTAAGAATGCGTAAACTAATTTAGGGATTCCATTTTTAATAATGATGATGTTTCATTAATCTTAATTTGTTGTATTAATTTTGGCAACAATATATTAATAATTAGGGTTTCGAATGCTGGACTAGTATTAAAAAATAAAAATTAAAATATTTTATTATCACTTTTTAAAATTGAAATTATAATTAAAAAATAAAATTTTAAATATTTTATTACGACTTATTAAGATTCAGGCTATTATTACAAAATTGAACAATATCTTAGATTTGTTTTTTTTTTTGTCTTTGACCAGGATATCCACCGGCGGACCCAGTGACTAATCTCCTCGCTGATGGAAAGGCACCTCACAGAGTGGAATAACTGGCTCAAGGATTTAAAGCTGCTCCATACCCAAAACTAAGGATCGAACCCCTGACTTTTAGTTAAGAATGGATGAGTTCCTTGCCACTCAACCATACCCTTGAGTTTCTTAGATTTGTTTTTGATTTACTCTATAATTTGTATCAAACGAGCTCACGTGGGCTTTCATGGAAAGTCTTCACTGCTTTTACTAATATTTGTCACTTTCGAACTGGCCCCTGGCCCCTACTGCCCTCCTGACTAACTCTACATGCTTATTTTGAAGAGAGGGAGACACGTGTACAGAACTTGTCGAGTTTGCAGAGCACGTGGTATGCGTGTGAAATGATAAGCGTGTATGATTGGTTGTGGATTTGTAACCTGTTCTACCCTCACAAAACGCGTGATACAGTAGCTCTCGTTCGCGTGATAATGGACAGTGTTTGAATCTCGTGGGACTCACCATCACCGCCACCAACACGTGTAATAACTTATATCACACGTGTCATTTCACTTCAATTTTTATTTTTATTTTATCATTTTGATAATGTCACATTGATTGTGATATTATCGCTTTAAAAAAATCTTAAAGTTATTTAGAAAATGATAAATAATTAAATTACGAACAAAATTACTTTAGGTATAATTAGTAAACCGAATAAATGCGTAAATTGACATATCTGTCATGTTTATTGTATTTGTCATTGTCTAATAATAAATCTCTAGAATTAACGTACTAAAGTGCCTTTTAATTTAAAATTTATTTGACATTTTTAATAAATGTGAAGTTATTATTTTTATATTAATAAAATTTAATATTCATTCAAAATCATCAATTTATAAACAACATTTTATAAAAATAAATCAATTATAAAGATAATAATTCAAAATTAAGTTAAGTTAAGTTAAATTAAATTATTATTTATAGTTTAATCTAAGCCTATTAAATAGTTAATTTAAAGTTTGTTATCATTTTATCATCTTACATAATAAGTCAAAATCTAAAAGCAACCCAAAATTTTTTATTTTAATAAAGATAAAAAATATAGAACTTATTTATAACTTAAGAAAAACTCTTAAAATTTTTAAATTGTTGAAAAATTGTTTACGTTTTTCAATTTTACAGAAAAATCCTCATTTAAATTTTAGTTAAAAATTAACGACAAAACACATCATATAAGAACGATATATGTGAATCAATCAAATAATACTTATATAATTATTTAACACAAGTTTTAAATTCAAATAAACTAATTAAATCTGATATAAATTAATAATTTATTATATTTGTTTTAAATTATTAATTTAAATTTACTTTAATTATTTTAAATCGAATTCAAGAGTTATATGTTAAGCTATTATTGTTAGAAAATTGGGACAAGAACCAATCCATGTACAGTGGAGTAATTATGAAACCTTCTTGTATTTGATTTTTCAAAGGCCAGAATCATTAAAATTTTTACAAAATAACTAACATATAAATTATAATAAAACATAAATCATAATTCATACTTTATTTTGAAGCTTGATCATTTTCTCGTATATTTGTCAAACCGATTTTGGTCCATTTCAACTACCATAACCGCATAATTGTCCAACTTCTAATGATATTTACACAACAAGTTAAAAGAACTCTACAATTACTACAAAGAAAGTTTTAGCTCCTATAGAACTTCGACTATTTATAACAGGTTATGAACATTATAGTAATTTAATTGAAATTAAAATTTAATTAGAATTAAAAAATTATAGTTAAATACTAATTATGCCCAAATGAGATATAATATCTTGTATCTCGTATTTAATCATTAAGTTTTTTAAACTTTACAATCAAATTCAATTTGATCAAAATATCTTTTCTCCCTTCAATCTATTCTTTGTGGATAACTCATTATATTCCAAGATATATTGGTAATGGAAATAAATAATAATCCTAAATCATATTTAGGATTAGATAATAATTTATCATAATTATCTAATTTAACAAATTATATTCATAAATTAAGATTAACTTCTTATAACACATCATTACCATTTGGGAATATCAAAGTGGTTTTAACTAACCTTAACGTGCATGTTTTTCGTATAATTTAAACAATTTATCATACAATATTTTGAAATTAATGTCAACTCTATTTTAGTCCAATTATGTTAATTCCTCACTATTAGAGATTGATTCAATCAATGACATTTATACACGATTTTACAAAGTGTTATTTCACTTTAGCCAAAGTTTTTCTAAATCAATTATAATTGAGAATAGTGAAATATTCTCTTTAATTATTTTTTAGTGACGAATCATCTATTAATCACTCAACTACTTTCATATACTTAATAATATATCCAATAATTATCGACCGAGGTACCCTCGATTATAATAGGTTATAATTTATATCAAAATGTAGTAATTTCTATATAAGATATCCTGGTGATATAAAGTTAATTGATTACTTATACAATCATCACAGTAAAAATTTTCATAAACGTACAAGTAATGTTTCAACTGAATTTCTCATGTAAGCTATTTTAGTGAACTTATTTTCTAACAAGCACTTATATTTTTGTTTAAAATGTTTATATTTTACTTTATAAACTACTTCTTTTATTAAAAAAAAACATGTGATGATCTGTTATGCTTTGTTAATAATTAATAACCATTTAAAAATAACACATGAATAAAATATGAGAATTATAAATCTCGTAATTATAATCTTATTTACAACGCATATTTATACTGTTAACTTGATCATTTGCATATGAAAATGTATAAGATAAATTTAATTTTTTTAATATATTAATAATAAATAAATAAAATAAATCAACATTACATGATTAATATTTGTTTATAATTTTTATGTAAGTAAAGGACTATTTTATAATATATCTTAACCTTTTTAAATATTATATTTTAATCACGATGTTATTTTATAATATATCTTTACCTTTTTAAATATTAAATATTAAATTTCGATTAAATTTAAAATTTAAAATATGTTTTTTTCCCACTAGGTAAGATAAGTATGGTGGTAGATTGCTTTTGAAGAAGCGGCAATCGCTTTCGGCTTTTAAATTTTGTCCTGGATTGTACCGCCTCAGCTAGTTTTGATCCAAATCTTTTGTGGGCAAAAAACGGAAAACCTCAGACTTATCAAAACTCGTTGTTCTCGTGAGATTTCCTTTTGGTTAACTTTCAACGTCATGATGGTCACCAATGGCTAATATTTGTTTTTACTAATATGGGGTCCACAAAACATCGGGACCCACTTTAGTCAACCTAAGTTTTAACCTTTTTAATAATTACTTAATTAGAGTGATAATAGAGTAAAGCACAAAACTGTGTCGTTCTGGATTTAGTTAAAAGAGGAAAGCAGCATTGTATTTAAAATTTATTTAAGGTTCTTCCAAAATGGTAACTTATTCAAATCGAAAGCATTTCAAATTTTAGAAATTAGTGCAATTTATATGTGTTAGTTATTAAAATAATAATAATAGTGATAAATATTTATTACGGAGCTTTTACTTATTCTCTTAAGAATAGTCAAGTTAATAGAGTAGAGGAATGAGAACAAAAGGTCTTATGTTTAAATCCTTTTATCTTTGCTTTTTCAATAGACTCTGTTGTATAGAACTTGCCTAATGCAAAATATTCGAATGGTATAATTTGTAGACTATTGTATCAATTCAAAGATATATTCAATGCGTATCCAAAAGATAATAACTGTGAATTTCTCCGTTTTAAAATTGGTGATTATATGATCACATTATATTTAAGTGTCTTTGTAAAAATAAAAAAAAAGGTGTATATATTATAACTCCCCCCAAAGCAGAAAATATTGTGAATTGAAGAAAATGTTAATAATATATATATATATATAATTTTCAAATTATTTATTTAGTACTCAATATCATAAATTATAATATGCAACTTTCTAACTAGGGTTACTTTTGGAGTCTAATCTCTACCATAAGCTGTGGTCCACTTGTGAAGTTGAGGAGTTAGGGAGCACACAAGACAAGACACGATAACATTCAATGATACAAGCCCATTTCTCTCTTGTATCTCCCTAACTCACTCAAGCCTCCACAACCTTACTTTGGTTAGAAAAAGAGAGCAAAACCCTTCCTCATTGTTTGCGAAATTAATCCGTTGCTTGCTTTCCCGGAAAATTTATTCCTCAACTCAACTGTCGCTTTCCCCGGAAACTTTGAGCATTTCTTCCAACCCCAACTCTTGCATCATGATCCTAGTTTGATTGTTTTAGCTGTTGTGGCTAGTTGGTACCTCTTATTTCGTTTGGTTTATGCATTTGTTTTGGGTTGCTTTTTCTGGGTTAAATTAAGAAAGTTTTGGAGCGCATGAGATCTGGAATTTGTGATGCAGTTTTCAGAGTTGTTCTTGTGCAAGGGAAGGAAGTCTTGTGGGGGTTGTTATTTTTTATTTTCGTTTTTCCCGAATGCATGTTCCTGATTTCTTTTCTCGGTTTTGGGTGGTCTTAGTAGTGAGATTTGATTGGGGTACCTATACTGAGAGCTTTCTCTTTGGTGGGTATTTCTATTTCGGTGCAAATAGATGAAGATTGAAGTGGGTATGTGTCGTGGGTCATGGGAAGATGAAGATAAGGCGATGGCTTCAGCTGTTCTGGGCCCACGAGCCTTTGATTATATTATGTCGAACTCTGTTTCGAACCAGAACCTCTTAATGGCAATTGGCAGCGACGAGAATTTACAAAGCAAGCTTTCTGATCTCGTGGAACGACCCAACCTGTCTAATTTCAGTTGGAACTGTGCGATTTTTTGGCAGATTTCTTATTCCAAGTCCGGTGATTGGGTTCTTGGTTGGGGAGATGGGTCTTGTAGGGAGCCGCGAGAAGACGAAGAATTTGAAGCCGCGAGAACTCATAACCTGCGTTTTGAGGACGAGAATAAACAGAGAATGCGAAAGAGAGTGTTGCAGAAGCTTCACACTTTGTTTGGTGATTCGGATGAAGATAATTATGCTTTGGGATTGGATAGAGTTACTGACACTGAGATGCTCTTTTTGGCGTCCATGTACTTTTCTTTTCCTCGCGGAGAAGGTGGACCTGGAAAGTGCTTTGCTACTGGGAAACATGTGTGGATCTCTGATGCAATGGAATCCGGGTCTGATTATTGCGTTAGATCGTTTCTTGCTAAATCTGCTGGAATTCAGACAATCGTGCTTGTGGCCACCGACGTTGGTGTCGTTGAATTGGCGTCTGTTAGATCTATTCCTGAAAGTTTTGCAACGGTTCAGTTCATAAGATCATCGTTCTCAAGTCATAATTCGGTTATCAGGAGCAAACCAATTATAACTACAACAGGCATCACTAAGGCCTTCCCTTTGGTTAACGGGAAGAAAGATGAGAACTCTCCATTTTCGAATTTGGGTATGGTGGAAAGAATTGAAAGTAATCCAAAGATTTTTGGGCAGGATATGAGCTTGTGCCATGGACATGGGTTTAGGGAGAAACTTGCTGTTAGGAAAATGGAGGAGAGGCCGGCATATTTTGATGTTTATCAGAATGGTGGTGGTAGGTTTGTGTTTCCTGGTAAACCAAATGGTACGCATTGTTCGAGCTGGTCTCATGTTTTTGGCTCGAAACAGGGGAGTCAAGCTGAGTTTTTTGGGTCTCAGACGATTGTAAATAAGGTACAAGAAGTGGCTAATGGTGCTAGGGAAGAGTTTAGGCTTAATCACTATCAGCCACCAAAGCAGGTGCAAATGCAAATTGATTTTTCGGGGGCCAGTTCGGGCCTTTCAGTCATGCCTCAGCCAATTATTGCTGAATCTGAGAATTCTGATGTTGAACCTTCTTGCAAAGAAGAGCAAGCAGGCATGGCTGACGATAGGAGGCCGCGAAAACGAGGCAGGAAACCCGCGAATGGAAGGGAAGAGCCTCTCAATCACGTTGAGGCAGAAAGACAGCGCCGGGAAAAGCTAAACCAGCGATTCTATGCATTAAGAGCTGTTGTCCCGAACATTTCCAAGATGGACAAAGCTTCTTTGTTGGGAGATGCTATTGCTTATATTAATGAACTTCAAGCCAAGCTCAAGGCGATGGAAGCTGAGAGGGAGAAATATGGTAGCACTTCTAGAGATGTATCAACTTTGGATTCTGTTTTGAATGCTGAAATTGAGAAACGCGCTTCAAACATCGAAATTCAAGCATCCCACGATGAGGTCATTGTGAGGGTCAGTTGCCCTTTTGATTCACATCCTGCATCCAGAGTGATCCAAGCATTCAAAGAGGCACAAGTCACTGTGGTCGAGTCAAAACTTGCCGCGGCAAATGACTCTGTGCTTCATACATTTGTGATCAAGTCTCAAGGATCCGAGCAGCTAACGAAGGAAAAGCTGATGGCTGTGTTTTCCAGCGAATCCAATTCGTTGAACATGACACCATTATCATCAGTTGGATAGCATTTGACATAGTCCATAGGGATATATTTAGTGAAGAATCCTTTTGAGACAGCTTCTTCAAAGGTTTTGGTATTCCACAAGGGATACTTTTAGAGGTAGAAAAACTACCTATTAACCATTTAGGTCTCCAGATTTTCCATGATTTGTTTATAGTATACATATTCTGTTGTAAGGAACTATTCTTGCAAGTTGAATCAAAATTTTTAGGTTTCAAGTTTCATCTTTTGTCCTTGTTTGATTATCATTTCAATATTCATTGTACCTGCCATTCTTGTTTCCTTTTCAGCTTGTCAGGTTCGTTTCTGTTTCTTTTACCTCTTCAATGTGCAATTTCCAACTTCCTTTGATGGGTTTTGTTCAAATGGTTAATTATCAAGAAATTGTCTTGTCTGGTTCATCCATATCAAAGCTGGGATCTGGCAAGTGCAAAGAATAGTTCAACGCTTAGGTCTCTCATCTTGACACACTTTTATAAATTGATACCAATCCCTGGAGATATTCTCTTTCAGCTAAATTGGTTTCATGTCCACGAGACAATCCTAAGCAGTTGTCAGATTTTGTGGAAGAAACAGTGAGGTAAAGTGAGTGGGAGAGAGAGGGATTATAGTTTGCAAATGCTATTTGATTCTATTCGGAGCACATAAAATAATGACTGCGGACTGCATGGATACCAAAGAAAACGTTCAAATGCACAAGCATACATCTTCACTGTACAACAATGTGTTCAGACATTTCTGTAACCTGAACATGCACATTAAAAGCTACATGTCATTACAGTGACAGAATCCGACATGTAACTATGTACCCATTCTTGTGCAATTGATTTAACTCTTCCTGTTCTGATTGATTCTCTGCTATTTCCTGCCAGGTTGTCCCTTTCCCACTTTTGAAGGAGACATTCAGAGCTTTGTTCTTTCAGCAAATTTTCTTACACAAGCGGATATATTTTCTGACATTGTAAGCACCTGCATGTTTCTTATCACTTTTGTAGTGAGCAGGAATGTTGGGTCATTGGCCATGAAATGGATTCAATTCCATATGAAGCAAGTGGAGTGGGGCATCTGTTGAGTTCTGTGTAACCCTAGAAAGTGAGAGAAGACCCTGGCTCTTGGCTGCTGTCATACACTTCTTTTAATATCCAAGGCCTGGTGTGTGATTCTTATTCTTTGACTATTATGCAGTCTAGCATATACTGAGACACTAAAAGTCTTCTACTATGTTTGGTTGATATGCATTAATTTTTTATTGAAAAAGTCAATAATAATTATGTTTATTTCATTGCTTAATAGAATAAAATCTTACGTAAACTCTTTAGATACGTAAAATTTAGGAAAGTCTAGCAATACGCAACTTTAATTTTAACTAAAAGAAAAACTGTTACGAAAGACTCGCAAAGTAATGGGAATTCAACATTCTAGCTGTTAGAAATACTTGTTAAAGTGTGTGCGTGTGTTTTATGCTTTTGCATGTTTCTAAAAACGAGTGGAACCTAACATTCAAAGAAAGAAGCAAATGGTCTAATCAAGAGGCCACCAAGCCCATACGTAGTGTATTTGACCTTCACAATCACCTCATTGTCGTCTTTTGCCTCCTGAGAGGTATTGAAAAAGATAAATAGTTATCTTCAAATTCGTCTTCACTTTTGCTTTTAGTGACATAAAGTTAAATACTTGTTATGCAATAACATGTCTGGCCTTTGGTGAATGGCGATAGTGTACAAAAACTCAAAAAACATGACGTAAGGTAGTAATAATCGAGATTGCTGGGGTCGAATTTTAAATTTGCAAAATTTGCTTTCTTAAATTTACCAGTATTGGCCTAAGTAGTAGTACTGTTTGAATCTAAAAAGTTAAATCTAATGACTCAGTACTGTAAGTGTGTTTATTCTTTGAAGAAGTGAAGATGATTAAAGTAAAAAGCTTCCACCAAGATTTGAATTCCGGTTACTGAATTCAGAGTCCAATGTCCTGATCGCTATACCATGGAGCCACACATGTGAAGAATATGATTTCTATATTGTCTAAGCAGAAAGGGCTATCCAATCAACTAACTTGCAAGTTCTAACCTAAGGTTTGGTTGGACATAAGATTTTTGGTGAAATGGAATGAAATAAAATATAATGGAATGATTTATAATATAATGGATGTAATATTAAAAAATTATTATTTGAGAGCAATAAAAAGGTTCATAATGTAATACAGTGAAATGTTACTTAGATGAAGTGTTTATAATGTAATATATTGTAAAGTTGTTTATCATTTTACACTCTATCCTAAACTTCCCAAATTAGAGGTTTTTCATTTTTACCGTTTAGGATGAAATGTGATGTAATATGAAACTTTTCTCTTTCATCTCATTAAATTTCATTTCATTATAAACCCTCTTCCTAAATGATGAAATAATAGTACATTCTATTATATTTTATTATTAAACCCTCAACCAAGCATACCCTAAATTTACTGTATCACAAAAGTTCCAAATTTTTATCATAAATGTATATTTTAAAAACAACGACAACAATCTAGTGGTTTGTTCATTGCAAATGTCCAAAAATACACGGTCGTGTTTTAAATACACACACATATATATGTATATTAAAATAATAAATTGATAAAATAAAAATAAAAATAAAAAGAAATCAATATTTTAAAAGAAATTAATAGTTACACAAAATATAACTAAGTTGTTAAATTATTCATTAAATAATAATTAGTTTATAGAAAATTATTTCATATATAAATAATAATCATAATTGTGAAAAATTAAATTATAATAATAAAATATTTTATGAATATTAATTAATTTAAATAAATAATCTATGTTATTTGTATATTAAAATAATTATAAATTTTTTTATAAATATTTAGTAAAAATAAAATAGTTGTAGAATTCATTTAAAAAAATTAAACCTACTTTTCATATTTAAACTTAATTAATTCTTTTAATTTATATTTTTAATTTTCGAAATTATGGGCATTAATTGAGTGGCATAAGGGAGAATTGATATGATCAACTTTATTTGGGCTGATTTACATAGAAATCATCAACGACCCATCTATGTGGCCTTATGCCCAATACCATACTCTCTAACTATCAAGCTTCAACTATTCGGCCTTGTCCACCTACGGTTCTGTATTTCCGCTGCTCTAAGTATCCTTAAACGATGACGTTTGGGTCTTTGAAAACTAAAAGGGGTTCACGTTTCATAAAAAAGAAGGTAGAAGTATTAAAGCAGTCTCTAATGAGATAGACGACGTCGTTGCGGGGTTGGCTAGAGCAAAGTTTTAATAGCAGGACCTTTCTTGGTTTTATTTCAATCGGAGAGACTTCACGAGCTGATCAGAAATTGCCAATCAAATCTTTATCAAACGGTGCGTTTGATTGGTGAATCCTTCTCTAATTGTGCATGTGCGGTGTTCTGCATCTGCTGTTCGTATAAAATGTTGATCAAGTAACGACCACCACATGTTTGCATAAATTCCTGACTAAGACGACAGTCTTTTGGTTTCCTCTCTTCACCGTATAAGATTCAACCCGGAGAAGGAAATTACCTTCATATATAATTTTTAATGTTTTTCCTTCTTGAGAGTTTTGTTTCTCCCTCTCGGTTCAGATTGTACAATCAGAGTACTAATTGCCTTTTTTCCTTTCTCCGGAAACTATAGGGAGAAATTTGATTCCGGGTCATGTTTCTTCGTCGAGCTTACGTTGGGTTGCCACTTTCAAGAAGGTTGTTGAGTACGAACAGTGTTAATAACCATCATGGTCTTTCAGCTACAATTGCGGAGCTGAATAAGGTAAGATAATGCTCATTTTGAGATCACTCAATTCCCAGCAAAAGGAATGCACATTTTCGACGTGGACATGCTCAATTCAATATATGCACATTCTCTGTTTTTCACTTTTCTGATCCTTGTTCTAGGAAATGGAATCGGTCTTTGGTCAACCTCCAACCGGACTTGCCGGTTCTATCAACAATGATCATACATTTCCAGAACCAGATTTTAAATCTCATAGTACCGCGAGTTCTTTCAGGAACGAGACTATGGCTCAAGAAGAGGAAGATCATCGTTTATCCAAAAGAGTAAGCCACAATGTACATGGCCTGACACACGTTGGTAGTACAGGAGAAGCCCAAATGGTGGATGTGTCTCCCAAAGAAGCTAGTAAAAGAACTGCCATTGCCAGCTGCAAGGTGATTTTGGGCAGGAAGGTGTTTGAAATGGTGTTGGCAAACCAAATGACCAAAGGAGATGTCCTTACTGTGGCCAAAATAGCTGGTATAAATGGTGCAAAACAAACTAGCAGCCTCATTCCTCTATGCCACAACATTACTTTATCTCATGTTCATGTTGATCTAAGGCTGAATCCTGAAAACTACTCTGTGGAGATTCAAGGGGAAGCTTCATCAACTGAAAAAACTGGAGTGGAAATGGAAGCAATGACGAGTGTGACCGTTGCCGGCCTAACAGTGTACGATATGTGCAAGGCTGCTTCAAAGGAGATCCAATTAACAGATGTGCGGCTTGAGCGCAAAACTGGTGGGAAAAGTGGAGACTGGTCTAGGTAGGAATGACAGAAGATATGGAACTTATTGCCATACGACTTTTGTATTTCATGAACTCTAATGTTACTATTTGTACTAGCTCATTGCTTGACCTTTTGTATGCTATATAAATTGATTGGGCGCTTGGTTTAAGTGAGATACTGATAATAAAAATAAAAATGAATATAGTGAATAATGAGAACAAATATAATCGTTATAATTATAATGGTTGGTTAGAATGAATAAATGATTGTTGTTATCATTGATAGTGGTTGACTTGTGATTATCATTACTATTAATAATTGTTAGTTTGTTAAAATATTGTTTTGCTAAAAGAAGGAAAAAAGAAAAATAACATATCACAAGCGTGATCGGGTGACACCCCTCTTAGGGGTGTGACAGCGATTTGTCATGCCCATAACACTTGTACATTATACAAGAATGAATTTCATTCCTCTCCTATTAAGAGAATATGAAGTATTGGTCTCACAAAAAGGATATGAATACGTTATTCATGTAATTATAATATACAAAGGATAGTTATTCATTCTTTACCTACTTCTACAGCCTGATTTACTAATCCAAAGGTGGACTTTTCAATTCCAAATTCTTTGTGGGATCTTGCCTAATTTTCCCTGAATCAGTAAAGTTGCAATCATTTTGACCAAACTCCCTACAAGTAGCTGATAATTACTGCTAGCTGTAGCTGCCTATATTTTATCTATATTCATTTTTGGTGGCCTTCACTTTGTTGACACAAAATTATAACTTGATCCGATAGGCTTGAATGCAGAGTCCTTGTCCCACACCGATTTATCATGTCATAGTTCAACTCACCTAAGAAGGCCTAAGATACATCTCATTCTCGTATTAGCTGGACATCATGATTCGCCCACTTTGATCCGCCTTATGAGTAGTCCCTTTGTCAATGAATCTAAAGGGTGGTCCTAACTTGCAAGTCTCTTTGAAATTTCCCCATTTCCTTTAAGGAACTGGATAGGGCCATGATTTATTACAATTATATTTTCTGTAAGTATACTCGTTCGTCCGTGACTGCAGTATAATATCTTCAGAAATTGTGGTTTCCTTTATGTATAGGACATGACTGGATGCTATTTGCTCTATTTTGGTTGCTGCACTTTTCCCTTTTCTGGTTTGGTCTGTCACACTCACATGGAAGGAAACCCTGCCATCCTCGTGCTCCTGCATTTCACAGTTCTCTTGTTCTTGTGTTCTTTTTCTCCTGCCTTTCCAATGGTAAGAACATGGAAATAAGAGAGTGACATTCTAACATTCATTAATCTAACAGAAGATCTGAACCGGATTGGTCAGTCATTCAGTTGCACTCATCAGTTATACATCAGCTCATCATTAAGGCGTTGAATGCAGGGATAGACTTTCAGTAAATCTTTCAATAACGGTCAAATTATATAGTTTTAATGAATTAATCTATTCAAAACCAACTAGTCACTGGACCTTCTTCTTCAACAGAATCCAACGGTGAGATCCGACCGGTGAATTATATACTTTTTTAATAAATTTATATTATTTTAAAGAGAAAATGAGAGCACTGAGAGAACTTGTGGGGCCTTCCGTACACACTAAACTTCTGTTCTTCACAATAAATGTAAAAAACGAATAGGGTGCCAATTGATGGAAAACGAAGTAGGTCCCATGGATCGTTGGACTTACCGAGTGGCCTTACATGTTCAAGCACAGCTTAAAAGATAAATGTATAATAAAAATTTTTGTCATTTTATAGTTTTTTAAACGAGTAGTTTCAATTCAATTAATTTTATAAAATATAAATAAAATTTTGATTACATAAAATAATATATAAGTTACAAAATGGACATTTAATTTTAAATTGATTTAATTTAATCAATATTTATCACTACAGTAAAGTTATGTGTTATTAAATCTTTTCAGAACTCTTTTTATTTAAACGGAGGAATCCGCAGTTGTTACCCTTTAGATGCGCACTAGGTAAATTTTAGATTGACACAATAGTCTGTAAATTATACCAATTAGGTACTCCGTGCTAGGCAAATCTTATACGGTAGGCTCGATCGAAAAAACGTAAGTAGGATAAATCGAACACAATACTTTTTAACCTCATGCCCTTCCACTCTACTAACACGATCATCCAAAAGAACTCTTTCCGTATAACAACAAAGTTTATTCTGAATATTATCGGTGTTGTATCTATTAGTAGTTATAAATATGATATTGGATTTATTCGAACCTACCCTTAATTGATTTTTGATAGGAAAAGGACAATGTGAAGGGACATATTAGATTTTTTCTTGATTTCAACTCCATGTGCAAGCACGCATGCAATAGTTGACAAAAGAAAGATTGGACCATGGGCATGGAGACTCCCTACTTGGAGATAGACATTTGGCGTATATCATCTCAAATATCTCATTGTTTATTGAACCAAAAGACAAAAACCACTCTTACAATTCAATTTATTCATGAGCATTTTTTTAAAGAAAATCAATATTTTTAACTAATTCCTTGTTAAATAATTTTGCATATTTTTAAATTTTATTTCATTTTTAATAAATTGGTACATGCCATATTTTAAATTATGCAAACGTAATTCCTCTTAAAAAATTGATTGAAATTATATATTCTTTTAATAAAATATTATATTTTTACAAGAATATTGAATAATTAACAAAATAATTATTCAAAATTAAATAATTGGTAAACAAATCTAAATCGGTGTTTTATGTGTAAATAAATCTAAAATGATTGTATTTTAAAGCGAAAATAGGGTTAGAATAAGTTAAGTAATACAGAAGATCTGAGGAGAGTATTTTATTAGGTAGAGTGGATGAGATCCAAATCTAAGGTAATTTGCCTTTCCTATTCCTAAATGACATAATAATTATTATTATTAACATCGAGTTAAAGTTTTACTTAGACGTGAAGTTTGAAAAAGTATGATAACATGTAACCTTATTTACAAAGTGCTAATATATTTTTAAAAGGTTATGGCGAAAAATTATAGTTGTGAACAGACAAAAAAATTAACAATTAAAAAACTCATTCGATTCAATCATTTTAATTGTAAAATTTTTAAATTATTTAATGTTTCGGTTTGATTTATTTTAATAATTTTTAGTAAAAAAATATTTAATTTAAAAATCAGTCGATTAATTTTATAAATTGATAAATTATTATTATTAATTAATTTTTATTTAATTTGTTAATTAAACTTTACAATTTTTGATTTTTCAAAAACATATTTTAAAAATTTCAATTTTATTTAATATTAAACAATTTTATTATAATTTAATACGCTAAAATTTTTCAAATTTTATTTATTAATTTAACTTTTAATTCAAATTTTAAAACAGAAAAAGGAAGTAATTGATTGCAATTAACTTTAAGTACTCATGGCCCAAGGCCATTCCCTATCCCTCCTCAATTCCCGCCACAGTCATTGGAAACCAAAGCTTTCGTTACGATACATTAATTGATGTAAAGATGATGTTAGCAGAACAAAGAAACTTATTATTTTATTACACTCTATTTATACTCTTACTTAGCGTCTCTGTGTCCATAGTATCATTTCAATGGAAGCAAAACCGAGCAACGCCCTTCTCTTTTGCCTCTCCACTCTGCTCTTCTTCTACACAGCCCTCTGTACTCCACCAGAGTACCAAACCTTAGTCATCAACCCTCTCCCCCTCCCATCTGCCCTCTCATGGACAGAATCTGACTCAGAAGCTGAAGCCACCACCTTGGGGAGAGACCCAGATAGCGTCAACTTACAGTTGCACCACATAGACGCTTTGTCCTTCAATACTACTCCGCAAGATCTCTTCAACTTGAGACTCCAGCGCGATGCCTCGCGTGTGAAGTCTATTACTTCTCTAGCCGCCGCCGCGGGTGGTGGAGCTGTCAACCGCTCCGGCGTTCGTGGTAACGGTTTTAGTAGCTCCATTATCTCCGGACTGGCGCAGGGGAGTGGTGAGTACTTCACGCGCCTCGGCGTAGGTACTCCTCCCAGATATGTTTATATGGTATTGGATACAGGAAGCGACGTCGTCTGGCTCCAGTGCGCTCCGTGTAAGAAATGTTACTCTCAAACCGACGCCATTTTCGACCCGAGTAAGTCCAAGTCGTTTGTTAGAGTCCCTTGTCGGTCACTCCTCTGTCGCAAGCTCGACACACCTGGATGCAGTTCTCAAACGCAGACATGTCTATACCAAGTCTCTTATGGTGACGGTTCGTTCACAGTCGGCGAGTTCTCTACTGAAACGCTGACGTTTCGTGGAAGCAGTGTTGGAGGCGTCGCGCTCGGGTGCGGTCACGATAATGAAGGCTTGTTCGTTGGGGCTGCGGGGCTGTTGGGACTTGGCCGGGGGAGGTTATCGTTTCCCTCTCAGACCGGTGGCCAGTTCGGTCGTAAATTCTCTTATTGTTTAGTGGACAGGTCAGCTTCTTCTAAGCCGTCTTCTATGGTTTTCGGTGAAGCCGCGATCTCAACAGCTGCTCGCTTCACGCCGTTACTTTCGAACCCCAGACTAGACACATTCTACTACGTTGAGCTCCTCGGCTTCAGCATCGGTGGGACACGTGTCCCCGGCATCGCAGCCTCTTTATTCAAACTCGACCCAACCGGCGACGGCGGGGTTATCATAGATTCGGGTACCTCCGTGACTCGCTTGACTGCACCCGCTTACACGGCTCTCCGCAACGCGTTTAGGGTTCGAGCATCCAACTTGAAGCCAGCCGCGGAATTCTCGCTGTTCGACACTTGTTACGACTTATCCGGTGTGAAGGAAGTGAAGGTGCCGACAGTGGTGCTGCATTTCCGCGGCGCCGACATATCGTTACCGGCGTCGAATTATCTGATTCCGGTTGATACTAGCGGATCCTTTTGCTTCGCGTTCGCGGGTACAACGAGCGGGTTGTCAATAATAGGGAATATCCAGCAACAAAGCTTCCGGGTCGTGTATGACTTGGCGGGTTCGCGGGTGGGTTTTTCGCCTCGTGGATGCGCGTGAGATGTGCGCGTCGCTGGGTTATCTTATTTTTTCGTTAAAGGGATAAAGCTCGTTCCCTCTCTTCAGTTTAATTTCGTGGGTTCCAGACGGGAATATCTCTTTAAGTGAAAGGAGGGGTAGGAATAGTATACACTCAGTCTCAAATTTGATTCGTATTACTCTTTTTTCCTTTCTCTGTCGGTCGGATTTAACTAAGAGTTCAGGACAACAATAGATAATGTTGGTTTGAAGGATTTTGTCGTAAGAATATTTAGATTCTCAGAATCTCCGTTGATGTTAAATTATATTGTCGTTTTAACACTTCATTTCGGCCCAGGTTGCTTCCTAATAAGATTTGTCGGATGTAATGAAATGCCAAATGTTGATTTCATATAATGAAATTGCTACTTCTGCGGTTTGAGAGAGCAGCTTCTGATTGGAAAGCACCAGTAAGAATACATTAGCAAATGCACTTGGGATAAGAAGTGTGAAAGGAGACAAAAAGACATAAATGCTATTGTACCTTATTTAGTGCACCACTCCACTGTTCCAATATCTTTGGGTCACTTCATAAATAACAATAGCTCTCGTGCAAGCCAACGAGTATGGTTAGTTTAGGTCCCATTCGGCTTGATCTTCTAATAAAATTTTTTAATTTAATTTAAGAATTTTAAATATATAAACAAAAATTACTATTTAAAAGTCTGATTAGTATAATATTATTTGATACAACGACAAAAAGATTAGATTTGGGATAAGTCAACAATATTGTACCTAACAAATTATGCTACATGCCGCCGGGGCACGATCTCCCCAAGTGGGGTCACAAAGCACATGCAAGGACACACGTTAGTCAAAAAAAGTCGAACCAGTTGGCGTATCACCATCAAGCTCCGTACATTACCAACATTTTGATCAAAAGCTGGAAACAGCATAAGCCCTCGCCTTCGTGTGTACACATTGTGGGGTTCCCAAGTCCCAACGCCGTGAAATTGGAAAATCGGTACAGCAGTTATTCAATGACGATGACCTTAGCACTAAGTTCTTACTTGTAACTTTGGATCAAGACCACAGATAGTACGGTGGCTTAACATTTTTAAAAATTTAAATAAATCTTTGGCCTTAGCACTAAGTTCTTACTTGTAACTTTGGATCAAGACCACAGATAGTACGGTGGCTTAACATTTTTAAAAATTT
>JANZLC010000009.1:21926458-21952382 GCA_026413385.1 Erythroxylum gracilipes
AAATTATTATTATTTTATATTAATTGTCATTATTATTTATTATTAAGATTTTTGAAAGTATGGTTGATATAAACAGTAAACTAGTAAAGTATACAGTACAACTATATAATATATCAATATGGACTATTTTGTAATTTTTAAAAATTTTAGGGACTATTTTATAAATTTAAAAAATTCTCCGAAACGGTACCCTATATAGATCGGTACCGGTACTGTTCTGTTTCAGAGTTTAATCTGAATTTAAAAAATTCTCCGAAACAATACTCTATATAGATCGATACTGATACTGTTCCGTTTCAGAGTTTAATCCGATACCGACTCTGATACGGTATTCATAACATTTACCGCGGCCTAAAATTTTTGCTTAATTTTTCTTGAAAGATTTGGTAAATTGGTGATGAGGTGGCTCTCACATGGTTTGTAATTAGCAGCCGAACCAAAGCCAACGGAAAGGGTATAGTGATTAGTGAGTGGTCATGGCAGGTGTGCGGCAGGTGGGTCCACCGCCATTACATCAACTTCATCGAAAGGTATAAAGCATAATATACACTAATCATCTAAGAAAATCTGTACGTGACGTTATTCCTACTAAGAGAACAGCAGCAGCGATCACAATTTTTGACCATATATCTAAATTTAGTTTTTTTTCAAAGGGTTAACTCATAAGCCGGATTCCGGTTTAAGCTTAGACTTAGACTCTGATTTAAAATTTAGGGGCGCTTAATTCATAGAAAGTAATAAGAATAAAAATAGGAATAAATATATTGAGAAATGTGAATAGATATAATCATTATAATTATGATGGTCGATTAGGACGAAAAAATGATTACCATTACTATTGATGATGGTTGATTTGTTAAAAATGTTAAGAAATAAAAAATTGCTAAAATTTTATTTTATAGCAAATTTTAAATATATTTTAAATAATTATTTTTAATTTATGCACCCTAATTATAATGACAAAATATTTAAAATCAAGTATATTGCGATTTTTCCTTTCTAATAGCTCTTGAAGAAAAAAATATTCTAGTATTTTCTTACATCAACATATCATTAGTTACATAATATCCTCAAAATATAGATTAATCATACAAAATATTATGCAATTTATCAACACAACCATAATATTCACCATTTCATTGCTACAGTAAAATTAAATAACATAGTTTAATACAATTTACATTCATTTGATAATACAAACGATGTTATATTTTAAGTAATTAATGAATAATATTTTAATTAATTACATTGTAATTAACTAATTAATTATATTTTAATTAATTAATTACATTTAAATTAATTACATCTTAATTATATTTTAATTAATAGTTTAATTAATTATAAGTAATTAATTAATTAGATTTTAATTAATCATTTAATTAATTATATTGTAATTATCTAATTAGATTTTAATTAGACTTTAATTAGTTAATTATTTGAGTTAATTAATTATATTTTATGTTGATTAATTATTTTAATTAATTAATTAAAATTTATCTTAATTAATTTAATTTATTGTAATTAATTATATTTTAATTAATTAATTATATTTTCATGGCATTTTAATTAATTAATTAGATTTTATTTAGATTTTAATTAATCATGTAAGTAATTATATTTTAATTAACTAATTAAATTTTAATTATACTTTAATTAATTAATTAATTAGATTTTATGTTTATTAATTATTTTAATTAATTAATTAATTAGATTTTATAATTATTTTAATTAATTAATTAATTAGTTTTTATCTTAATTAATTAAAGTTATTAATTAATTATATTTTATATTTTAATTAAATATATTTTAATTAATTACATCTTAATTATATTTAATTAAAAATTAAAAAATTAGTGTCGGTAGAAATCAAACTCATTCCTCCCATACATAGAAGGTATGGACCATTACCTAAAACTTGGGTATGAAAAACTATACAATCAATCATAATAACCAATAAATCATTACCATTCATTCCATTCCCATTAATTTATTCCCATACTCCTTAACTAAGCACCCATAATCTTATTGGCATATTAACATTTTTAAATATTTCACAAACAAATTTAAATAAGTTTTTATTGCAAGTCATCTGCTTGATTCTTGGGATTAAGAGGAGTGGCAAAAGTGTAGATAAATAGAACTGTGAGGTTACTTGTTGGCTGGCTAATTCACCGCCATCAAACCATGTTGACTTGGAGCTCCATTGATATCAGCTAATATAAAAGGGTAAATATACTGAAGATAATGGCAATATAAATTGGGAAGATATTCAAAAATTTCTGATCTGCCATGGAGGAGAGTGGAGGGAAGGTTAGGGCGTTGATCGAGAAGGCCACCAATTCTACGGCGTCGCACGTGGACTCACGACTCCTCAAGGCCATCAAAACGGTGGTCCGATACTCAGACTCGGAGCTCCGACTCGCTGCCCAAACACTAATGGATCTCATGAAGCGCGACCACTCTCAGGTACCAAATTCGCATCATTCCTTTGTCCAATGGAAGTAGTCGTAGAAACTGCATTCAGTCAGTGTTTTCTAATTTAATGAGCATCTCATTTTCTCCTTATTTCATTGGATTTATTGGCGGATTTTAATTAGACGGAATGCGGAAGTCTAGGGTTTCCAATTTTTCATAGTTGGTTCCGCAAAGCATGTAAAATTGTCTTCTTCTTTTTTTTTTTTACACAAATGAAGATTTACGATGGGTTAGTTTGAATAATTTAACGAATAATTTAAGTGCAAAATCTGATGTTGTCTTAGTTAGACTGACGTGAAGGTTTAACGATAAAGAATGTTCTTATGCGCGGTAGAATTCGGGGCAAAGTTCACTTGCCCAAGTAGCCTTTAGAAATTACTCTTCGAGAAACCTTAAACTATGTTTTAGAAGTTTAGTAAAGAAAAGAAATTTCTGGAATCTGAATATTGGGTTTGGTGGCTCTTTGCAGATTCGTTATCTCAGCCTTATCATAATCGATGAGCTTTTCATGCGCTCCAAGCTTTTTAGAACCCTTGTTGTTGAGAACTTAGATCAGCTATTGAGTTTGAGTGTGGGATTCAGACGAAATCTGCCACTTCCTGCCCCGCCAGCTGTTGCATCTGTTCTGCGTACAAAGGCTATTGAATTCCTGGAGAAGTGGAATAATTCATTTGGGATTCATTACAGAAAGATTAGATTGGGATTTGACTACCTAAAGAACATTCTGCGGTTCCAATTTCCCAATCTACAGGCAAATGCAGCACGGATTCAGCAAGAGAGAAGGGAAAGAGCGATGAAGTCAATGGAGATTCTAAGGAACAAATTTGAGATGCTAACGAAAAATTTCACATTGATTAAGGAAGAAATACATTCAACTGTAGATGAGATCAATGAATGTTTGGAAATTGCTCGATCTAAAGAGGAAAGTTTGCCATTTGGTACCTTAGATGATGAAGATTTTGACGAGTTCCGCCCATCAGAGCTGCAGCAACTCCGCATTGACTCATTAAAAGAAGCGGAAAAAATTCGTGAGAATAGTGAGAACAAAGTAGTTTTTGATGCATTGAGAGAGCTGTATAAACTTCTGGTGACAAAGCATTTGGTTTCACTCAAGGAATGGATCTCTGTTCTTATAAGGGTAGAAATGGCAGATAACAGTTCAAGAGATTCTATGCTGAAGGAGTTTATTGATATTCGAAACAGTCTCCTATCAGTGAAGAAAAAATGTATAGAGTCAGGTTGTAGTCTTCCAGAAACTGAAAAACATCTTAAAGATGAAGAGGAAGAAGATTTCTGGGAGGAAGGAAAGGTTGAGCCAAGTGAAATTGATAGTTCAAGCACACCGGCTGAATCAAGTAAGAAATCGTTGGCATCAACTTCTGAAGAGGTTAAAATTCATACTCATAAGCGCAATTATGAGAACTCAAAAATCAAAAAACCTCTGGTTGGTCAACATGGTTCAACTGATTCAAATCCTCTTCGGAGTAAGCTTATGGCTGAAGCTCCAGTAATGAATTGGGGTTCTCACCTGGACAACTGGGGTCCGAAAAGGGATGTTATGGCCAATTACAGGGGGTTGGAGTTTGAAAGTCATTGGGGTAGAGTAGACTATGATGCAGTTATACCAGCAGAGAAAATTGCAGAGTTATCCTTGCCTGCAACTCTTTACAAAGAAGAACAAGTAGAAATACAGCCGTGCAATGCTCCATTGCGTAAAGGTGGGCTTTGTCAGAGAAGAGATCTAAAGGTTTGCCCATTTCATGGACCCATAGTACCTCGAGATGGTGAAGGAAATCCCCTCCATCAGAGCAATGGACCAAACAATACAAACAATCAAAACACGATGGCAGATGATATAAATTTTAATTTAGGAGATAATCTTGTGGAGAAGTTGGCAGAAAAAGCTGTTAAGAATGTACGGAATAGAGATCAAGAGGAATTGAGGAAAAGAAAGTTTGACAAACAGTTGGAGAAGCGTGCGAAGCTTGCCAAGATACGGGAACACAATGAATCAGTCCTACGACATGCTGCGTTAGCCTCCACTTCACACTCTGCAGTTAGTGGGGAGGAGGCAGAAGCAGCTAGTGAGGAGAGGCATCTGGTCAGGGAGAAAACGGAAACCCTGGCATCCATGCTACGTAAGAAAGTGACTTCAAAAGATAGGTTAAGCAAGAGACTTTTAAACACACGAGCAAGTGATGCAACAATACGACAGCTGACAATTGGTGAGGATGCAACTTACAGGGAAGCGTTTCCAAATCAGTGGTAGACTCATACTTTTGTTTTTACTGGATTTTGGAGGACCAAATGGTTGGGATTGTAATGAAGAAAAGGCTCTGCTACTTTTAAAACAAAAGTGCACGAAGGTTTGTGTTGCCACGCAGCTCAGTAGCATGAAGTCTGGAAGATTTTGCGGGTAAAAGCAGTCATAGTAACACAGTAGATACATGCGGCAACTCCTCTATGAACTTTGGGTAGAATGGAGTACATTTATCACTAAGGATTTGTTAGCCATGCGGTTTGCTGGCACGAGTTTGAAGATTTTGCTGGTAGAAACAGTTTTAGTGATACAATAACAGTGTATGTGGCATTCCTACACAATAAGGGATAGGCGAATAAAAGGGAGTTCATTTCTTGGCGATCATTGTAAATTTGTAACATATAAAGCTTGTTTTTACAACTCGTATTTACAATTTTTCTTGCTGCAACATCAAACTTAAGTACTGAATATCTGTTAATTGTCAATTGTTGTAATGGCTACAATCACCGATCTTGCAATTACACTCACTGATTTCAGCGGGGAGTTGTCAGATAATTTACTCGATTCATAGTTCGTGTCACAGCAGGCTTGTGCAAAGGGACTTGTCAGAAGATTTGCCGGTTTGAATCTTTTACTTGCACTGCATATCTTTGCACTTTCAGATTGGTCCGAGATAGGATTCAGATGGTTCGTTTTTCCACATGATCCATCATTATAGGACAGGGAGTGGGTTGAAAACGAAGACTAGAAGACTCAAAGGATGGCCATTATTTCCCAAAACTAACATGCTTGTGTACTTCTTCAGGTATCACAGAAACAAGCAGGGAAGGAACTGAAAATATACTGAATCCCTTTTGTCGGGCGACCAAGTTGAGGTACACACACCATATTACTGCTTGATTTGATTACTTGTAGAAGCATGGATGAGATTTAACCACTTGTTAGTTGCTTACTTCACAATGGATGAATCAAGGTCGTTAGTAAAGTTGGTGAGATTCCTTCTAAAGCAACCAGACTCGAAAGTGGTGGAAGGACAATGGAATCCCTATTATCCCTTTGCACTGATAAACACTTTTGATCAAGAAGTAACGTTGAAACTAAGCCATCTTTTATATGTCGTTGTCGGCCCACAATTTTCTTTCTGATTATGATGGAAGAAACCACACGATTTGTAGTGAACAGAACATCACAGCATATTATTACTCTGCAAGTTTTAAAGCAATGATTAACTGTAAAAATCGTTCAGTTTTAGATAAATTTAGTTTAATAATTTTTATTATTAAAAATTGATTGATTGATTGATTTATTAATTAGTTAATTTTTATAAATTAATATTTTTTATAAATTAAAATTAATTAATTAATTTTTATTTAATAATTTTATTTTTAATTAAATTTTAAATTCTTAAATAAATAATTACAATCACTTTCAACCGTCTTTAAATTTTTTAGTTTTATTTAATCTTTAAATAAAGATGCAAAGAAACGATGATTCAGTTCTCATCAAACAACATGGAGATTAATACATTTTACACTTAAAAAGTAGAATCGCTCACACCAAAGGTGCCCCCACACTCGGCCCGATAAAGTGGTGAGGAAGTAAATCAGAGTTTAATCTCACTCAATTCTTTAAAAAAGTAGCTCAGTATTTGGTGCACACAATAAGCCATCACATTAGATAAAACCCTTACATGTTTACTGTCGAGACTCGAACCTAAGAGCTATATACTCAACAACCTTACTAAAGACCAAATGAGCTATCCATGATACATTTCTAATCCTGTATGTTACGAATGTCTTGGCATTGTAACTGTAAATGAGGAATTGGTCTCACAAGTTTTGACAGAGGATATCACTTTTTGACCTAACGAGTAAACGAGAGAACACGGCGAGTGTATTTACTATCTACAATTTCAGGCAGTCAACATGATACTGTTTCGGACGCGGTAGTAGTTATAAAGCTTCTTTGACTTCCAATCATAACCGAGTCTTCTCCTGTGTGCTGCTAGACTTCAATAGCCATCTCGATTTTCAACCGTTTTGAAAAAATATCCTATACGACTTTATTTATTGCACAAGATAAATTAATAATAATTAAGGTAAAAGATATAAATATCTTTGTAATTTAAGAATTTATTTTTTCAAATTTTATTTTTTAATTTCAATTAAAAAATAACAATAGAATACATGTGATATCAACTAAATCTCCAATAATAAGCATTAATTAGTTTTGACTTAAATTAATATTTTAAAATAATTATAATAAATTATTAATGATAATTTAATCAATTTGGTTCTAATCTAAAGATTAGGTTAAATCTTTGTGTAAATAATATTTAATTGATACAAATATAATATTTATGTTGCATATATTTCATTCTTATTTTAATTAAAGTTTAAAAAAGATTTTTGAAAAATTAAAAAATTCAAACCTTTTAAAAATAAAAAGGATTTTTAAAAAAGTTTTAAAATATAGAGATTTTACTCTAATAATATAAAAATGATGAAAAAAAGACTTTAAGGTCGCCTTTAGTGGGAACAGATCTTCTGTTCCACCAATGAATGACTGAGATTGTTTGTGACATAGAGGGCACAACATTGGTGAAACAGAAGATTTCAAGCCCTTTTTAGTTGAAGAGGAGGAGATTCGAATACCTTTTTGATAGTGTGGATTGTTATTTTATGAGTTTATTCACTTCTTAGCTTATGCATAATTTTAAAAGAGTTATAATATGAAATTAAATCTTTTGTTTCGATTATGATATTTTTATCATATTTTATTAAATCTTATCCATATTTACGTGGACTTCATATAAATATATAAATGAGATTTAATAAAATAAAATAATTAAAACAAAAAATTTTACGTAATTATAATATATCCTCTATCTTACGAAGAAAGATATCTTGTTCTCTTATGGTTGTGCACTCTATGTCCAAAACAATCTTACCGATCTAATTTGTTGTAATAAATGACTGAGATGACTTAGAGCTAAGGATGCCATAAGATTGAAGTAGGAGAAGATTTGTTCCCCTAATGAGTTTACATTTAAAGAATAAAAGCATAAAGAGATTAGAAAGCGATTTATGTTGATGGGACCAAAGTCCCAACTGGCCTGAGGAAGAGGCTAATTATGCGAACCAGTTCGAGCCATCCCAAAGCTTTGGTTATGGTCCGGTCCCACACCAACTTTCCACTTTCTTTCTAACACAGTATTGGAATAACAAAGGCGCTAACATCCAACCACCAAGACCCAAATAAGGATTTTGATGATTATACCCAACTTATAATCTCCATCGTCAAAGACCCCGCTCTCTCTCTCTTCAACCTAAATGCCGCGTTATGGCCATCAACCGGCTCCCGAAAGCTTCAATCTTGACGCTCCTCTGATGAAGAAAAGAACCTCTTTTTTCGCGGACTGAATCTTGTAATATACAGTTTCGATCTCTTTGTTTTTGTTGCTTTTATATTTATAGTTGCAACATTAGAGACAAAGAAAAAACCTCTAGTTTTTTTGTTTCTTGAATCGGCACTGTTTCGATTCGATTGTGAAGAGAAAGTCTTGAATCGACGTACCCATCTGAGTCAAACCCTTAAATTTTTGGGATTTCTTCTTCTCTGTCTTTGAGAGGAGTAGCTGTGTGAATGGAACTGGATAGCATTGAATGTGTGATCGATGAGGATGAGATCCATCAACACCACCATCAATTCGCTCCGGTTTCAAAGCCACACAACACCAACAACAGTAATAGTGTGACTTCGGGGGTTCGCACCACCAGCGTCCATGAGCTCCTTGAATGTCCCGTTTGTACCAATTCTATGTACCCTCCGATTCATCAGGTTAGGTCCTTTTATGGGTTTTGTGTAAAACTTGATGTAGTGCAGATATAATTAGACGTTGACAAAGTCTTTTAATGAACCTATAACCCTATTTTCTTGAAATTCTAATTAGATTGATATAAACTGACCTAACATAAAGAAAGAAATCTAAAAGAATAGAATTGTGTGGGAAGAGGAATCGGCCTAAACTTCATCATTTTTGTCCATGGGTTTTAATTCTTTATAAAGCTATTAACTTTGTACTTCTCTTTTTGACTTTGGATTATTGCATTTTGATTTTTGGGCTTTGATCCGATTTTGGCGCCCATGGTACTTCTTCTAACTTCTTGTTTTTTTGGTATAATTGCGATAAATTGATTGGTAAAGCCCTTTTTAGGGTTGCTTAGTTTTTGTTTTGAAATGATCAGTTAATTTGACCCAATTTTGGAGAACTGGACTTCTATGACTTTTCTTTAGTCGGCATGAAGCACAGGCAAATTAGTCAGTTTTATGGTTTTCAGATAATAAAGTTTTGATGGACTTGGAGATTGAGGTTTAGGTGTATTTGTCTCCATATGGTAATTTAAACTTGTGGAGAAAGACCAAGTATGCTACAACAACTAAATTTCGTTCCGTGGTTCTTTTCATTTTGTCTTTGAAGATAGTGGGATGTTTTATTGTCATTTAGGATATTGGTTAAACAAGGATCCAGGATTTGGATAATTCACGTCTTCATTTGCTAACCTCAAATTCACTTTGGGTTGTAAATTGTTGCTTGATAGTTGATGGAAGAGATAAAGGCAAACAGGTGTGTTTACTTCAGGCACGAGAAAATCTTGATGTGAATTTTGGGTTGCTGAGTCTGGTTATGAGGTAAAGATAGGGTTCTCCATGTAGTTAATTTTTCACATCTTCTAAGGACCAAAGATTTAAGATTGATTTGATATGAGATACTTGACAGATATTGGGAAATCAGTCAATTATGCTGATAGATGTATGGGTTAAAGTATGGAATTTTGCAATAATGAATAAGGATTACATATGGTGGGCTGGCTGGATTTGGGGGATGGTCTTCAGCCCTCTTTAGCAAGTTCTCTCTATGTAGAAGCAATTAAGCGCACAAATACCATCAGATGGGAATCACAATATGTTATTTGTGTCTTCTATTGCATTTTTGGCTGTCATAATTCCTTTGTTGTCAGAAGATTTTGGCTAATGTGTTGATCTAACTGTTGTTTCTACAGTGCCACAATGGGCATACGCTCTGTTCAACCTGTAAAACTAGGGTGCATAACCGGTGCCCGACTTGTAGACAGGAGCTTGGTGATATTAGATGTCTAGCTCTGGAGAAAGTTGCTGAGTCACTGGAGCTGCCTTGCAAGTACATGGTTCTTGGGTGCCCAGAGAATTTTCCTTACTACAGCAAACTCAAACACGAGTCTCTCTGTAACTTCAGGCCATACAACTGTCCATATGCTGGATCAGAATGTGCTGTTACTGGGGATATCCCTTTCCTAGTTGCTCATCTACGGGATGATCACAAGGTGGACATGCATTCTGGTTGTACCTTTAACCATCGTTATGTGAAGTCCAATCCCCGTGAAGTTGAAAATGCAACATGGATGTTGACGGTATGTGTATGTTATTAATTGACAATGATAATGTATTCAGTCAGCTTGTTTATAGAGTTTTTAAATATCTTGCAAGGCGTGTGAAGTGTTATTCTTAAAAGATTTAGTCATGCCATCATTATATGAAATTCAGAATATGGCAGTTTTGCCACATTGAGCCGAACAGAATTGATGCCTGCTTAAATAAATGATAATGGTGATATTGGATTTTGCAACTCATTGGAAATTGCTAAATTTGGAGCTTTTTTAAGTGGTTAGTTAGATGGTAAAATATGTGGTGACCGAAAGTCATGGCCTTTGCTGGTCTTGAGAAATGCATATAACAACCTGACAGTTGTCAGTTATGTACATTTTTTGGCCTGTTATATCTTCTCCTTTTGGTCCTGGTTTCTCTAATAATCCAGTCGTGATCTGCAAAAAAATTGGTTTCCCTTGTTTTTATGGTAGCTTTATTTCTGCTGATCATCTTCAGCAGATAGATATAGCCCTGCATTCCTTTTTAGCATCCAGCTGTCTTAATTCCGATCTATCTCAGGCTCAGTTGCTTTTCTTGTCAAGTACTGAAGTATCGATGCGATTGATTATGTAGGTTTTCCACTGTTTTGGTCAATACTTCTGCCTCCATTTTGAAGCTTTCCAGTTGGGAATGGCCCCTGTTTATATTGCATTCCTCAGATTCATGGGTGATGAGACAGAAGCTCGAAATTACAGCTACAGCTTGGAGGTTGGGGGATATGGCCGGAAACTCATTTGGGAAGGCACCCCTAGAAGCGTAAGAGATAGCCATAGGAAGGTCAGGGACAGCCATGACGGCCTGATAATACAGCGTAACATGGCATTGTTCTTCTCCGGAGGGGATAGGAAAGAGTTAAAGCTGCGAGTTACAGGGCGAATATGGAAAGAACAGCAGAACCCGGAAGGTGGGGCATGCATACCGAATCTCTGTAGTTAGAGCTTAATAGCACCCCTTTCTTTCATCTCTCTCTCTCTCTCTCTCTCAATGTGTGCTGTGTTTCTTGTAAGTTTAATACTATGAGCAGATGGCAGATGATGTTGAGGAGGACCTTTATGATTGATACTGGAGGCCTCCAGCTTTATGAATTCTCCATAAAACTTCTTGAAGATGTTCGTCCCGATTCTCGTCAGTCCAATTGTAGTTTATTACTATGTATACACGTTGTCTTTTAATTCCAAAAGTTGAGCATAATTTGTAATCCGACTACTTTGAGTTTCTGATCCGAATTGAGCTTTGCACTTGAACCAACTTCCGAATCTTCCAAGCAGTTAAAGCTGGTAATATTAGAATAACCCATTAAAGAACGGGAAAAAACATTAGACTATACAGTGTTGTGCTATTCATAACTTGCACACGGAACAACTACTTTGGAAGAAATTATGAACAGAAGAATCACCTTTAGAACCAAAAGAAACGATGTCGTTCCAGAACTGTCGAATGCAGACAGGGTTTTGGCAATGGCTTAAAGGTGCACAAAACCCCACCTTTTCACCTCTTTTTTTGACAAACTTAATTCTTAAACACTTGCACTTCCTTTATACGCTCGTGTTCTTTAATGGACCTTCTTAATTTTCCAAGCAGGCCTTCCTTGCGGGTTTCGTTTCGGGCATCTGAATCCTATGTGAAGACCTGCAAATGCGGAAAATCATGCAAATTTCCGGCTTGCAGCTCCCGGTTTTCCAAAGGGCCCTTAATTTCAATGTATATGCGCTCCTCTACCACCAGAAGCGTGTTTGTTTCAGCTCATTTTGGCGGACCTACCAGTCGCAGAAATTCACTGAGGAAGAAGCTCGTTGACGATTTACAGGTGCGTCAGAAAAATCCCGAGTTTCCTATCAAATTTGATTGGCACGATGAATCTGGTGAGAGTTTGGATTATTCTAATTTTGACGTTGGCGTTGATAGAGGTTTAGTTGAGTTGGATGATGTTAATGGATGGAAACCGAAATCCAAGAAAATGGGAGAATCTGTTCCTTTGAGAAAGCTTGAAAATTGGGTTGATCGGTACAAGAATGATAGTGCATACTGGGGCATTGGGTCTAATCCCATTTTCACTGTTTTTCATGATGTAGAGGGAAATGTCAAGAAAGTCGTGATTAATGAGGATGAGATTTTAGAGAGAAGCAGAGTGGAGAAGTCGGAATCTGAGGACTCAAAAGAAATTCATTTGAAACTTCTGCATGCAAAGGCTTTGGCTGCAGAGATGGAGAAAACAGGGAATGGGATTCCAAGAAATAGCTCGGTGGCAAAGTTCGTTGTTTTCAGTGAGGAGCCCGGCTTTTTTAGCACAATTTGTGGTCGTGCTCTTAACCCTGAATTTGTGCCTGTAATCTCTAAAGTTGGAAGATTGGTCCTTTTTGGCTTTGTTGCTATTTGGGCATTGAAAAAGCTATTCACCTTTAGTAATAAGGAGGAACACTACACAGAGTTTGAGAAGGAGATGATGAGGAGAAAGCTCAAGTTTAGAAAGGAGCAAGAAGCTATGGAGAAAGGTGGAGTGGAAGTTGTTCAAGAACCTCCGGTGGTGTTAATCGAAAGACCTAATCTGGATAAGCATGAATTAATGAAAAGTATAGTTAAAGCCAAGGCTTCAAAAGATAAGTTAGAGCTGGCAACAAAAGCTAGTGAAGCAGGGGATATTGATACCAAAATTCAGGAAACTAGAGCAATGGCTCAACACATTCGGGAAATTGAGAGTGGAGAACAATCAACAGTTGGCAAGGATAGAAAAGAAAAGCAACTCACGACTAATAAATCATTTAGGGAAACTGAAATGGTTAAAGAGTGTGGAGAAGAGATTATGAATCTTACAGATACAGATTCAGGAGAAAGGAAGGGTATGAGTGAAAGCAGAGCCAATTCGTATGAATTAAATGGTGAGCATGCTGGGTACTCAAGCAAGGTCTCTCCTGAAGAGAATAATATCGTGCAGGGTTGTATTACTTCAAGTTTGAATGTCTTAAAAGATAAGCTAAGTGTGACGGCAGAAGATATCTTACCTTCCTTTGATAGTCATGAAGGTGAATCATGCATGTCGAAGAACAGTTCTAAACTGAGGTTAATACGATCAGTAAAAGAAGCTAAGGAATTTCTTGCCAAGAAAAGGGGGCATCATATTCAAGAACCTGAAGTGGGCGGCGCTGGAGTTCTTAAAACAAGCCATAAAGTGGACATGGATGGGAAAGTGGCCGAACCTCTAACTTTAGGCACAAAATCAGATCTTTTGACTGAGTCTACTACTTGTGAGGATTCTATAGCAAAGCAGAAGGAATCTTTTGTAACTAAGAATAAGGATTTTGATAATTCTTGGAAAGGAAATGGGATGCATACTACTCAAAGACCTCAAAGTTTGTCTAAATTTGTCGATGGTGGAAACAGCAACAAGGAAAATCCATCTGTAAATACTGAAAGCTGGATTGAAACAAATTTTCATGAAGTTGAACCCTTAGTTAAAAAGATTCGGGATGGGTTTCAAGATAATTATAGAGTTGCAAAAGAGAAAGCAAAGGAAAATATGAGTGCTGATACAGCAAAGCTTGACTATAATGAAGATGATAGTGAACTAGAGTGGATGAAAGATGAAGGTCTAAGAGAAATTGTTTTTCAAGTTCGTGAGAATGAGCTAACAGGAAGGGACCCATTTTATTTGATGGATGCTGAAGACAAGATCAATTTCTTCAAAGGTCTTGAAAAGAAGGTTGAGAAAGAGAATGAAAAACTGTTGCAAGTGCATGAATATCTTCATTCAAACATCGAAAATCTTGATTATGGGACAGGTATTTTGTTCTTCTTAAGGCGTGTCATCTGCTACCAAATTTTCTTTTGAGGCCACCTTTCTGTAGAAATTGTTAGTTATTTTGGCACAAGCTCTGTTGGTCTGCAACACCACATACTCTTATATGAGTTTGAAATTGCCGTTGTTTTCCTTTGCTATATTCCAATTGTGTAGGTCATCTGGTCATGTCATTTGGGAGCATATATTGTTTGAAAAACAAATACTAATATTAGCTCCTTATTGTCCTGTAGATGGGATTAGTTTGTATGATCCACCAGAGAAGTTTATACCTCGATGGAAAGGACCCCCATTAGAGAAGGACCCTGACTTCCTCAATAACTTCATAGAGCTACGTAAAGCAGCTATTGATGGAAAAACCAGCAATTCCTACCCTGTCAAGAAGGATGAACATAATCATCTCAAATCATTGGATTCCCCAGTCAACAAAAATGTCACCAATTCTTCGACAAATTATGCCTCAAAAAATAACTTACACTCAAAGGTTCCAAAGGGTCCCAAGACGATTATAGAAGGTAGTGATGGTTCCGTCAGAGCTGGAAAAAAATCTGGTAAGGAATATTGGCAGCACACAAAGAAATGGTCCCGTGGATTTTTGGAATCTTACAATGCGGAGACAGATCCAGAAATTAAATCAATTATGAAGGATATAGGGAAGGATTTGGATAGATGGATCACTGAGGAAGAAATCCAGGAGGCAGCTGAGCTGATGACAAGATCAACACAGAAAAATGAATTCATTGGAAAAAAAATTAAGAAACTGAAACGAGAAATGGAATTATTTGGACCACAAGCTGTGGTGAGCAAGTACCGGGAATATGCGGAAGATAAGGAAGAAGACTACTTATGGTGGCTAGATCTTCCGCATGTACTTGTAAGAAAACACGTCCTTTATTTTTGTTTACTGACATTGCCAGAATGTATGATTTTCTAAACATGTATTGACATCAGATAAGAGTAAGATAACACAAAGTCAAAGTTTGACTGATTTTCTAAACATGTATTGACATCAGATAGAGTAAGATAACACAAAATCAAAGTTTGACTGAATGCTGTAGGGATTTTTTTCTAATTGCACAACATCCAGCATAGCATATTAGCAATATTATGAAAAAAGTTTTTATCTTTCTTTTTTGTTCACCATGAATTAACTTTCATTATTAGTACATATTCTATTTTGAAATAACAGTAATGAAAATGCAGTTGAATACTATTTCAACCATGGTCTTTTAGGAATAAGACTGTGCATGACCAAAATCATTGAACAATTATTTCTGTTCTTTTCAGTGCATCGAGCTATATATTGTGGAAGATGGGCAACAAAAAATAGGATTTTATTCATTGGAGATGGCTGAAGATCTTGAACTGGAGCCAAAACCCCGTCATGTGATTGCTTTTGAAGATGCTGGTGACTGCAAAAACTTTTGTTATATCATTCAGGCTCACATTGAGATGCTAGGAAATGGCAACTCCTTTGTTGTTCCACGACCACCTAAGGTTTGATTTTCTTTTGGTTATGTAGGAAATTTTGATCATAGTAGCAAGCTTAACTATACACATAAGTTGAAATTGTATCTTATGATTCCAGTCCAGAATCGATTAATAATCTGAACATCTTTTAAATCTATCAGTCGTGAAAATGTGTCATTTTCCAATGAACTGAGATTCTCCACTTTTTGGAATTCATCAGAATATGATCTGGCTAACGAACTAAGAGATGAAACTGTATGTCAAGGCCTTTTACTCTGGCCACTGCGTTGGTTTAGGATTCATTAAGGACACGTCCTTGACTTTAAGCAAATTCGTGAAGCCCTGACTTATCTTTGTCCTCTTTCACTCCTTGGAGATGGTAATTTCTTTGCTCATCATTACTAATCTTCACCCAGGATGCCTTTCGGGAAGCTAAAGCAAATGGCTTCAGTGTGACTGTGATCAGAAAAGGAGAATTGCAACTGAATGTGGATCAAACCCTCGAGGAGGTTGAGGAACAGATCAGTGAGATTGGGAGCAAAATATACAATGATCAGCTCATGCGAGAGCGTTCCATCAATATAAACTCACTGATGAAGGGTGTGTTTGGCTCTAGTGGCCAAACTGGCAGCAGTAAGAGGTATATATTCCATTGGGTTCTTTCCTTTCTCATGGGAGTCAAACACCTAAACTCGTTTCTTTGTCTTCATTTGTTTTCAGGACAAGGTCAAAGCGGATACTGAAGAAGCCTCCCAAGAAATGAAAATTTCTGTTGTTGAACGCTTGTGTGAGTTTTAACTATTCTGACCCTTGTCGAAGCTCGATGATCATGCCAGGCCTTCGTCAACCTACATACTTGGTCTGAGAGTCCATTCCAAGTTGGGGCACCAATCGCATGTGGACTTGGGATCATTTTAGCTACCACTTAAACGACTGAATTTAGCTGCAGGTCCCTTCAATAGTTTATGCTGCAACAGGGACTTGTTCAACAGAGCCGTCTTTACTAGTTTAATCCACTTAGAGGGCAGTTCTTGCTAGTTCTTCCTGAGCAAGCATTGTTCTAAACTTGTCCCGAGTACTGCTACAAGACTCTATTTGCAAGTGAGTTCAGCAAATATGAACTACATTACATCCAGATCAAGCCAAGCAATCAAACGTTTGCGTGTTGTTAATAGAAGGGCCTTATTCATGAGTTGGATCCTATCTGTGTAGAATAAGATACTCCTCTGTTGTTGCGTATTATTTTTTCAAACTATCTGCATATATTACGTTACGACACCAAGTTTTTTGAGAAAACCTCAGGCTTGTACTGTACTGAGCAGGTTAGAAGCCATACCTTATTTGACTTTTCAGTTGGAGACTAACATTATTCACAATCTTCATGATCCCTTGTTGTTTGGTAATAGGCCCGATCTTATGTTTTGCAGTCTGAATTTGGCTTGATGTTTGATCAGGTTCAGATTAATATCAAAATGATATTGTTTTGCTGAATCAATTTGGGTCGAGTTAATCCAAACGGGACCCTGAAGTCCTAGCTACTTCAAAATTCGGTCAATTCAAGTCTGATCATTGACTATGACATGCATGTAGGCTTCACAAATGAATGTTGATGTGTATATCAATGTATTTATAGCGTTAAAGAAGTTAAAATGATGTGGCATCATATGCTCAGTAACTTTGGGAAACACGAGGGAAGTGGTTGTCTTTGTGAAAGTTGTCATGAGTAATTACAAGTCGATATACAAATCATAGAGAAATTAGAATCTAAATAGCGAGAGGTTTATTTCTTGAATACAAATTGAACAACAGTTCATCATAACAATCATCAAACCTTATCTCTGTTCAATCAGAAAAGTTCATACTAATTGTCATAAAAGAATATGAACTTGAATACAAACGAAGAAATTCCTCTTCAAACAAACCTCACAAACAGTTTGAGAGCCCTGCCCTTTTATGAATATGTACAACTATATATTCACTAACAACATATACCAATGTTGACGACAGAATTTTGCATTTCAAGGCAGAGACCTAGCAATTTCATCAAGGCTAAAGTCCATGATATGAGATACAGTTTCGAGGAATGCAGCCTCACTTGTACCTGGAAGAACAGAATCCTTAGCCTCTTGGACTATCTCCTCAATCAGGGATTCTTTCTTCAAGGTTTCTCTACACATTATGCTTCCAATAGCGAAAGGGGTCAGCCCCCTCTCCACCCCCTTCTTCAATAGCATGGTGGAGATGCGAAGTGTGCATGCACATTCTACCGACATCTGCCATCCATAAAACTTCAGAAGGGCAATATCTGCTTCAGCATCAAGGGATTTGATATATTCAACAGTCTCAGAGTCAAACGGTTGGCGAGCTTGAGGCCAATAAAGCCAATCAAACGTGCAATCTTGAAACTGCAAACAAAATGCAATGATGATCTTCATCAGTTTCAGTAGCAACCATATTGTAAGACATGAATAATATTCAATGGAGAGTTTAACCACAAATTGATGAAGTAAAATGGAGCCAAACTAGTGAAATACGTACTAAAACTGAACAGACGAATTAAAAAGAAAAGAACGAAAGAAATTGCATTGAGTTGCCGAAAGTAATGACATAAGAAATCACTTACACTTTCAGGCAGGCAGTATCCATGATCGATTGGTATCAATACAGTGTGACCACTATGAGGATCTTTGCTCCACAAGATGTTCCCAGCATGCCTATCCGCATTTGCCATCCGTATATCCAGTACTGCAATTTTATGAACTTCTTGCCGTGGAAAGGCACCAGGACCAATATCCTCACAACTTCCACTGTTCTCCATGAACATCTGTAAGGACCCAATCTTGGTGATCATATCCTCTGAATAATTAAATCGTTTATGCAAGCACTTGACCATAGCTGTGGGTGGGACCCCGGCAAAACCCCTCTCATCACCAAACATGGATCTACGTCCACTTCTGGGATGATCCAAAATGTAAGCTGCAACTTCTCGGAGAGCTCCTTCTCCAACTCTAGTGCCCTTTTTCAGCCCTTCGCCATCAGGAGATGCTGGTAGGCCATTGGGGTTATTAATCGCCTTTGGTTCTTCATCAGTCGGCTTGAAAACTGAAACAAATTTCTGTCCACATGAATCCTGCATGAAGTAAGTCCCTCCTGTGCCTTCCATAGACCTAATTGGATCATTCCCACTTTCTAACCCATCAAAGGTAGCACCAATCATGTCCCAGATTTCAGTCGGCAATTCGATTTTGGGGTTGACAACAATTGGCTCCAAATCGAAATCCCTGTCACTATGCTTTCTAAGTATAATATCTCTGCTAACTTCATAGCTTGTCTGATGATTCTCTTTAGAAGCATCATACTGTTTCCCAACAGTCTCGCCATCATTCACTCGTGGAACCTCAAGGGACAATTCAAAGTTTTTCTCCACAGGCCTCGGCCGGACTTTCACACATTTCCTTACCAACAAAAGTATTACTGCATCATTATGATACTGACAAAGATCATCGATAAGCTTTTGATCCTCAAGCGGCGTCTCATCACAAATCACTTCTTGCTCGTAAATATCATCAAACTCTTTCTCTTTCTTTGCAATCTGCTGTTTCACATACCCAACATCCCTCCCCCGCTCCACGCAGAATGTAAACTCTTTCCCGGAAGTGGTCTTGACTTTTACAATCTGAATATCAGAAAGCCTGAGAACTAAATGCAGAACATTTCCATCCCCAATGCCATAGTCACGAACAAGTGAGTTGCTTCTCGACAATTCCCGACCTCCACAGACAAGTTTTTGATTCTTTACAACAAACCCTTTACAAGACTGTATCCGCAGTTTCACAGATTCAATAGAGTCAGACTCTAAAACACGCATCGGCATCATAGACCCCCCAACCGATAGATACACCATAATGGACTCCTCAGAGCATAGACCGGGTTGGGCATTGCCGTAGTTAGCCGGCAAAACAGGGTCATTCTGAATGGGAGAGAGAGCAACACCAGCAATAGACATTGTTTTTTCTTTTATTTTATTCTCTCCCCCTCAAGAAATGATTTCAATTACAATGAATTAGACCCCCGACACTGTTCAAATCACAAAAGATCACTCATTTTCATCTTTTACTGACCACCTAATCAAAATATAGATGATCCAAAGAAACCCTACACAAATTCAAATCCCAAGACCTGTACAACAACCCTAGAAAAAACAAAGCTCCGACAACGGAGCTAAATCTAGAGCGATTCAGGGCCAAAGCTGATGGACCCAGTATCACAAAGAGACTAAAGGAGGGATCGAACTTACGAAAATGAAAAATTGAAAACGAAATATAAACAAACAATCACTGATTGAGAAAAAGAAGCTCAAAGACTTGGCGATTAAGCAGACGGAGAAAACAAACAAAGGATTCTTACCAAAGGGGAAGAATCGAAGAGGGTTAGGAGGAGGAAGCGTGGATTAAAAGTCTAATCTACTTTTAGTAAAATGCATTACGATCCGATAATCTCTGTGAATAACCAAACAAACATTTTTAAGTATTGAGTCTTGACTTGAGAGAGGGGAAAGCATTGGGCGAAAGAGAGAGAAGTACGTGTATGCTTATACCTTCTTTTACGGATGAGTCGTTGGAATGTATTTTTGACTCTTTTTTCTAAATAAATAAAAGTCTTTATTTGACCAACCCATTATTCTTTGATTCCTTTTTTCGTATTTATCTTTATTTTGACAATAAATACCTATGTAAAGAATATATATATATATTTAAAAACAACAAACAAATGGGTTAAAAATGTTTAATATTATGCAACTTTATTTTTAATTAGTAGAGAGACCGTTTCTAAATGATTCATATGAAAAAAACAGCACCTTTATTTAATAAATTTAAGATTTAATAATAAATAAATCAATCAATTTTATAACTATTCATTCTCATTTTCAATTAATATAAATATTATTGAGTGAATTATTATTATTATTAATTTGCATATTATTCAATTATAAATTTGTCATTATTTGTTTTCATTTTTTCTGTCATATTTATTTCTATATTAATTTTAAACTTAAATTTTAATATTTTAATTACTTGATAGATCATTATCAAACTCATTAATTTTTATATCCACAAGTAAACAACTCCACATAAGATTTCTACACATAAAAGTTTTATTTTACTTATTGAATTGAATGTGACATTAACTAATTTAAATATTGCTCTCCACTAAAACAAATATCTAAGCTTGTATATTATACTTTGTGCACGCCATTGAAGGTATACAAAGTACAAACAACTTTATCGGGAAACAGGGAAGCTTGTCCCCAAGTCAGGGTTATCTCCAGGCATAATCAGGACAGGACATATGAGGAACAGACAGCTCCCTCCTGCATACACTTGAACTACTGCTGTGATTGGTCTTCTTCAAAGCCCAGAACAAAGCTGGGAAAGGCCAAGAGTTATGTCCCTGATGTAAAATCCAAAAAACTCTCGAAGTGTCAAATGACTAAAAGTTAAAATAGTTAGCAATAAAGTGGTTTTAGGATTTCAGCTGCAAAATTGGCTTTTAGTGTTTCTTCCTCCAGCTAATTACTCTGAGTTGAGTACAAACAATAACAGCAAACACAAATCTGCAGAATTTTAGACATGAACATCTTTCCTTTGAGTCAAACTTAAAATTATGCGAGTGTTTGGTAGGTTTAGACTGCCTAAATGTGACGTTATATAGGCTAAGTTGACAGGTCAATTACTAAGAATTGACAAAAACCTAACTCCGTTAAACCTTTAATTGTGCTATAAATAATTAAGAACACGCACATGTTAGAGAGAAATAACATAATTGATTAGTAGAGTATTTGAGGACATAAGCTAGCTTAGTGATCAGAATTTAGGATGTACATCAAATAAGGAAGAGTCATGTTCTTTAGCAATGATGGGTTCCTTGCAACATAATCTCCCCACTCTTCTTGATCAATCCTACCGTCACCTTTTGTATCTGCTTCACTAAATGTCTGTAGAAAATAAAAAAGCACAGATAAAGCAAGTTTCTGGACAAGAGGGCAGACTGGAATCCTGAGGAGCATAACACAATAAGTTTCTGAACAAGAGGGCAGACTGGAATCCTGATAAGCATAACACAATACCTTGTCCACAATTGTTTCGACAATATCATCAGAAAGAATCAGATCCGACTCATCGAGAAGAGCCAATACCATTTCCTTCAACTGCATAATTCGTAACAAGGGTTTTTGTCTTCTTTTAATTACAACGAAAATCAAGGCCCAAAATACTTGGCTGACATGTGAAAATCATCTGGTACCGAACAACTGGAACAATTGTGTTAACTTGTAAGATTAGAAAATGAAGCATTCTTATAGGTTACCTCCTCATGCTCAATATAACCAGTGTGTCTTAGATCATACAATTTGAACAAATCTGCCACATGAAATGAAAGATATGTGTCTTGTATAAATTCTACCGATAATGAAAGAGTTAACTGGAAGGAAGATCGTAAATTATCATCTGCAACTTTCTTACACATTTTTTTGACAGCTTCAGGTGTTCTTGGATGAAAAACACTCATTGATTGAACAAATTCTCCAAAGTCAATGTATTCATTACAGTTGACATCAAAGAGATCGAACATCTGCGAAACAATTGATCAAACTGTAAGATGCAAGAAAGAAGATTCAAACTTATCCTGCAAATGGCAACACAACAGAGCAGCAGAAAGCCATATCAGTCTTTCTTCAATAGAACTTCCAAGTTAACTAAAATGTTTAATCTTCATCAAAGGCAGAAAAGTTCTCTTTCCCAAGCATGTATAAGTTTTCTGGGTTGTGTTTAGCAATTCCTGACATGCCTATCATACAAGAAACTTCCTTGTTTTTGAGCATTTCATTTTTTGTGTAAAACAGCAACATCAACACATCATTTATATATAAGATCATAGCCATCAGATTAATCTGAATACTCCCTTAAGGAGGTTTAAGCAGACAAGAAAATTGTGAGTCATAAATAGCAGCATGCAAAGCCCCTTACTCTGTCCACAAAGAGGTTCTTCTTGCTATTTCTGAAGAGGGCACACTGCAAATCTACCTGTTTGTCAATGAAACAGCTACAGGTTAGTTAAAATCTTACATTCAAATGGAGCAATTACCATATTGGTTTGACTCCAATCTTATCCTGATGAACACAGGACCGTGAATTACCTTTCGTATGAACCCATCTCGAACAATTGAACTGCTCACTTTCTTATTCAGCTCATATAAGGCCTGTACCTCATTCACAGAAACTGCCAGAGACGAAAAGTGAGCTCAGTTCAGCAAATTGGAATTCCAAACTAAACATAAAATTTCATTTTGCTAGAAGAAACATCTCATACTAAAAAGTGAATCCATTGAGAATTAAATCTAGGAAGCATGTACTGCAATTACATGGCGTTTGAGCAGCAAGAGCCAAAAATTTGTCTAACTCAGGCTCTTGCACCTCTCTAGCCCCTCTCATGCAATTGGCACCCATTACAAGAGATTCGAACGTCCAATTTCCTGCAAAGATTATCTGCTGACAGCTCCTCAGCTTAAGCTCTTCATCAAGAATCCGACCTATTACCAAGAGAAACGAAGGCCTCCTCAATAAACTTAACACAAAACAAATCATAGATAGCTTTGACTAGAAGGTACAACTGTTACAGAAACTGCAGATAAGCTTCTGAATATGAATTTTGTCCAATTGAGATTAGCCATGGTAGCTCCTTATGTGTTTGATTCAATTGAGAAGTTGATCCCTTCAGTGCTTTGCCGTTGCCATGTTGCTCTTCTGTTAGTTAAAGGTTTGTTCCAGAGCCTTTTGAATGTCCCTTTCTTTTTCAATGTCAAGTTGTTATGTGTATATTGTTCATTTTTTGCTCCAAGGATCATTTCTTGAAATGATTAAATTGCATCATCAATTTGTATTCAATTTAAGTGGATGATCTTCTCGCACTTCCTCAAGTTTGTCTTTTTCATGTTTTTGATGTTGAGGGCACTGCAAAATCTTAAGACGTTTCCTTGAGCCCTTATAAAGAGAGCAGGTATGGTTCTTGTAATATCTTATACCTTAAAAGATCATATTTTTATTGTCATTTTCGCTTATCATTTTCAATAAGCTACATGGAGTTGCATTTATCTTGGGGAATTGAAGCGCTGCTGTGACAACGAATTTGTTTCCTCGTCTCAGGCATCTTGCAACAATACTTTGTTTCACAAGTTCAGAAAATATGATTGCAGGTAATTTTCATTAAGAACCTTGCTAAATCTCTTAGTTACTTGATTCTTTTCCTCCTGAATTGATTTTTCAATTAACTGGAACTGCTATTGGGTTCAGTGAATTCTATAATGTTTTTTTGGTTCTGAATAATATAGATTAGCTTGTTTCTTTTTGCATTGTTTTCTTGTTGTTGACTGACTGTCCTTAATAATCAACTCTGTTGCAACTTATTTGTTGTAACTAGTTGTAACTATATGTTGATTTAACAGAATATGCCTGCAGTTCCTCTTTGTAACTAGTCTAAAACAAAATCTGACATTTAATGAAAGTATATCTGAGATAAATGTTTCATTAAATGAGAAGTCTGATGGTAGTTGATTGAAGTAGATTTACTGCAGTTGAACAATGAAGTAAGTTGTCACTTGTTGCATTAATTTCTTGGGGGTTATAACTAGTTTTTTTAATTTACTGCTTTTAGTTTTATTTATTACTCACAACTGCCAAACGTCTCTTTTTCACTTATAACATGGAACAGCTGAACATAATTGTTAGTTGTTAGTCTTTACTAAGTTTTTTTTCTAGTCATCAGGTTCATCAGGTTCTTTGAAAGTGTGGTGATCTCAGTGCTACTTTGAGGATTTGCAAATCAGGTAATTATTCCTTTTAATTGATATATAAAGTTTGTTCCCCTTAATTGAATTTCTTGATGGTTTTGTAGCTTGTGTCTGATCAGATTTTGTATCCTTATTCTCTTATTTGAAAGGCCTTATGTTCTGAAAATTGAATTTAAGGGTTTGTTTTCATATAAAAATCAGTTGCTTTTATATTTTGAAAATTGTTGTACATTCGGAAGTTATATAGTCCACACTAGAACAACACAATGTCTCCATTATTTATGTTAGAGACGTGTTGTTGTGTTGTTTTATCGATAGTGTTATCTGTTAGAGATGTGTTGTTCTCAAAGTAAACTACTTTCATTTTCTATCTATTTGTTATTTGTAAAACTTGGCGAGTAGATAGTATGATCTTTATCTTGAAAAAGAGTATAGCCTTGTGTTATGATCTTTCAAGTATTTTCATTTTCTATCTATTATGATCTTTCGAGTACAACAGAAAATCATGGGATTTACTGCTTTTTGGTTGATTTATTGGGATTCTAGTGGAAGCATAAAGAGGATGTTTAAACACTTTCTTTGAGTAGTAGCAGAAGTATACACGGGAGGATGGATGTTCTTTCTATTGCATTCGGTTATGTTTGTTTAAGCTTAATAGAGTAACAATATAATAGATGATGTGTAATAATTGTGTAATAGTTTTTACTAATCTGTAATCATAACTTTTCTCTATAAATTTATGTTTTTTGAATGCTATGAAAATTTATGTTTGTTTATATCTATCAAATACTATGAAATTATGTTTGTTTATTTTTATCACTTTCTAATATTATGTACTACTGAAAAAAAATATTATTTACTACTGAATAAAAAGCACTAATAGTTATTTAATTAAATAAATATTTTGTCCTAATTAATAATTTAAAAATAACTTGTATTAAAATATGATCATTAATTAAAAACATTATTATTACTCGTTCTTAATCAAAATTGTGATTAAATATACCGAGAGTTGTTATAAATTTAATATCAAAATTGTGTAAATTGATGTTGTATGAAAACATAGATATCTAATTATGTAGTAATGACTAATGATGTTAATTAAAGACATCATGATTTTTCAATTAAATTTTTAAATTGATTTTACAATAAATTCATGAAGACATTATAATTTTTGTATTTAAAATTGTTAAAATATTTAAAATTTAGACATGTGTGTGAATTAATAAGGTATTAAAGCATAACTTCTTAATCATATATTAATGAATAAATTTTAATTTTAATTATAAGGTATTAAAGCTTAACTTGCGACCTTGTTTTATCCCTAATTCCTTAAGTTGAATTATCCCTAATTCCTTAAGTTGAAACCATTTTGTTTTATCCCTAACTCTTTCATTTTTTTTTTCATGTTTTATCCCTAACTCTCTTTTTCTTTCTTTTTTATTTTCATGTTTATCTTTTTCTAATATTATTTAATTATTTAACAGTTGATTTGTTACCAAAAGAAGTATAATTTTCTTAAATTATTATATATAAACAAATAGTAATTTAATAAAAAATGTTTTAATAATATAATATTTTAAATATAAATATATTACAATTTTATATAATTTTT
>JANZLC010000009.1:21952482-21969059 GCA_026413385.1 Erythroxylum gracilipes
AGAAAAACAGGGGAGACAAACAAAAAGAAGATAACTTACAACTCAACCGGCTTGTCTGAAACAGGAAGGATAGTGACTGAGAATGCAACTGCTCAGCAAGACACAAACTTTACGGGAAAAGGAGGAAACCCAGAACTTCTAAACCAAAGTAGAACTAAAATTTAAGGTTAAGAGGGACACGCTTAGTTTGCAACAGAGCAAAGAAGAAAGAACAGAGTGTGGTAAGTGAAGCAAAAAGTCAAAGAGCAAACTGGAGTTTTATAGAGTATGTATTGCTTGAAGGTTTCGTTGCCGACCAGACTTCTACAGATTATAAGACAGACAAGAGGGGATAAAGGGCAAGACTTGACAAAGGATAAAAATAAAAGGAAGAGGAGAGGATGGTGTTGGGTGTTGCGTGTTTGCGTGTTGATTTAGAAGCAGAGACTTGGGGACTGGCTGGTTTCGATGATGGTTTCGGTTTTGGTTTTGGTTTGTGTTTTGGACCACCTAAGACATGACTCAAAGTGAAAGTGAAACTCAAAAAACATTTCATGATTTCATTCCAGTTACATGCTTTTTTACGACACCCTTCATTAACCTATCCTTTTGTCTCTTCTCATCCTTGATCTTCTACTTGTTCTTCGGATCTCAAACTCTCCTCTTTTTATAAACTGTTACAGTTTTGATTTCGTCTTATCTTTGTCTCCAATTCTTATACAGCCACTGTTTTTAGTCCGAAACCCTACTTGTTTAAGAAAAAACAAAACAGCATAGATTCATGCAATCATAATTATTTTCTTTTTGTCTTTTATATTAAAACATAATTATTTTCTTTTTGTCTTTTATATTAAAACCCTGTGTTAAAAAAATCAATTGACAAAAAAATTCTTTTTTTTTATATTATAGAATATTCTAATAATTTAAAATGATAAAGAGTGTTCTTTTAGAATAAAATTACAATACCAAATCCCAACATAATCTGGATATTTTGATATCACGAGATTGTGAAAGTAAAGCCCATGTCACTTTAGCTCTGAAATCAAGGCAATAACAAACTCTCAACAGCTCAATCCTAACAGTATTATCTAGACATGTTCCTAGTTCTTTGGGTTAACCATAGTTAACTCTTAAACTACTTTGTGGTAGTTGGTCAAAAACTCAAGTCAAGACTCAACCATTCTAGTCACTGACTCACTGGTTGTTACAAATGGGTTCCTAATTTTTTGTCGGGGAGGAAGATTTAGTCATGGCCAACTAAGTTGTCTTGTACAGAAGATTTGGTCATTACTAACTAAATTGTTTCGTAGAGTTAAAGGATTGATGAAACTCAACTTGCCCTTTTGAGATTAGGGTTTATGTAATGGAAATTAAGGTACCCTTTTGAGATTAGGTTTCATGTAATCGATTTCAAGCTACTCTTTGAGATTAGGGTTAGTGTAATGGAAATTAAACTACCCTTTTGAGATTAGGGTTCATGAAATGGATACCAAGCCACCCTTTTCTCATGTCATGGAAATCAAGCCACCCTTTTGAGATTAGGGTTCGTGTAATGGACAACAGCATATCAAGCTACCCTTTTGAGACTAGGTCTAATGGGGGAAAAGTGTCCTGATTGGCTATGACTCGGAGATTAAACCAAGACTCTGAGTTTGGACAAAAGGGAATGTTGGTGAGGATGTTGATGGAGACAATTGGAGCTAAGGACAAATTGATGTTTAATGAGTATAAGGGTTTTGTCGAAAGTCCAAAATCCTACGGCCCCAGATCACGACCTTGGTCGGTTCAATTAGGAGACATCATCTTAAGTGTTGCAGTTCTTAAGGAATTTCTCTAAAGTCTATGGTTAAAGATACTTACGTATTCTCCACATGTCATTGATAAGAACTTTTAGGAGAACCACACCCCAAAAGCTAGCTTATGAGGGTAGAGAGCCCAAAGTCCTTATAAATCCCATATCAATCTTGTATTTAACCAATATGGGATTCAAGTCCCATACCTTGCAATTAGATCAGATCGTAACATTTTTCTCCTCCATACATATTCCTTGTTTGTGTTAGATTTGAGTGTTTCTAAACACATTGATTGTCAACAGTTTGCCCATTCCAATTGATGCTCATAAAACACGAAGAACAATAAAGTTCCCTTTTTCTATCATATTTGAGGAATTAATTTATCTGAAGATTGGTCTTTTCTCAATTTATGCTTATCGAAAAGGAAGATTGGTAAAGTTCCATTCTTTATCATACTTTGGTGGTTTAGATTATCTGAACTTTGCCCTTTCAATTGTTCTTTGTAGTGTGGTGAATACAAGAGGCGATGCGACTTGAGGGGGATACCAGAACTTGGTGGTGACGAGTTCGTATCAGCCTTAGCAGTAGGAATGAATGCAAAACCTATTGTGGAGGTCACATCAAGTGTATCACCTTGCACAATAGCCTTGGCAACGGACGCGAGACACACAAGAGGCAGGCTGGTGTGCCTTGTTCCGGAGCCCATCGTTGAAGATTCCAAGAAAGCAATTAGAGAGACAGGTCTTGAAGACATGGTAGAATTCATAACTGGTGACCCACTGGAGCTATTACCACATTACAAGAAAATTGATTTCTCACTTGTTGATTGTAAGAATGAAGAATATGCTAGGTTGTTAAAGCTGTTGAATGTTAATCCACGTAGATCAGTGGCTGTAGCAAATATCTTGGCAGGTGAAGCAAAAGGTTTAGGAGGCCATGTAAAGGGAATGAAGGATAAAGTTGCTGTTAGGTCAATGAATTATCACCTAGGAAAAGGCATGCAGATTACATTGATTAGCAAAGCCTGTCTTATTGAGAGCAGAGATCTTTGTTATCCTGTGCCTCCAATCAGGGCTGGTGTGTCAAGGAAAATCGAACGGAGCGAATGGATTTTTACGGTTGATGAGGAGAGTGGTGAGGAACATATCTACAGGGTGCCTAAATAAGCTCGCTCTTTTGGATCTACTTAATCCCCAATACTTCCATGTCAAATGGAAATCAAGCTCTGTTGTCCTATAGAGAACTACCATCAGCAGCACTCTCTTGCTGCAGTCAGTAAAAATGGTGAAGATAACACAATAGTCCCACAACTTGAGATTATGGTCGCGAAATGGAGCAGTTTTACCAATGATGTATAGAGGACTTGTGTGAATGGGAAGTACGCAGATTGGTTCTGTAGATCTCTTGGTTTGGTTCCAGTTCATCCACTACAGCAGTCTTCCACTTATGTGACATTGCATCCTATAATCTGATGAGAGTGGTTCTCATGTTTGTTGCCTCGGTTGGTTTTCAGAATTTTACATGAAGCAATATATATTAAGCTAAATGCCAGTTTTGTACCAGGAAGCTGTGTTATGTATTTACCATGTTTCTGTAAATAAACTGTTTGTGACGATTAGCCACAATTTTCTTTTTCATTGCTTTCTGCATTGTGCACTAAGTCTTTTTAAGGCAATTGTCACTGCTTATAGACCCGAACCTAGATGATCTATCCATGTTCAGTATCAAGTGAAACTAAGTGGAAGTCCAAACCGACGTCAGCCAATGAGAATTTGTTGGAACTTATTCTTTGGGTCTCAGAAATGTTCCTTCTGTAGTGCCTTCACAGCAACCAAAATGTTTGGAAAATATATGTACAATCACTGAGGACATATCCCCTGATTAGTTGACTTCTTAAAAGCTTTCCTTGGATTTTACTCAATGATAGCAGATATATATATATTTGTATGTATGTATAAATATATATATGTGTATATGTATGCATTTATGTATCAGAATATCATACAAGTAGAAATTCAGGGGTTAGCATGTCAGCTTCCTGAAAGCTTCAAGCTAACATGAGGCAGCTTCATGAAAGCTTCAAGCTATCATGAGGCTTCAGTTGTGAGATAAATAGTCTAACATCAAGAAAAAAAAAAGTGAACTCCCGTAGAGTTTGTAAGTTGGATGACTTCAAGGTCGTGAAATGCTAGCTCCTTCTTTTGCTGAAGCAGTTCTAATTTTAAGATGGCACAGGAACTTCATTACCAAAACTATTCCTACGAGTTTTGAGTTCATCTTTGTTCTTTAATCTGTAAACAATTCAGACCAGTTATCATGTAATAAGTTGGCTACTGACTTACTCTGACAATCTAAGTAGCTTTAGAGAGAATTCAATTGATGTTGGGTGGTGATTTTAGATGTAATGATGATTACCCGCCACCAACAACCAACTTATTCACCAGAATAACCAATGATTTTCCTTCCATTTCAAGAGACTAACACCTCTCAACCACCGTCCACAGGTCACCCACTATCACAATTGCTTCACTCTTACACTCACATTACCACCTCCCTTCTTGTTCTTCCCAATCGAACTAACCATAGACATGTTCGATGGCAAATTCAAGAACATGCATGCTTCTTTCGTTGTGTCTCGCGCTTTTTCTCTCGGAATGTGACATTCTCGCCATTGCTGATCCCGATCACTTCAATAGACCGCTCAATGAAGTTAAAGAAGAAAGTGGTGGAACTAATAACACTACCCTTCACGGAGATAAGAAAACTGAACCTGAATATGGTGCTCAGAGTGTTGTTTCGTCTCAAAATGGTAAAGCATTGGCGGAAAGATCAGAGCTCTGTAAAACCAATGTCAATGGTATTCTTCCTCCCCCATACCATAATATATCAAACATGATCTGCACGCCGATTTGGGATACTCACATTTTGAGGGTAAGTCTTATCTGGGATATATATATGCATCTCATTTATCTTTGTTGCTTCTCAGGAGTTTCTGGTTTTGTGAGAACAGAATACATCTTTGTCATTTTTGATACAATGATCTACATATAAACATTAAAAACTCTATTGGGTTTATTAGATGGATCTGAAACAAAGATGGTTTATGACGAATAGCTTTAGGCCATTGATTCCATTGCCTAAAGCACCTGACTTCTGAGAACGAGTGTTATAAATCGTATTTAGCAGCTTAGAATAGTAACCTTTTAACTGATGTAGCAACATCTGGTGCAGTATCACAAGGGAGAAGACAATCTGGTGACGTTTATAGTATCTGCTGTGTACACCACAGGATGGGTAGGAATTGGGTTTTCAAAAGATGGAAGAATGGTTGGTGCTAGTGCAGTGGTTGGGTGGTTTAGCAAGAAGGGTCATCCCAGGATTAAACAATACTACCTTCAAGGTACTCGTCCCTCGCAAGTCATAGCAGATGCTGGAGAATTGGACCTTACGAAAGTTCCACCCGCAGTTGCACTTAGTGGGGCGTCAATTCACATGGCTTTTCAAGCTAAGTTCGAACACCCTCTCAATAAGCAGTTAATTCTGTTGGCTTTTGGAACCTCGTACCCGACTCATTATCGCTTGACCAAACATGTCGACAAGACTGTTCTAATGTTCGACTTCTCCGCAGGTTTATCTGTCAACATATACATTCCATTTCTGTTTCAGTCTCTTACAGTTCATAAACTAATGGTTTTGGTCATCGTCTGGTTTTCCACAGGTTCTGCATCTTCTGTAAATCACCACCAGATGAAGGCGGCTCATGGTGTGTTGGCTGTTATGACATGGGGTCTGTTTCTTCCCGTTGGGGCGATCATTGCAAGATACATGAGGCATAAAGATCCTCTATGGTATTATCTTCACGCAGGCATTCAATTCACAGGGTTTCTGCTGGGTCTGGCTGCTGTGGTTGTTGGACAACATATGTATGTCAAAATTAGCACTGACGTATCAGCACATAGAGGCATTGGAATCTTCGCTTTTGTGCTCAGTATTCTCCAGGTAAGCTCCATGCATATAGGAGCTTTTGACAGCGACTTATGTTACTTTGACAAAGTTTAGCTAACTGTGTCTGAAAATGGTTCAGATATTGGCGTTCTTTCTACGACCCAATAAGGATGCCAAGATTCGAAAGTACTGGAACTTGTACCATGGTTGGTTTGGAAGGATTGCTCTCTTCTTTGGAGCTTTTAACGCAATGTGGGGAATACATGTAGCCTCTGCAGGCGTTGCATGGAAGGCGATGTTTGGAATTCAAATGACTGTGATTTTGATCACAGTTGTTCTTCTGGAAATCTTATTGCAGATGAAAAGATCAGAGAACAGTAAGCTACCATCAATGTTCCAAATGAATTCAATTCAATGATCAATCAAATTTTGAGTAAAGCTTCAAATTGTGGCGTTACAAGTTAGCAAGTGTGCATATAGTGAGTTCATTTACCTTTTTTTTTTTTTTGGTTCTGATTCGAGTATTGTTAAGATGAAATGGGAAGGTATGGACTGTCTATAAGTGCAAGTTTTTGGAGACATTTTCTCAGTAAATATAATGCACGACCAACACTACTCTTCATGCATTAGCAAGAAATTCTGAGCTAGTATCTTCACTTTACCTGTTCAAAGCTTAGAGGGATGGTTGGACCGGACTGGACTCGGGCTTACCTAGCCAGCCTACCTAGCCCGTTTGAATAAAAATGGCGTAGCCCAAGACTTGATAGGACCAAATTCTAAAAATGGCCCTTTTGTTCAATTTAGACAGCCAGGCCTCAGGTCATTTTTGCCATCTTAAATCCTGTCAACAAGTTCAATCAATCAAGATAGCTCAACTCTCATCTAAAATTTAGTTAGTGACAAACTGCACAATTCGAAGCATGTTTAAATTTTTCAAAATGATATTATTTTAGTTTTATTTTATAAAAAGAAGTGGATTTATAGAAATAATTTGAGTTATTCAAACTAAATTTTAGTTTAATTTCTTAAATTCAAACTTAATTAGCTTAATTTTAATTTGTTAGATTTAGTTAAATTAAACTAAGTCAAATCCAATTTATCACTTCTATACATAAACAATTAAAAAACTTAATTAGAATACACAAAATATAATAAAAATAAAGAACTTAAATTCAAAAAGGTTGATCGAAATGTATTTGATAACAACATAATTAAATAATTGTGTTAATTAACTAAACAAGTTTATTTTTGTCAATTATGTTTATCAAACTTTAATAGTAGTATGAATAATGGAAGCCCTTAAACGACTGATGTGAATTTTAAATAAATCAAATTACTTACAAGAATATTATATATATTTTTTATTTAATTATGAATAATTGTTATTAAATGATTTATATGAGTCCTCTATTATTTGGTTATAAATATTAAGTCATTAAGTGATTTGTTTAAAAAATATGAATTCACTTAATATACATTATTCAATAAACAAACTACATTATAAAACAATGTCAAGTTCACTGTTATCTAAATAAATATCAAGTCTGTCAATAATCTACCAAAATAGAAAATAATAAATTAAATTAATAAGTATTTTTCAAAATTATTAACACAAAAATAATTTATTCAAAACACTTAAAAATTAACTTAATGGTATATTACTCAATAAACGCGATGCCTTATAAGTTGGATTTTAAAATTGAAACTATAATTAATTTAATTTAATTTATTAAATTTAATAAAATGCAAATATTTAAATCCAAATTTGAATCGTCTAAATTATCTTAACTCATAAGTAAGGATGACAATGGATCTGCTTAAGGGTTATCCGTCAATTTTTTAAAATTAAAAATATAAAATAATTTCTTTTCTTAATTGAGTCTAAGCTGAGTTGCCCAGGCTTAGGTATATCCGAGACTTAAATTATTTTGTTTAGAATAATTGAATCTCGGGTCAGTCTAAACTTACACCTAATTTATGAACCGGCTTATTAAAAATACTTAAATTTGGATTCAAGATACAGCCAACATTGGGCCTGGCAGGGAACAAGCCCAACGTTTTCAAGAATCGAACCAATTGGTTTTTCAATTTCAATTATTTCTCTAATTTCCGTTTAAAAAGTAGTTGCGTGGCTTATGATTTAAAAAATGTGAAGTTCGCGCGCCTATAAATAAGGCCAAATGGTGAATTGAACTCGTTTGGGTGTGAAAATCTTGGAGAGGAAAAACGGAAGATGAGGAAGCGATTGAGACGAGAGAGGTCCATTTGCACTTGCAAATCTCCTCGTCAGAGCGATAGCGATACTTCCTCCTCCTCCTTCAACTGGTTCTCTCTCTTTATCTCTCTGTCTCCGTTGTCTAGCTTTCTTGTTCGTTTTCAACCTCAGGAACGGTTTCTCTTCAAAATCATTATGCTATTGCTGTTGACGAGTTTCTAAAGTTTCAGCTTATACAGTTTGGGGCTTCATTGTTATTGCATTGAACACCTCTGTGATTTCTCTGCTTCTTGTAGTTGATTTGCAATTTCAATAAGAAGTTTGAGATTTGATTGTTTCTTCCCATAAACAGTGCGATATTCATGTGATGGAAGCTAAGTACACGATTCACTCTCAAAATTTGCATCTGATGCTAAGTTTGGATTGATCTGATCTAGTTGTTACTCAGTTCTAGTAAACAGTTTATGAAGCCGTAATTTAGTTACAGTTATAGAAAAGATCGAATTCTAGTAACCGAAGCATTAAACACGCTTTTTCTGCAGAAGAACTCTGATTCTGTTTTCGTTCGTAAGATCGGTTTTCCGTTAGTACCTTGGTTCGATTAGATCTTCAAACCGTGGGAAAGAATATGGACAAATTTGAAATTCGAAGTGTTAAGTTTGCGTTCTTCTCTATATGTGCATCTAAGTGTCTTTAGTACGTAATGTAACCTCGCGATGAATGTTGGGTTGTTTATGCGTTTTACATTATTTTTCTATGTTTTCTTAGCTACCAAACGATGTACTAGTTAGACAAATATAGATAGCTTCCAGAAACTTGTACTTTCTTTTTCATTATAGAAGTGGATGAACAGGTACGAAGAAGATCTATGGACAGAGATAGCCAAGTATTTAGACGGAAAATCTTTAATAAAACTTGCAACAACTTGTCGATGGTTCCATGACGTGATAATGCACGACAGCGTGTGGAGGTTTGCTTGTTTGCGTGATCTTCAAGTCCCCTCTCCGCCCAGTGTGGATTTCGAGTGGGTGAAGCTCTACGCTTCACTCGCAGGTAATATTGCGGAAGCCGCTTATTTGTTGTAGACGTGCCATTTAGTGTCTGAATACGAATACTTTTTAAACGCTTTACTGATTCTTTAGTTATGATCAGTTCGTGTACTCTCAGTAAACGAATTACTGACAACTGTCTGATCAAGTTTATTGATGATGCATTACTTCCGCAGATGGTAGTCACTCTTACACCTTCCGTGACATGGACAAACACATTGGTTAGTTTTCCTTTGCTTGATATCTGAATTGCTCTCTAAGCATTTTTGCTGACGAAATTGAGTATAAAGATCTATATGTCAGCTAACAGACAGCAATGCTCAATTTTTGTTTTGTTTTGTTTTTTTTTTACCTGTGGGAGAGTTAGATTGGATGCGAATTGGTGCTTTCTTCTTCGAGTCACAAGCAGCAGTTTTAACTCAGAGATTAAGCTTGCCCTTTACTATCCTAAAGCAAGACAATACAGTAAAAGCTTTGGAATCATTTGGGGCATGCGTGTTAAACAACATCAAATCGGGAATCTGGATTGCAGGTAAATGAAGCTCATCCAACTATCCTAGCTTTTATATCTGACCTTGTTTTATCGAGAGACATTTAAGAAGTGCTAGTTACAACTAGGCTAACTTAGTTTTATGACATTTCTTTTACTTTTCAGATTTACAGCTTGTTAGATGCCCAGTTTGTGAGCTTGATACATGCGAAGGTGTGTAAAATAAAGATTTTAACGAATGCCCCAAACAATCTAGGATAATAAAGTAATTTAAATTTGCTCGTTGAGCAAACGGGGTAATCCTGAACCTTCTTCCGATGCACATTGATGCGTGAAATTAATAGCAGAAACAGCAAGTTGTATCAGAACACGTTCAATCCAGCAGCATTGTCCCCAGAAGACACGCTTGATGAGATTGCAAGCCGTCTTTAAAACACCATCAAATTTATCTCCTTGAGATGCCCAACTTTTCTTAGATAGTATCTCCTCAGTATTCCCCTCATTCCGCTCATTTTACAAACGACGTATTCATGATTTAAGAGAACTTTTCGTTGCAGGAACAATGCAGACGTTAGATGCAAGGCATATAGAGCTATTCCAGTGTGAAGGATACCGCAATGGCAGCTGGGAGTATGAGCTGATTGGATCCTGTAGGACTGAAAAGCATGTCGATGCAGCATCTGGTGGCATCATTGATCTCAAACGCCTCAAGGATCGAGCAACAACTGGTGATACTTTTTACTTCTTTCAAATCTTACAAACCTTATAATATTTCTTTGGTCTAAATTAGAATATTAATGCCTGTTGCTTAAATCTTTGGGCCATTTGGATGCATTCTAAATCAGATCAAGTAGCCACTGACTTGGAATTTCGTTTTAGGGAAAGCTGTTCTCACTCCTTGAATATTTTGCAGGTGTCTTTAATCTCAATTTATGGGCAGGAAAAGCCAATGATTTCCAACCGAAGGCTATGATTACCTTCCATGCAGTTGCAATCAATACCAATTTACAAGCCAATCAAGGTACACTTACATATTTACAGTTACATTTATAACTTCATGCTCCCCTCTTTCCCCACAGATACCTTTCAAAAGCCAAATCACTTCAATTTGGGTTACCGCGTCGGCATTCTTTCTTTGACTTTCGGAATAGTCATATAAATAGCTATTTGTTTGCCTTCTCACAAAAAGCAGGGCTTCTCACAAAGTACTTCATAATGAGAGCTGGAATTGAAGGGGAAGTTGTATCCTTAAGAATCTCCCATCAGCTCTTGTAATTTCTCCTCAACCGTCTTCATGCTTTATATCAAAAGCAGTCCTCTTAAGCATTAGGAAACTGGTTTTATTTGTGTCATACCAGTCTTTCAGCGAAGAGAAAATAGGTGCATTGTGCATTTCTTGTTGAGACTTATTATTCAATTACAATATACCTAAATTCAAGTATAATTCACTACCTTGACCTCAAAACATTGATTCAAACAAAACAACAGGAAATTTACAAGTTCGATCTCAATATTACTTTGAACCATTTTGGAAAAGATGTTATACAAGGCAAATTGAAGCAAGCCTTAGGAACACAAGACACGTACACTGTAGAGTAACCAGGTCAAAATAGCACATGAAAGTATATAACAACTTAAGAGGAAGATCGGGGCTGTATATTTTACAAGTTTGTTCAATAATAGTAGTAAGATGGATCGTGCTAGATAGATTCACTTTTTAGCCAGTAGCTTCTTTGGCAGCTTCTCCAAAGGAGTGGACTTGAGCAGAAAAAGCCGAGCTGCTCGCTCTTGTAAAGTTCCTCCACATTTGAGCCCATACAACTGTAATTGAGTTTTCAATCCTTCCATTCCATAAACCTAACAGAAGGATTAATGTTAGTCAAATAACCATATTGAAATTTCAGAGTAGGTATACAAACAATTGAGAGGTCCTGCGTAAGTATAAAAAAGTATAATAGTAAAGTCATGATACAAAAACTTGAAAATGTTATAATCACCATATTTATCAACATGTGATTGGGTGTAGCTTTACCCGTAAATGTTTTCACACGAACCCGCATCTAAACGCATTTGCAAAAATAGCATTAAGAGACAAACTTAGCAAAGCATACCTCCAAGTCTGCAGCTGAATTAAATTGAATGAGATCTAGTTGCTTTTCCAAATCAATGTTGCCGTTATTTGAATTAGGAGTCACTGCTACGTCTCTAAGTTCAGGTTTAGCACCGGAGAAATCATTGGTTTCAGTAACAACAGGACTTGTTTCAATGACTTCCCCATTTTGTACACTTGAAGCTGCAACCTCACAGCAAGTTGCAGTGGCACTTTGTGCTGCATTTTCATTTTGAAACTCAGGTTCAATCACTACATCTCCTTCATTAGGAGTAGTCTCTACATGACGATGAGATTTCGAGCATTCATAAACAGCCACCCGTGTCTCTTCCTCAGAGGTAGTCTCACATGATGCACCACCAGAACACTCCATATCTTGTTTTTCACCTGCAACTGAATCTGAACTCGCATCACCTTCCTTTTTCAAGTCTGATTTTTCACCTGCAACTGAATCTGAACTTGCATCACCTTCCTTTTTCAAGTCTGATTTTTCACCTGAAACTGAATCTGAACTCCCGTCAGCTTCCTTATTTGAATCCGATTGATCTCCATTATTTAAGACGATCGATTTCTCATTTTCCGCATTATGGCTGCTGTAACCATCAGAATCTTCACTGTCACTAGCAGCTAGTTTTCTCTTACCCATCCTAAAAAAGGGATAAAAACCATAAGAATTAGAGCAACTCATCACTTCAGTACGTCAGATCCTTTTTTTAACTAAACCCTACTCTTTTCTCCAGGTTCTCAAAACACAGCAATCAAACAATTCAATCTTTAAACACCTTAAGCATATGACTGCGCAGCTGTGAAATCAATGCAGCTATGAACCCAGAGAGAAAATCAAATCATATCCAAAGCCAAATAAATAGAAAGAAAAAAAAGAAACACTTACCAAATCTTCAATCTTTTGGCCTCAACTCCGTCATTACCTATGCTTTTCCCTCTACGCTTCCCATTCCCACACGCCTCCCGGACCGCCTCTTCAACCTTCGCCGCGCACTTAGCCGAATCCTGTCGATACTTCTCCACGTACTTCTGAGCAGCCCCATCACCGACCCCTTTCTTCCCCTTCTTGGCCTTCTTCTTTATAAACTCCTCGGCCATCTTCTCCAACCTTCTCTCCTCTTCCTCCGCCTTCCAATCCTCTAGCCTCTTCTCTGCGTTCACGTGCCTTAGCCTCCGCCCACTCATGTCCCGACATGCGTCGAAATTGTTCGTCTTTTTCTGACCCGCCTTCGTCGCTGCTCCTCGCAGCAGCGACCCAAAACCGCCCTTCCCGCCCACCAGCGGGAGCAGGAGGTGGATGGTAGAGTCTGGACTCGAGACGACGGAGCGGTCGCCGATTTGGGTGCCGCCAGAGAGGAGGCGTTGCAAATGGGTGGGGACTCCGCTGATTTCATAGATTCGTTGCTTGACGGTTTTGCCGATCACCTCAGAGCCGGTGAATCTTAGGGTTGCTGTTTTCCCATTGAGCAGCTTCACAAAGATCTGGAAGGGTTTGGATTGGGTGGCGTTGTGATTTTCCATGGTTCGTCTCCGGAAGTGTAATAGATTCGAAAGAACAGCCAAATTTATGTGAATTAGGGATTTGTATATGTTGTGGCTAGCCCCAATTGCAAATGCCCATTATTTGGGTCGCTAAGGTCCGTTAAGGGCAGCGCCTCGGCGGAATCAGTAACAAATTAATTTTAAGCATTTTTTAATAACAGAAAATTACAATTATTAATTTAAAAATTGTATTATATAAATTATAGAGAACATAAAATAATTCCATACAGCAGCTCATAGTATTTTTAGATTCGTAATACGATTAATTTAAATTAACTAATTAATAATAAAAATTTAAAAAAAGTCTGACTCAATTTAAAGACGGAAATGTTTAGGGATATCCTATTAGCTTAATCACTTCTAAAGGTTGATCATATATATATATATATATATATATATATATTCATGTCACAAGACTTATGAGGTGTTATAGAGAGTAGTTATGAAGTCCCAATAAGCCAAGAAGAATTAGCTACATGGACAGAAGTATTATAAAAGGAGTACAGGAAAAATAAGTAACGTGATGGTAAGGCTTTGCTATTCATCCACCAAGAATATAATAAGGAGTTTTTTTTTTCCAAAAAGTAAGCAAGCAAGCAATGCAAAAGAGGCATGGCAAGCATAAAAAAAAGTTCAAAGGCGGCATAGATAAAGGTAATATCAATCAAACTCCAATCCTTATGGAAAGATTTTGATGTATCGCTAATGCGAGAAGATGAATCAATACAATATTTCTTTTTCTGTATTTCTAATATCTTCAATCAAATTAGAAGTTACATGGACATAATAGAAGATAAGAAAATAATATATAATATATTAAGAAGTCTTCTTGCAAAATATGATTATATTGTAGCTATCATAGAAGAATAAAAAGATTTATTAAAACTAGCACTAGTGAAATTAATGGGCTCTTTAAATCTAGATTAAAAAGATTTGAGTAGCCACTAAAACAAATATTCCAAACACAATAAATATCTCAAAAACTGATAGAGATTAAAAAAAATTAGTCACGGTCAAAATTCTCAGAGAAGAGGAGCACTTATTGACTACTAAGGGAGAGGAAAGTAAGGGAGCAATGGTATATCAAGCTTCTATTGCAAATTGTGCAAGAAATATAATCATGATACAAAAGATTGTCGATACAAATGCAAAAGGTACAAAAGACACTTTCATTATAAAAAATACTATAGGTACCAAAAAAGGAAGAAGCAAATTTCTTAGAAAATAATTAATCTTTGGATCACACAATATACCCTACGCAATCTTCAAAAGAATCAAAGAGATGTTTGGTACATTAATATTAGTTGTTCAAACAACATGATGAAGAATAAAAATTTCTTTGTGCAACTAGATGAAATTGTGAAATCCTAAGTTATATTTAGCAATGGAAATATATATACTATTGAAGGAAAAGGCACTATTGTCATTAGATCCCAAGACGACACGAAAAATACACCTCTGATGTTTTTTATATGTCAGGTCTTGCTCAAAATCTATTACGTGTATGCTAATTGAGTTGCAAAAGTTATAAAGTCATCTTTGATGACAATAGATGCATCATTATTGACAAGAAGTATCTTCTATCAAAATAGGCTCGAACAAGGTTTTCCTCTAAAGATGCCATTTGGTAAAAAAAATATGCATTGAGATGTGACAATATGGATGAGTTTATATTGTGGCACTTAAGATATGGTCATTTAAATTTCAATAGCCTAAAACTCCTAAAGCAAAAGATTATAGTGCTTAGGCTTCCTTATATCTCTTTTGCAAACAAAGTTTGTGAATGATGAATTTATAGTAAAATACATAGGATTCCTCTTCAGTTAGTTGATGCTAATATTTAGGGGTACATTAAGAACCATTAGTGTTGAAGGGAAAACATTTTTTTCTCTTTATCGACAATTACACCCTACTCATAAGTTTGTACTTCATTTAACAAAAATCTTATACATTCTCTTACTTTAAGGAGTTTAAATCCCTACTAAAAAAATAATGTGGGCATTGTCTCAAAATCATAAGAATTGATTGTGGAAGAGAATTAAATGATCATAGGTTCATCAATTTCTATGAGGAACATGACATCAAAAAGGAGCTAACTCTTTGATGTATGCCACAACAAAATGGTGTCACTGAAAAAAGAACTGAACCATTGTTGAGATGGCTCAATCGATGTTATAAGGCAAGAATCTACTGAAGAATCTACGAGAAGAAGTATTTAATATTGTAATATACATTCTAAATTGATCTCTCACTAAGGCAGTCCAAAATATGACTCGTTATAAAGTATAGTTCAAAAGAAAGCCAATTGTTAACCATCTTAAATTCTTTGGATGTGTAGCATATTCGCAAATTTCAAAGAAGAATTGAGAAAAAATAGATGAAAAAAGGAGAAAAATGTTTCTTCATTAACTTAGCAAGCAATTAGAAGGTTATCGATTATACAAGCTAGAAATAAAACAATTTATCATTTTAAGAGACATTATCTTTGATGAAAGAGTAGGTTTGTAGGGGAATACCTAAACTGCAAAAATGAAGTGAATCACACGTTAGTATAGACTACATGCTCAATATATAAAATGCACAAGAAGGGGGTTGAATTGTATATTCTTATCGATGATCCCCTTTTGATGACCTTTAAAAAAAACTTGCTTCTTCTTAAGTACTATTGAAAATCATTATTACGAAGTATTGCAATTTATTTTCTAAATACTTGTATGAAACAGTAAGAGTAAAAGTTGAGAGATGAGAGAGAAAGTTGACACGACAAATTTATATTGGTTCACCCCAAACCTTGGGCTACGTCCAGTCCTTATAATCCTTTCTAAGATTTCACTATACTTTACAAAGATACAAGTATTCTTTTCTCTGAGCCTCTTCAGGTCTCTCACAACAAGTATTCTTTACTCACTTAGCCTCTTCAGGCTATCAGTTTCTCTTCTTTCTACTGAAAGATATTTTGAGCTTTGTTATAGACAATTGTAGCTTTAGAGTTTAGCACGCTGAATAATATTTCTAGCTTTTGCAAAATTCACTTTTTTTTCAAAATCTCTAAAGTCTCTAACTTCTGCAGTCTTCGACTCCGACACCGACTCGTATTTATAGTTTTTGTCTTCAACCGCTTTTTGATAACTGCTTCTTTCTTTTTGATTCTTGATCATTGAAGAAACAATTTTTTCATTTGAGTTCTGTAACTAACTTCAACTGCTGGACCCAGGTCTCGGAGCCCAGCCGGACGGTACCGGACCCCGTTTTCGGAGCCCAACTATCCACAACAGAAACATAACCAAAAATCGTTGGGCCCGAGTCTCGACCCCCGAGGCTGAACCCATGGTAAAATCGTCGAGACAGACAAAAGTAATAAACTGCGGAAACCATACATTCACATCTAGCAAAATCATCCATAATGCAAACTTCAAGTTAAAACAAAATACATCAGAATGCTCGGTGA
>JANZLC010000009.1:21971887-21986267 GCA_026413385.1 Erythroxylum gracilipes
CTAAGAGAAAGTCATTCCCTTTGTCGTTAACGCTTTTAATTAACAAATTGTTGCAATCTTTTCGTAATTAGTTACTGTAAAAATTTGTCATTTTTAAAGTTATTTTGGTCGCATTAATTTGGTAGTTGTTTAGAAATTTGTTTTAAGTAAATTTGTTTTTAAAAAAAGAAAAGAATTTCTTTACATTTATTTTAATTTTCTAAATTTTCATCCAACCAGATTCCAAATATCGTTAGCTAGCGTAGAATTAAATTTTTGCATAATCCCTGTAGACATGACTCGGTTCTTACCGATTTATTACTTACTACGACAACCGTGCACTTGCGATTTAAGAACAAGTTTTTGGCACCGTCGCCGGGGATCGAACCCGGGTCACCCGCGTGACAGGCGGGAATACTCACCACTATACTACAACGACGAACTACACAATTCCACATAATGGTCCTGTGTAGTCGTAAACTTGAGGGAGTCCACGAAGGAGCTCCATGTCACAAGCAGGCAGGCGGGAGAAGCCTTTAACTTGGTCAACGTACACGTGACATTCGTAGATGGACTACACCAAAATCATATAACATGTAATTCATGCACTAAAAATCGTATGCCCATATGGCATATTTCAAAAACTTGCTTTTTATGAACATGACATATTTCATATGCATTCCCGTCATCATTTCATAATTTAACAATATCTTAAGTTGTTCAAAAGCAACAAATACAACAATTGTGAAGCAATTAGAATTCATTCCCAAAATTCACACATAACAACATTTGGCATATTCTCAAGCATTTAAAGAACAATAAATACACATTTATACGGTAGTTGGAAAATCATTAAATTCCATTTATCTGAAGAATATTTATGGCTCATTAACTCAATTATAAAAATGTAACCTACCTTAATTTCCTTGCTTGAAAACCTTGCTCAAATTGCCTCTACTCTTGCTCCTCTTGCCTCTCTTGGGTTTCTTCAATATTGACAAAACAAAACACAAATCAAAAGGAATTCAAATTAGAAAGCCCAAAGAAACCTATTCATGAAATTGATCATAGAGTACTTAAACCCATGTTTTTCCTAAGCTCTTTGAACCAAAACCACTTCCAAATTCCAAAAGATTAAACATAAACTTACCTTGAATCTTCACCAAACTATGATTTTCTTGGCTCTAATTGAAGCTCTAATCCTCCTCTTCCTTTTTCCTTGTTGGACAAACTTCAAAATCACTCTTTAAGACTATGAAAAATCAAAACCTAACTTAGCCTTCTTTCTCTCCTCTCTTTCCTCTCCAACGACACTCTCTCCCTCGTCTCTCCTCTAATTTTCATTTTTTCCCTCTTCAAATGCAAGACAAGTCTTCTTTCTCCCTTTTATACTCTTAATGAAGCTAAGATGTCCAACTTGCCCTTCCTTCAATGCCTTAAGACTTTACAACTTAAGTTATCTTCCAACAATGCCCCTTATACCATCTTATCACCCTAACACTTTAATTCAATTAACCTATGTCATAAAATCTCATTCACATTAACTAATCTATCATGATCTCAAAATTACTTTAAATCATGCTTAATAAAAAAAATTTCCGGTGCTAACACATAATGTCCCTTTAAACAGAAATAAGCAGAGTTAGGAAGCTGGAAAACTCGAGAAGGTCTGTTCAGTGGACATGAAGTCTGCCAATGGACTTTGTCGGTAAACACTAGGTTTCTTTGAGCCTAAAACACTATAAATACTCATTTTTAAGACCAAAAGTCGGGGTTCTGCACTGGAAACAAGGTTGCACAAAAGGAGGCACCCAAAAGAGGCAAAGAAGAAGATCAAGGAGGATTGAATCAAGCATTGGAAGCAATCTTGTTTTATGTTCTCTCAATCTTCTCTCTACCCTTTCTTGGATGTTGATTATCTTTATTTGTATGGATTCTTTTATCATGTTTTGGAACTAAACCCCATTTAGGTTTAGGGATGTAGCCTACTTTGGAGGAATGATTTATATTTTATGGATTGATTGGTGTTGAATGAAAGTTCTTATGTTATTTTTATCTTTCTTGAACTTTACTGTTGTTTCTATGCTTGATCACCATAGATGTAACCTTAGGAATCATATGATGAATTGAGAGGTGAAGTATGATTTATGCCTTAGGAAGATAAACACATTAGATTTAGAGATAGAGATATCCTGAACTAGTGTAATAACTTATGGTTACTTGTTCTTAATGAATTTGACTAGTTAGGTTTTGCATTAAGAGATGGTAATTAACTAGTTAGGTATTCTTATATGTCTTGAGAGAGAATATAAGTAAAATTGTGCAATTGTTATTATAACATGTCATTCATTCAACTCCATAATTTATTGATCAATCTCTTAAATTGGTAAACCCCAAAGCCCTAAGTCTTCATCATCAGATTTCCCTTGTTTATTTATTCACAGTCTTTACAATTTATTGTCTGCTATAATCCAATCATCTTTTAAGTTTCTTGTTATTTTAGTTCAAGTAGTTATGATTAATTCAGTAATAAGTATCTTAGTCCTTGTAGGAGACGACCTTGGAATACTTGATTTGTAGGTACTAGGAACGACTTTGTGCACTTGCAGATTTTGTCAGCCAAGTTTTTGGCGCCGTTGCCAGGGACTAATTTATATTTGCTACTATTAATTTTATTTATTTTAAATTACCTTTTTCTTCCATTAATTACTTTTAAACCCTTTCTCTTTGTTTTATTTTAGGAGCTATATGAACTTAAGGCATTCAAGAAATTTAAACAACGATCAACTAATTGAGTTAAATCTTGAAAATGAACAAACTTGTAGAAGGAACAATGCCTAAAGAAGAAGAGAGATGGCAAATAATAATCAAAATCCAATTTTTCATAGGGAGCAAGATATGGGGAATGATCAATTCAATGAAGAAAATCAAGTTAAACCGGTGGTTGTTAATCATGCGGTAAGGAGAATTAGAGATTATCAGATGCCATTTATTGTTGGCAACCCTTCTTGCATTCGATTGAGTGCGGCAGCAAGGAATTATGAGCTGAAGCATATTCATCTATCCATGTTGCCATAATTTAATAGAATGTCGCGTGAAGATGCTCTAGCCTTTATGAGAGATTTCTATGCTACAGTTCAGACTCTTCCATTATATGGATTGTCCGAAGATGAGTTAAGGCTAAGGTGTTTTCCCTATTACATAAAAGGATTAGCAAGAAACTGGTTGCTGAGCTTGGAGGTAGATTCCCTTAATACTTAGGACAAAGTAATGGAGACTTTCATGATGAAATGGTACCCATCCCACAAAACTCTTGAACTAAGGAAGATGATACACTGGTTCTCGCAGAGAGAAGGAGAAAAATTTCTTGAAGCATGGGAGCAATTTTATGATCTCCTTAACCAGTGTCCTCATCATGGATTTGATACATACTTTTTGACTCAGTTTTTCTACTATGGTCTCACTGATCACAATCAGACTTTGGTGGATTTAAACGCTGGTGGGAATATTAGTAACTTGAGTTCCCAAGAGTTATGGAATATTTTCGAAAATGTTACAGAGAATTCACATTATAAGGTGACTAGGAGCAAAGTTGTTGCTCTTAATGAAGTGGGTTCTAAACCTGGCATGGCCTACCAAGTTGCTAAGATAAATAAGAAGTTGAATATGTTGATGAACGACAACAAGTATGCTAGGGATCCTTGTACTCTTTGTGGTAGATTTGGGCATACAACAACTGGTTGTATAAACATTGAAGCAACAAGGCCAAAGGAAGAGGTGAACTATGTAAACAATGGTAGATAAGGTTAGAGATTTGATCCTTTCTCAAACACCTACAATGAAGGTTGGAAGTTTCATCCAAATTTTTCATGGAAAAATCAAGGGGCTACAAAACCAATGGAACCACCTGGGTTCTAAACACCACCGAAACAACAGTATTGACCTCATTCATCTTCTGCATAACAACAATTCCCTTTCCTTTGGGAGAAAAAAGTGGATAGGCTTGAAGATATATTTGCTCAACTTATAAGAAAGATGGATCAAAGTGCTCAAGCTAGCTCTCAAGCCATAAATAGCATGGAGCAAAAGATCCAATCCAACCAAGCTACCATCATAAATTTAGAGGTGCAAATTAGTCAAGTGGCAAAAGAGGTAAGTGAAAGAGGTAAGGGAAAGCTACCTAGCAATACCTAAGTGAGTCCAAAATAGGATTGAATGGCAATTCTTCTGAGAAGTGGTAAGGTGGTAGAAGTTGTGGTTCTTAAAGAGAAGGAGGCTAAGATAAATGAAACCAAAGATGCTGAAATTGTAAATTTGGATGAAGAAGAAGAGCCTAAAGAAACCTAACCAAAGAAAGAGTCTTCACCAATTTCAGAATTTTCCTTTATGCCACCCATACCATACCCTCAAAGGGTAAAGAAGAAGCATGATGATTCAAAATTTCAGAAATTCCTTGACCTTTTTAAGAAGATCCTAATCAACATCCCTTTTGATGAAGCACTTGTTGAGATGCCTGCTTACACCAAGTTCTTGAAGGAAATCATCTTCAATAAAAAGAAGCTGGATAATTTTGCTATAGTAGCCTTAACTAAGGAATGTAGTTCTATTTTATGAAATAAACTACCCCCTAAGTTAAAGGATCCAGGGAGTTCCAGTATTCCTTGTCACTTTGGTGCTTCTAATTTTTTTCAATGCTTAAGTGACCTAGGTGCAAGTATTAATCTTATTCCTTTGTCACTCTATAACAAGCTTGGAATTAGTGAACTCAAACTAACTACAATTTCATTGCAACTTGCTGATAGATCAATTTGATACCCTATTGGTATAGTTGAGGACTTACTAGTAAAAATTGGTAAGCTTATAATTCCAGCTAACTTTATTGTGTTAGAGATGGATTTCGATATATAGGTTCCTATGATTTTAGGAAGACCATTCTTAGCCACTAGTGGAGCATTGATTATTATTCTGGATGGTAAGTTGACCTTGAGAGTTAGTGATGAGGATGAGGTGTTTAACATTTTCAAAGTTTTAAAGGGACCCTCTTTCGATGAAGTCACCTATAGGATAGATGTAATTAATTCTCTTACACTTGAATCTATTCCTAAATTAATGTATGATGATACTTTAGAGATATGGCTAGCTTTAAGAATAGATGAAAATTAATTAGATGACGAGTTAGTGGACTATGCATATAGATTGCAAGGTAATGGTTTTAGGTATAGACCTCAAATTGAAGATTTGGCCCCTCCTAAACCTCAATTGTTACCTTCCATATTAAGCCCATCAAAACCTGAATTAAAACAACTTCCAATTCATTTGAGGTATGCATTCTTAGGAAAATCAAATATATATCTGGTTATTATTTCTTCTTCTTTGAATTCCTCTCAAGAAGAGAAGTTTTTAAGGGTGTTACATGAACATAAATTGGCTATTGCATGGAATATTACTGACATAAAGGGAATTATCCCTTCTATTTGTGTTCACAGGATTTTAATGGTGGAAAACCACAAACCTAGTGTGGAAAATCAGAGGAGACTCAATCATAATATGAAGGAAGTTGTGTGATCTGAGGTACTTAAGTTACTTGATGCAAGAATTATCTATCCTATTTCTAATAACTCTTGGATAAGTCTTGTGCAGGTGGTACCAAAGAAAGGTGGCATGACCGTCATCCCTAATGATATTAATGAGTTAATTTCCACTAGGTTTATGACATGGTGGAGGGTTTGTATAGATTACAGGAAATTAAATGCAGCAACTAGAAAATATCACTTCCCTCTCCCTTTTATCGTTCAAATGTTGGAAAGATTAGCGGGGCATGATTATTATTGCTTTTTATACGGTTATTCAGGGTATAACCAAATTCCCATAGCCCCAGAGGATCAGGAGAAGACCACCTTCACTTATCCCTATGGTACATTTACATATCATAGGATGCCCTTCGATTTGTGTAATGCTCCTGCCACTTTCTAACATTGTATGATGTCCATATACTCCGACATGGTGGAGAATATAATAGAGGTATTTATGGAAGACTTTATTTTTTGGTTCTTCATTTGATGCATGTTTGTTCAACTAGAACAGGTTCTATAAAGATGTGAAGAAACCAATCTTGTGCTCAATTACGAAAAGTGTCATTTTATGGTATAAGAAGGAATCGTCCTAGGCCACAAAATTTCAAATAATGGAATAGAGGTGGATCTAATAAAAATCGAAGTCATCAATAAATTACCACCCCCCAATTCGATTAGAGCAATGAGTTCTCTTAGGCATGTAGGGTTCTATCGCATATTTATTAAATATTTTTCCATGATTACTAAACCCTTATATGCTTTGTTGCAAAAGGAAGCCCCTTTTGAATTTACTAATGAATGTCTTAATGCTTTCAATAGGTTGAAAAAGGAACTTACCTCAGCCCCTATAATGGCCGCACCGAATTGGAATCTCCCTTTTAAGCTGAAGTGTGATGCTAGTGATTACGCATTTGGGGCTATCTTAGGACAAAAATGGGATAAGAAATTACATGTCATTTAGCAAAGTTATTAATGATGCTCAAATTAATGATGCTATTACAGAGAAAGAATTGCTAGCAGTAGTTTTTGCATTTGATAAATTTAGATCTTACCTTGTTGGGTCCAAAGTCATTGTTTACACTGACCATTCAACCTTAAAATATCTGCTTACAAAAAAAGATGCTAAACCAAGGTTGATCAGATGAATTTTACTCATGCAGGAATTCGACTTGGAAATTAGAGAAAAGAAGGGATTTGAAAATTTGGTGGTTGATCATCTCTCGTGACTTGAGTAAGGTGACAAGATGGGAGCTAAATTGATTAATGATGCCTTTCCTGATGAGAATCTATGGTTTGTTAAGGAAAATGTTCCTTGGTTTGCTGATCATGTTAATTTTCTAGTGTCTAACATTATTCCTGGTGATTATTCATACCATAAGAGAAGGAAATTCTTAACTGAGGTGAGGGATTACTTTTAGGAAGACTTGTTGCTCTTTAGAAGGTGTGTTAATGGGTTAATTAGAAGGTGTATACCTGATGAGGAGATGCAGTCAGTACTATATCACTGCCATGCTTCTCTTTATGACGGGCACCATGGTGCTAACAAAACGGCAGCAAAGGTTTTATAGTCCAGTTTTTATTGTCCTACTCTTTTTAAAGATGCTAAAACTTTTGTTATGACATATGATAGGTGTCAAAGAATAGGGAACATCGGTAGGAAGCACGAGATGCCTCAGTCAGGGATTTTAGAGGTTGAACTCTTTGATGTGTAGGGCCTAGACTTTAAGGGATCGTTTCCAGCATCCTTTGGTAATGAACATACCTTTCTGGTGGTTCATTATGTATCCAAATGGGTGGAAGCCACAACTTTGTCAAACAACACTGGATCTATTGTTGTTAAATTTGTCCAGAAGCACATATTTTTAAGATTTGGTGTTCTAAGAGCTATAATTAGTGACAATAGGGTAAACTTTCAGAATCATCAATTCAAATCTCTTTTGGCAAAATATGGGTGCCATTTTAAGTTTGGAACCACCTACCACCCTCAAACCAGTGGGCAAGTTAAGGTGTCTAACAGGGAAATCAAGCAAATTTAGGAGAAAACTGTTAATGCCTCAAGAAAGGAATAGGCATTGAAGGTTGATGACACTCTTTAGGCATACAGGACAGCATACAAGACTCCCTTAGGCATGTCTCCATACATATTAGTCTTTGGGAAATCTTGCCATCTTCTAGTTGAAATTGAGCACAAGGCATTATGGGCAATCCCAAAGTTAAACTATGATCTCAAGAAGTTGGACAGAGGAGACTGATGGAGTTGAATGAACTAAATGACTTTCGTCTTGACGATTTTGAGAATGCTCGAATATATAAGGAGAGAACCAAGGCTTTCCATGAAAAGCATATCCTTTGGAGAGAATTTAAACCTGGTCAAAAGTTTTGTTATTTAACTCTCATTTAAAATTATTTCCAGGGAAATTGCGATCAAGATGGTCTGGACCTTTCGTGGTGACCAAAGTATACTCACATGGAGCTGTGGAGAGTGGAAGGGATGAACAAAATCCCTTTATGGTCAATAGGCAACAACTCAAGCTATATTTTGAGGGAGAGATGGTTGGATATATTTCCACTATCACATTCCATGATTAACATCATAGAAATTTAGCACTTATTGGGAGGGAACCCAACGTTTCTAAGGCAACCCAATGTTTCTAACTCTTTTTATTATTTTTTTAATTTCATTTTTTATATCTTCTTATTCTAGTTTACTATGTGTTGCATAAGGTTAGTGTTTATGAAACATCCCAATGACACCTCATATTAGCATGAGGAATAGCGTGATCACGACTCATCGATCCTAGAGGTAAGACTTATGTTAAGTGTGTGTGTGTGTGGGGGGGGGGGGGGGTAAGTAGTAATTTATCTTTGTTTCATTTAATCTTTTAAATATTTTCATTAATACATCATACATATAGTCCTATGGTATCATTGAGTAGTTAGAAGGGGGGTTGAGGGGGGAAAATTGAAGTGAATTAAATAAGATGACCTTGATTCACAGATAATATCCGTTTAGCGCTCAACGGACTCAACCTCAGTGAAGCATAGGAAACTCGAGAAGGTCCGTTTAGTTGACATTAAGTCCGCTTAACGGACATTACCTGTACTCAGATTTAAAACACCATTTTCTCTATTCTTTCTTGCACTCTCTATCTCCACCTTCCCCCTCCTTCTCCCCTTCATTTTCTTCTTCCATTTTTCACATTCGTAGTCTTCTAGCCCAAATTTCTCCTTTTTTCTCTTCTTTCCTTCTTCTTTTCCCTTCGACAGCACCACCCCATAACATACCAACCCACCCAAACCCTAGTCTCCTAAATCATTCCTTGGTGAATCTCTTCTGCCATGATACTGCCACCACAACTCATATTCGTTGATTTTGAGGGGGGAATCTTTTTTAGGTTTCGGGCTAATTATATGCAATCTCCACTTCAATTTGGAATGGGTAAGTGTTCTTTCACAAATATGGGTAAACTCGTGGATGAAATTGTTTAGATTGAGGAATATAGGGATTTGGAAATTTTCAGAGCAATCTCATGATGTGTTTATGCTTAATGTGGAACTCCAATGTTTTAATTCATGTATGATGAAGAATTTGCTCTAAATTCTTGTCACATTGTGAGTTTACTGGGTTTATGCTTGAAATCCCTAAGATTATGGTTGATTGAGATTGTTATTGACATTGGGCTTGTGTTAGATTGCTAGTTTGTGGTTGTGATGAAATGGTTGGCTTATGTTAAGATTGTTGGGTTATGGTTAAAGTTGAGATTGCTAAATTGAGGTTGAAATTGAGAGTGTTGGTTTGTGGTAGAGATTGAAGCTGCTTTAGTTTTGTGTCGTTCCGATTGAGCTTGTGTTGAGAATTGCTAATTGGTTGTTGGGATTGAGCTCTATTTTATTGAGACTATAACTGGTTATATAGATATCGTTTAATGTCATGAATTAAGCAAATTGCGAGGAAAAGTACTGCTTAATCTTCTCGGGCTGCTAGGGGTAAAAATCTTGTTGCAGAAGTAGAGGAACCTGATTTTAATCAAGCTATGTTCATCAGTGAGCAATGTGTAGCTTGGTTCAATAAGAAAAAGAACAACAAATTTATGATCGAAGTCTCAGTTGAAGAGGGTATTGATAAAGCATACAATGTGAAGGCAAACTTGGAAAAATTTCATTGGGCAAATTGTTGAACCTCAAGGGTGCATACTACCTAGCCGCGGTGAAACATATTTATGCCAACCTCAGTGCGGAAGTCGATAAATAACTGTCGGTGCTCACTTCTCAAGTCAATGGGAAAGTAATGGTCATAACAGAAGATTTGATTAATGGACATTTAGAGCTGCTAGTGGGAGGCAATGTTCCATCCTTTGACAAACGTGAAAGATGTACAATTGATAGTCAATGGGATAAATTCGAGGCTATATCTCAACTTAGGATTAGAGCTACTAGGCAAGTCACAAACCAACGTACCTTTATGCATTACAATTCCCATCATATTAGACCTAGATTGGTGGCATTCTTACTTGCGCATAATATAATGCTTAAGGCTAGTGATTTAGGGTACCTCCGTAATGAAGACGTGTATATTTTGGACAAGATGTTTTTCCTGGATGACCAATTACAGGGCATTGCTATTGCCCAAATGATAATGACTTCTACGTGGCAAGTACTGCGTCATAAGGATAAGATGAAGAGGATTGTATTCTAGTATTATTGAGCCAGCTATTTGGGAATCTCAAGGTCCTCAAAAGAGATGAAGAAGTGGCTTACACTACTGATGTAGATGTCATCAATCCTGATAAAATGAGGGAATTTAACTATATAGAAGATGCTCCTAACAAGTGGGTCAATCTGCATCGAGAGAGGGACAATCCGAATACATTTGCTGGACAACAATCTAGAGCTAATCCAGTTCCAGGGGATTATCAAATTCTGGCTCAGATGCAAGAAGTCCGGGCAGAAGTTAGAGACCTTTAAGCTAAAGTGGGCAATCTCGCAGCTTTACAACTAGGATTGAAGATATGTTGAGGGCTTTCTTGGAGTAACAACCACCTCCTTAGGGATCATAGGATCATAGGAATGCATTTGCATTAACTTTCATGCATTTAGCTTCACACTTTATTTTAATCTCACCCTATGTTTTATTTTGTTTTGGCAACTTGTATGGATAACTTCAGTGCTATTTTGTTCTATCTCCATAATTTTGTGATGTATCACTTGATGGGAGATAAGAATACAGGGACATAATTTGGTTTCTTGACAATGCAATCGATTATTTCAGGGGGTTTCTTTACCCTTACTCCTCATTCTGTTCTTTGCATTTTTTTTCTTACCTAACATTAAGGACAATGTTGATTCTAAGTGTGGGGGAGGATAAATTGATGGTTTTGCATGCATTATTTGAATTGAATTATCTTACAATTTCCATTTAAAAAAATAAATAATTAACCTTTGTTTTGTGTAATTTTGCATTAACTAATTGTGCATATTTTCATTAGGCATGTTTGCATACTTATACATCTTTCACGTTCTAATTGTCATTATAATCCAATTTAATAAGTTAATTGTATTATGGGTAAGATTGATCTTAAATAAGATGCATAATATGACTAAATTGATTACTTACCTTGTCACAATTAGATGTTATAATGTTAAATTGATTGAATGAGCATACTATTTAATGAGTAAACATCACCAAGTGAGCTATTTTGAACCTAAAGGATTGCACCCAATCCTATTTTTCTTGTGAGTGATATAATTTTCTCTTTTATGTATGTTTACTTCTAGAACTTGAATTGCATCTTTTCGAGGTTACATAATCATCTTATGATATGTTCATGAAAGTGATAAAAGGCACTATGATTGAGCTTGAGCCAAATAGGTATCCCTTTTTATATATCAATCCCCTAATAAGCGAATTAAGTTTGATTTTTGAGAGTTTTTCTGTGGTGAGGAATCCCTCCCTCGTGGGTTGCGCGTCCAGATGTCACATAGGACGTCGGACACGTGTCGCACCAGGGTGAGGTTCCAACACTTATGGTATCAGAGCATTGTGGTTTAGGTCCGAGTTAAAGGAGACATTAGGATATTTATGATTTATTATGCATTCTTTTACATTGCATGATTTACATTCTTTTTGCATTGTTTTTACATGGTGTTACATGACTAAATGTGAATTTTGCATGAACTAAAGTTTTTCACTGGTTTTATTTTGAAGGAGTGAATATGCCACCTCGGAGTCGAATTCGAGGAGCTCGGTCTCGCTCTAGCTCTCACCGGGGGAGCACAGATGAGTCTCATGTCCCACAGGATGCAGGGACTCACTCAGCTCCTAGTTTAGAGGCACCTAGTGTGCAACCCGAGGAGTAGCCTCCTCCTCCTCCTCCTACCATGCCTAGTTTGGATCCATAGTTCCTTTAGGCCTTTGCCCAGGCTTTGACCTTGGCCATGGGTCAGGGATCTCAGGCTCCAGTTCCAGCTCCAGTAGTTAGGGGCGGGCAGTATGATAAGCTTTGAAAATATGGAGCGGTGGACTTTCAGGGTACCACCAATCCAGAAGCAGCTGAAGCTTGGATGAAGAGGACAGAGAGGGTCCTTATGCATATGAAATGTTCAAATGAGGAGAAGCTAGAGTATGCAATGAGTTTATTACAGGGGGATGCTCTTCACTGGTGGGAGTCGGTGCCATAGAGTCAGGCTGTACCCCCAGTGCTGTCATGGAGGGATTTTAGGGAGTTGTTCAGGAAGAAGTATTTCTCCCGGGCTTATATGCAGGATAAGGCCAGAGAGTTTTAAAACCTGACTCAAAGAGAGATGTCTGTGAGCAAGTATGAGCTGAGGTTCATTCAGTTATCCAGATATGCAGCACACATTGTGGCCAATGAAGAAGACAAATGTCGTAAGTTCGAGGGGGGCCTCCACCTGGGAATCAAGGAAAAAGTTTTAATTCATAACTTCTCTGATTATCAACAGCTGGTAGATGCTGCACTCCAGGCAGAAAAGCTGGAGAACATAAGGCAGGAGGTTAGTAGGAAGAGAAAGAGCAGATAACAGTTCTCCAGGAGAGGAGGTAGTGTTCAGACAGCTGTCAGGGGTGAGAAGAGTTTCTGTACTCAGAGTCCGAGTGGCAGTAGTGCTACTAATCCAAGCAGGCAATCCAAGTCAGTGTCAGTGCAGGCCTCCTCAGTGGGAGGAAATAGCAGAATTGAGAGAAGCAAGAACCAGACCCCTCCATATGAGCATTGTGGGATGCCACATCGGGGTGAATGTTACAAGTTATCGGGTGGCTGTTTCAAGTGTAGAGATAAGGGACATCGGATTAGAGATTGTCATCAGATGGCCAGAGGGGAAGGATCTCATCCGCAGGCTCAGAGGAGAGCGGAGCCAGTGGGAACCAGACCAGCTGCTGGGGTGGACAGTTCAGGGTCTTGAGGAAGCCTATTCCTCCAGGGAGACCGAGAGGGCAAGCTCAGGCCAGAGTATTTGCTATGACACTGGAGGAAGCTGCAGTCGCACCGAAAGTTGTTACTGGTATGGCTTAGCTATTTCATTCTGATGTGTTTGTTCTATTTGACTCCGATTCCACGGATTCCTTTGTTTCTGCCAGTATTATCTTTCCTGGTACGCATTCTATGATGTTGGATAATTTTCTGCTTGTTAGCACTCCGTTAGGGAGAAATGTTATTTTTAGTCAGATCTTTCGAGATTGTGAGTTGGTAATTGAGGGATCTAGTTTGGTAGTGGATCTGCTACCTCTAGTCTGAATGGATTGGATGTGATTGTCGGAATGGATAAGATGGAGAAGTATCGGGCGAAGCTTGATTGTGGTAGAAAGGAAGTGGAGTTTGATCTGGGTGAATGTTAGAAGGTAACCTTTAAAGGGGACAGAAAAGTGACACCGCCAAGGCTTGTTTCAGCTTTGTTAGCTGATAAATTGATGGGAAGAGGGTGTGAAGCTTTCTTGGCGTGTGTTTTAGATACCAGTGTGAAGGAGAGCAGAGTGGAGGATATTCCCATTGTGAGGGAATTTCCTGATGTGTTTCCTGAGGAGTTGCCTGGTTTTCCACCGGAGAGGGAGATCGAGTTTAGTATTGACTTGGTTCCCGGGACGGCTCTTATTTCAATTCCTCCTTACAGGATGGCTCCAGCTGAGTTAAAAGAGCTGAAGCAGCAGTTGGAGGATTTGCTAGAGAAGGGATTCATTAGGCCGAGTTTCTCACATTAGGGAGCACCAGTTTTGTTTGTGAGAAAGAAAGATGGATCATGGAGAATGTGCGTTGACTACAGGAGAATCAATAAGGTAACAGTGAAAAATAAGTATCCTTTGCCTCGGATAGATGACTTGTTTGATCAGCTACAGGGGGCAACGGTCTTTTCAAAGATTGATCTTCGGTCTGGTTACCATCAACTCAGGATTAAGGAGTCTGATGTGAGCAAGACAGCTTTTAGAACAAGGTATGGGCATTATGAATTTTTGGTTATGCCATTTGGACTGACCAATGCTCCTGCTACGTTTATGGATTTGATGAACAGAGTTTTTAAGGAGTTTTTGGATCAGTTTGTTATCGTGTTCATCGATGACATTCTGGTGTACTCAACGAGTGTGGGAGAGCATGAGGAACACTTGAGAATGGTATTGCAGAGATTGAGAGAGAGGGAACTGTATGCCAAATTCACCAAATGTGAATTTTGGCTTCATGAAGTGGTTTTCCTTGGTCACATTGTTTCTGAGAATGGGGATGCATGTAGATCCAAAGAAGATTGAAGCAGTAGTGAATTGGCATGCCCCGACGACAGTGACTGAGGTAAGGAGCTTTTTGGGTTTAGCAGGTTACTACAGG
>JANZLC010000009.1:21995973-22013728 GCA_026413385.1 Erythroxylum gracilipes
TTAATAATAAATATTTTCATTACAAAACTGTAACTGAAGAAGATAAAGTTACATATAAATACACTTGCTTTCTAGGGAATTATATTTATATAACTCCAACACTATTAATCGGGGGTTAATAATTAACCTGAGTTTTCCCTTGGGTATTGTTTAATTAAGATACGATTGTTAATTAAACTTAACCACCAAATAACCTAGGATATGATCTTTAGATTTAATTAGGCAGTAGCATTATAAATTAGGAAAACCTATTAATCAAGGCAAAAGCCACATACAATGTGTCATTTAACCTAGGTTATGTTTTCCCTAATAATTACGAATCATTAGTCACTATAAATGAATTTCAACATAACAATTATGAATTACATTCAATATTCTAGCAAGGGTTTGTAAAAAAATGATCCAATGAACGCATTAAAATTATCTTTTCACAATACCCAAATTCATACACATAGAATAATATAAACAATTTTTAAAGAGAGAAAGAAACAACAAAACAATGGAAGGAATGCCTAACCAAGTTGTTGGCGTCAATGTCACCTCTAAACCGGCCTCAAGAAGCTACCTCTCCATGGGTCTCCCAAGGTTGAGAGCTTTTCCCCTCATCTTCATTAGAACAAAGAGCTCCTAAGAAGAAATTGCTTTAGGCCCCAAAATGTTCCCTAGCTGAAGACACCTAAAAACTTGTTACAAAACCGAAGAAGACAAAAAAATGGAATTGTTGTCTTTTATTCTCTCTCGATTTTTCACCCACTTCCAACCACCTTCCTTGTCATCCCATCCTCTCTTCATTATACCTTAAATGCTAGGTTAAATTAAAGGGACAAGTGGCATTTCAAAACCAAAAGAGAACCCTTGTGTTGTTGTCGACTCTTTGTTTATTTATAATCAACCACTGTCCTTCGGTTACTGTGCACTTTTTTGTTTATTTGTAAGCTTTGTCATGTTTTATCCATAAGATATCTTGCATCAGACAGCTGGGTTTTTTATATAGCAAAATGGACAGCTGGTGTGTGTAGTTTCTCACTCACGTGAGACACCATGCACTCACGTTAGGTGTCTTCATCTTCCCATTCTTTGCTTCAGCCCCCCACTCACGTGCAGTTTTCTAACTTTTGTTTTATTATCCAATCTTTGTCATGCTGTAACTGACATCTTTACTCCTTACTCTGCTACCATTTTGCTGCTCTTTGCTTGGCCACCTGCACTGTCATTTTGCTTCTTTTATATGCATTTCATGCTCCATATCCCTTGCATGCAAAAATATGCACGTGATGCCATTTTGTTTCACGCTTCCAGCTACTGCATGCCTTGCTCCATCTTCGGTCCATCATAAATTACTATCTAGCATGCATCTTGTTGCATAGTCATGACACACACACTCACGGCTATGTAACTTTTCCAATATGGCTGTGAGACATTTTAATGCTTCATTCTTCATTCCTTTTCATTTTCTTTTATTCTTTTTGCTCCAAGAAGAAAAAGGATTGTAAATCTTTGAAAAATGTCCAAAATATCGTGCTTTTGACTCACTTTAACTTCTTTGCTTTCGAATTGGGCCTAAAATCACATATGAGTCAAAGTGAGTATCTTAAGCAATTTCATGTCATTAATCACTAAGAATTATGGAATAATTATACAATCAATTAACCACATATCAATTTCCTCCACACTTAGCTTTTGGTCGTCCTCGAGAAAAACATCCAAATTAAGCTCATAGACTTAAAAACATTTACTCAATTCCCATATTTCCTAAGAATACATAATCATAAGCAAAGATGAATGATAGTCAAAAATCATAGTAAGAACTTAACATTCCAAGCTTTTACTCATGATCAGTCAACATTTAATACCTTTAAAACTGAGCAATCTAATGGTAAACTTGAAAAATATGTTTAACTAAAATATATCCATGGGTACACTCAATACCATTCATGATCATGACAATCCACAACTTTGCATTTCATTTCATTTCTTCACCACTAAAGGTCACATGCAAAATCATGAATTAAAGGACTTTTCAAGGTTGTAATGTAGGTAAAGGTAAGGTGAGACATATTTGGGTAAAGTAGCATGAAAGCCATCAAAGCTAGTGAAACAAAAGTAACAATTAATGAAATATCAAAGGCACAAATTAGCATTCATACAAAACTGGGTACCTTCAACCATGACGAATGCAACACTTATATTTCACATATCAATTCAGCTCTCACACCATAAACCTTCACAAGAAGTGCTTCATCCAAAACAACCTCCACCTTATATATAATATACTCAAATAACTCATTAATTACAACTTTTGAAGGATGCATTAATCTTAAACAACTTTTCATTACACATGCACTTCCTCTTTGATACATTCATTTAAACATTTATTTTCTTTTTCTTTATTTTCTTTTCCTTTTTCTTTTTCTTTTTTTTCTTTTTCTTTTTTATTTTTCTTTTTATTTTCTTTTTCTTTTTCTTTTTTTCTTTTTCTTTTTCTTTCTTTATTTCTTGTTCTTTAGACTGACTTGAACAAGTCAAGTTATTTCTTACTTATTAAGAAGGGAAGCTTGGTAGAAAGCTTGAAATTGGATAGAATTGTGAATGCCTGTAATCTTCAAGACCCTTTGACGAAAAAGATCTCAACCGTTGATCCGACCCAAGAGTCAGACTTTATTTCTTTACTCTTATTCTTTTTTATGAAAATTTAAAAAAAAAACATCAACATGGGAATTTAAATGATAAGGCATAAAATAGCATTCCAACATTATAACCAACCCATACATATGTACACCCCCACACTAATACTTTTGTAAATCCACAAACTTAATAATTAATTAATGCTTCACTAGCTTTAAGGATTAGGTGAGACATTTGGTTAGGTTTGAAGCTAGTAATATGGTTAATATAAAAGAAAGGCTAATAAAGTTCAAGGGGGCTTATCAAAAATGAAAATCATATAATGGGTAGGCTATTAGGATAATGTAATTCAGAAAAGCAAAGAATGCCTAATCATTCACATGTTAATGGATGTGATAAAACTGTGGTCTTGAGTAGAAAATCAAAGAAAAATTAGGATGTACATGTCATGGTCACACATAAATAAAGACAATGAGATTGGTATGAATGTTTCAATCTAATAAGGCTCCAAATCTCAGCAGCTTTGTCTACCACTATTCATTACTCTTTTAAAGATAATGCACATCGACCAATAATAAAAGTAAAAGTACATGCTAAAGTTTCCATAAAATTCTATAGTCAATTCATTCTCTAGTCATGACTATATAATCCTAAAAGCAACAGAAACGAGAAAATGATTGTTTTGTTTGTTTTATTCTTTCCCTCATTTTGATTGAAAACTTAAAAACAAGTAAGAAACAAACAACTAAAAACACTCCTGAATAAAAAAAAACCGAATGGGAAAATTTAAAGAAAAGAAATTTACTTCCTTGGAGTTGCCTCCTAAGAAGCGCTTTTGTTTAGGGTCACTGGCTCGACTCCACACTTCGCTCATGTGACAAAATTATGATCTTCTGGTGGAAAATGTGGTTCCTCCATATGAGTTCTTCTGGATAGGCCCTTGGTTGATAATATCTCCCATTCAGCATCTTCTCTAGCCTCAGACTCTTAATCTCTACTAAGTCTATGAATTGGGGAAATATTTCAAATGTCACTTCACCTTTTTCTTCCTCGTTCAGTTTCTCTAACCTACTAGGTTAAGTACAGAATCATTCTTAACAACAAAATGGAACTTAGTATTTACCTTACAGCTAAAAGATATATTCGTTTCTACTTCGATCTCCTCCTCAACTTCTTCTTCACACGCAATTCCTTGAGTATTGCTCTCAAAATTCTCAAGCTTCTTATTACTGCATAAGGTTTCCACACTAACGTCCATTAGGTACTCCTCAGGTTGATATAGCTGCTCTTCTTCCATTTGTGATTCTAAGTGGTCGATGTTCGCTGCCATCTCACCCATTTGGTGTTCCAAGTTCTATAAGCTTAATTTTATCTCTTGCTAGAACTATTCTATACGTTTTTGAAATTGTTGTTATACATCCTATTGAAACTGCAAAGTATTAGCATTCATAATATTAAACAATTCTTCCAAGGATGTACCTGAATCTTATTAGTTCTCCACATTTTGGATGCTAGACCTTGTATCATGCTAAAATTGCCTTTCATCCTACTTAAATTGCAATGTATTAGCAATGACAACATCAGCTAATTCTTCTAAGGATATACTTGAGTTTTACTGGCTCTCCCAATTTTGGATATTAGACCAAAATTGCCTTTCATCCTATTAGAATTGTAAATAGTCTATTGAGTTTGCTGTATAATCTCTTGAAGCTGCTGCATACCCTGTTGAAATTGAAGATCGTTAGCATTACAAGTCTTGATATAGTTGTCTAGAGGTGTACTTGAGTTGTAATAAGAAACTTCTGGTATGTACAGGAATTGTTGTATGTCCTACATACTATCATGGAAGTAATTTTGTTGATTATCCCATCCATAATTAAAATTTGTATGATCACTCCAAACATAATTATAAGGTTGGGAATATGAGTTATGAAAGAAATTACTTCTGTCCATGAATATAATTTTTCTCCAATTTTAAATAACTAACACTAAATAGAAAGTGAAAAGATCAAGATTAATTGAAAAGAAATAAATTGCAAGAAAATATGTACAAAATGCCAATTAATATCAAGAACAAAAACTACGTACCACACTCCCTAGCAATGACACCAAACCTAGCAATGCGTCGTAACGCTAGTCAAAATAAACTAGACTACTACTATAGCAGTAGTGAGTCTAGGTCGATCCCAGAAAGAGTGTATGTAAAGTTGTTGAAATCAAATTAATTGGTGTTTAGGCTTAGGAGGGTTGGTTTTTTTAAAAATAAGAAAATAAAATAAAGCTAAACTAACTAACAAAAGCAATTTAAATAAAACATGATAAAATGATAAAAGTGGATTATTAGGTAGGGACCCAATTCTTTGATTCAATCTCGGCCTACAACCTAATTAAACATATTTCAATGATTTTTTTTCAAACCTCTCATAGCAACTATTAATCATGGGTTAATAATTAACCCGAGTTTTCCCTTAGGTATTGTTTGATTAAGATACAATTGTTAATTAAACATAACCACTGAATAATTTAGGATATGATCTCTAGATTTAATTAGACAATAGCATTATGAATCAGGAAAATTGATTAATCAAGGAAACAATCACATACGATGTGTTATTTAACTTAGGTTATATTATTCCTAAAGATTACGAACCATTAGTAGCTACAAATGAATTTCAATATAACAATTATAGATTACATTGAATATTCTAGTGATGCATTTGTAATAAAACAATCCCATGATGGCATTAAAATCATCTTTTCAAAATACCCAAATCCATGCACATCGGATAAAATAAACAATTTCTGAAGAGAGAAAGAAATAACAAAACAATGGAAGCAATGCTGAACTGGGTTCAAACCTCTCCATGGGTCTCCCAAGGTTGAGAGCTTTGCCCCTCATCTTTATTAAAACCAAAAGCTCCCAAGAAGAAATTTGTTTAGGCCCCAAAATGTTCCCTAGCCGAAGACACCTAAAAATTTATTAGAAAACTGAAGAAGACAAAAAAATGGAGTTATTGTCTTTTATTCTCTCTTGGTTTTTCCCACTTCCATCTACCTTTCTTGCTATCACATCCTCTCTTCTTTATACCTTAAATGCTAGGTTAAATGAAAGGGACTGGTGGCATTTCAAAATCGAAGAGGACCCTTGTGTTGTTGTCCACTATTATTTTATTTATAATCAACCACTATCCTTCAGTTGCTGTCCACTTTTTTGTTTATTTGTAAGCTTTGTCATGTTTTATCCATAAGATATCTTGCATGGGACAACTAGGTTTTTAATGTAGAAAAATGGATAATTGGTGTGTGTGTGTGTGTGGTGGCTCACTCAAGTGAGACACAATGCAGTCACTTTAGGTGTCTTCATCTTTCCCGTTCTTTGCTTCAGCCCTTCCCTCACATGTAGCTATCCAACTTTTGTTTATTATCCAATCTTTGTCATGTTGCAGATGACACCTTTGCTCCTTACTCTATTTCCATTTTGTTTCTCTTTGCTTGGCCGTTTGTACTGCCATTTTGCTTCTTCTATATGCATTTCATGCTCTACGTCCCTTGCATGAAAAAACATGCAAGTGTTATCATCTTGCTTCACGCTTCCAGCTGCTGCATGCCTTACTCCATCTTTGGTCTATCATAAATTACTATCTTGTATGGGTGTGAGGAATAACACATGCCCATGCATCTTGTTGCATAGCCATAACACACACACTTATGGCTATGCAACTTTTCCAGCATGGTCGTGAGACATTTTAATGCTTCATTCTTCATTTCTTTTCTTTTTCCTTTCTTTTTCTTTCTCCAAGAAGACAAAGGATTGTGAATCTTCAAAAATGAGCAAAATATCTTGCTTTCAACTCACTTTAACTTCTATGCTTCCGAATTATGCCTAAAATCACATATAAGTCAAAGTGACTATCTTAAGAAATTTCATGTCATTAAGCGCTAAGTATTATGGAATAATTATACAATCAACTAAGCACATATCAAGATCTCTTTAAAGCCAATGCCATCCTTTTAATTATAATATTTGGCTAGAAATCTGGTTTTATACCTTTCAATATTACCTTTCAAGTCCCTTTTGGTCTTAAAGACCCATTTACAGCCTACTTGGTTTCAGCCTTTAGGTAACTCAACCAGTTCCCAGACTTGGTTATCATTTATAGATTTTAAATCTTCTTTCATAACATTGAGCCATTTTTAGAATTGATATATTTCAAGGCTTCTTTAAATGAGACTGGATCTTTATCAATGCTCAAGTCACATTCGTGCTTAAGTGAATACACCACATAGTAATATGATATAGCTGGTCTTTTCTCCCTTATAGACCTTTGCAATGTTGTTTCTTATGGAATCACTTGATCATTTGTGACTTGCACATTATTTATTAGTTCATTATTGACATTATCTTCTTATGAGTTTCGAATATTAACTTGTTAATTCGATATGTTACGTGACTATGATACAACAAGAGAAAAAATAACTTGAGAATAGATACTAAGTGAAGGACTTTCCACCTGAATCTCTTGAATATCCACCTTTTGTATTTCGCCACTCCTACTTATTTTTCCATTTTTAATGAACCTAGCATTACCAAACTCAATTATTCTTATATCATGGTTAGTATAATAAAATATGTACCCTTTGGACTTTTTTAGATAACTAATGAAGTAACCACTGATAATTCTTTCAGCAAGCTTCCTTTCATAAGGATTATAGATCCTTATTTCTACTGGGCAATCCCAAATATGTAGGTACATCAACTTAGGATTTCTACTTATCCACAATTCATAAGGTATCACAAAAACTACTTGACTAGGAACCTTATTAAGTAGATATGTAGTTGTATTTAATGCATACATCCATAAAGATAAAGATACATTAGTGTAACTTAACATACTCCTAACCATATCCATAAGAGTACAATTTTGCCTTTTAGCTACACCATTCTGTTGTGGTGTAACGATTACTGAATACAGTGCACAAATGCCCCGACTTTGAAGAATGTGCACTAATTGAACTTTTCATGTAAAAATTAGAGATAACAATAACATGAATAGTAATCAATAAAGGTGATAAAATACTTTACACTACCCCAAGATTGAACATGAAAAGGACCACATATATCAATGTGTTTTAATTCAAGTAACTTAGTACTTCTTGTGGTTGAATTCCAAGATATTGCTTGCTTTTAAATCAATCCATACACACATCCTAATCAGTAAAATCTAGTTAAGGTAAGATTTCACTTTTCACTAACCTCATCAGCCTTTCTTTAAATATATGACCTAACCTTTAAAGCCACAAGTAAGTAGAGTGTTTATTATACGCACTATGTTTATTACCAATATTGTGGTCAACATGAAAAAGGGATTGAGAATGATTAAGACAAGGTTAAAACGATATAAACCATCCATTAATATACTAGAACTATAATAGTAATGTCGTTTATATAAAGAAAATATATTGTTTCCAACATTGCAATTAAAACCTATCTTATCTAACTTACTTTTTAAAAAAACTAAATTTCTAGCACATCCAAGAATATAAAGACACTTTTCAAGATCTAGATAACAAACAGTGTCTAAGATCATTCTGTATGCCCCAATTCCTTTTATTCGTGCCTTCATTCTGTTACCTATAAATAGGAACTCTTCATTTCTATTTATGATTTGTATTGAAAGGAATCCTACATAACATGTGACATATGAGTAGTTGTACTTAAATCTAACCACCAAGTATTATCGGACACTGAATAAGGTTTGATTCAAATCATATTGAAACATAGTACGTACCTTTCTTTTCGAACCAAGCCTTCTCTTAAGGCAATCTCTCTTGAGGTGACCAACTTTCTTGCAGAAGAAATAACGTTTCTCTTTATGGATTTGGCCCTCATCAATCTTCATTAGCGCTTTGTCCTTCTTGTTGTTCTTCTTTCCTAGCTTTCCCTTCCTAGTACTAGCTTCATTATGTACTATAACATGAACAAGTGCTCCTTCATTTTATTTAATCTCCCTTCCTTCTGCACTAACATGACCTTTATTTCTTAAATGTTCCATTTCTCTTTAAGAATATTATAATTCACTTAGAACTGAACAAATTTAGGGGAAGTGAGTTGACGATAAGCTATACCAGGAAGGATTCACTCACATCTATGCCCATTGATTTCAGCTTGGCAGCCATATTTTTCATGCCTGTTACATGATCATGGATAGGTTGAGACCAATCAAACTTCTTGGTTGTCAATTCACTCATCAAGTTTCCTAAAATAGACTTGTCAGTTATGTTTGATTATAAGTACTCATTGATTTTCAACATGAATTCTCTTGCATTGTCCGTATGAGGTATTGATAGCTTAACATTTTTAGGCATTTTCAATCGCGTTAAGTTTAAACTCAACCTATTAGACTTTTCCTAAGCCTTAAAATATCTTTTTAGCTTGTGTACTACTCTCAGTAATGGTTGTAGGCTTCTTCAAAACTAATGTCAAGTCCTTATCCATAATACCCAACTAAAATTAGACTTGCTCAGACTAATCAGCATAGTTTAGTCCATTGAAAATGATTAAACTATATATATATATATATATATATTAGTTCACCTTTGGGTGATGCTTAAATATATATCCTTAATCCATAATGATGCTAACAACATATATATATATACACACTTTAATAAACAATCAATTATACTCATGCTAGTATGGATGTTATCTTTGGATATACAAATATATTCACCAAGTATGTTGATAAGTCTCTTTAATGTTATTAATTATAAGCAATGATCCACCTTTAGGTGATCTCCTAGCATTTTAATTAATAATCTCAACTGTTCAATTCATCTTTTATGTCATTCATTAGCATAATATAACATTAAAAAAATTGAAAGAATACATAATTAAATGTCTAAATATCTTTTAAGCAAGGTCACTTCAGTGACTAACAAGCTTTCTTTACAGTAAACATTTATTTAAATAAATTTGGAAATTTAACTATAATGCTGACTAATCATACTGTAAAGTTCAAAAATCTTTTAAGGACTAAATCGTAATTTTTATTACCTGATTGTAAGTCCAAAAAACTATAAGGACCAAAACATAATTGACCATCTTTAACTGTTTATTTTCGAAAAGAAATCACGTTTTCCAGCAAATTGCAACAACATAACATCTTATGCTTTATAATTACAAGCCTAAAGTCTTTCTATTGTAGGCCCCATTAACACAATCATAATTGACATTTTCTTTAACCTTTTGCTTTACACACTCACACACATTCACAAAACTTCACATCAAGTTTGGTTTAAACTTCTCTCCAAATTTTATTCTTTCAAAAATCTTAATTAGTCAAACCCTTACACTTCATTGAAAGGATTCTTCAAACAAGTAAGAAAAGTAAACTCTAAAAACATATCAGATAAATCCAGTGGAGACATAGCCACACGGTGAACTTGTCAAAACTCAACACAGTATCTCTAGGTCCCATTCAGTATTTCTATCAATTTTTTGATCTACTAATTTCTTCAATTTTCAATGTTATATATTATCTCAATTTCCAGCAATCGTTAACCCCAAATACCATAATATTTAATAATTGCAATAAAAAGTTCATGCAACCAATTGAACAAAAACAAAATACACATGATTATAGTGGAAGCAATAAAATATTTTTTATAACCTTAAGTAATATTAATGACTACTGAAAATTAAGGTTAACTTTAATACAAATCAAAGTTTCATAATCTTGCTTTGATATCACATGTAAATTTAAATTATAATAATCTAAACAATATTTCAAGTCTATAATTGTTGGGCCCCGATTCGCATTAAGCATGTTTAAATTATTTTGAGGATTTTAGTTTGATTAATTGTAATTTGGTTGGAATAAATTGAGGATGCTATTGCTTACGTTATGATTATGTAATGAAGGATTTAATGAAATTTGATTTGTTGATAAATTATTATTTTGTGATACATTGTTAGTATTAACAAGTTTTCTACCCTCTCTCACAAAAATGTCAAATTTTCTGATTAGTTAAAATTTGTCGGAAATTTTCCCACAAGTTTGTTTGAATCATTTGTTCGCTTTGCTTCCGCCTTATGCCTTTCAGTTCGATTTGCTTTTGCTTCCGTTTTCGTTTTGTTTTCATACTTTGTTATTCGATTCGATTCGTTTCGGTTCATTTTACTTTTGATTCTGAGCCTTCGATTTACTTTTGGTTCAGTTTCTTTCGTTTCGTTTTTCGATTGAGACCCGAATCATGTATAGGTATAAAGGTTTCGGATTAAGAGTTGGGTTCCGGTAACAGGATCTAACTGTTATGATATCAAAGCAAGAGTGGAAATGTTCTGGTTTACTTTGGTTTTCCGTAAGAGGTTGGACATCCGGTAATGGGTTCCAACAAGTACAACGTAAGGGTAAACTTCGAAAAATTTCATTGGGGTAAACTATTGACCCTTAAGGGTGCATACTACCCAGCTGCGATCAAACAATTTTATGCTAACCTCAGTGCGGAAGCTGATAAACAACCACCGGTGCTCACTTCACTAGTCAATGGGAGAGTAGTGGTTATAACCAAAGAGTTGATTAATGGACATTTAGAGCTGCCGATGGGAGGCAATGTCCCATCCTTTGACAAACATGCAAGATGTTCAAGTGATAGTCAATGGGATAAAGACGAGGCTATGTCTCGCCTCGAGATTAGAGCCATTTGGTGATTTACAAATTAGCGCATGTTTTTGCACTGCAACTCCTTGCATATCGGACCTAGGTTAGTAGCTTTCTTATTGGCACATTGCTGGACCCTGGTCCCGGAGCCCAGCTGGACGGTGCCGAACTCCGTTCCCGGAGCTCAATTATCCACAACAGAAACATAACCAAAGACCGTTGGGCCCGAGTCTCGACCCCCGAGGCTGAACCCAGAGTAAAACCGTCAAGACAAACAAAAGTAATAAACTACGAAAGCCATACATTCACATATAGCAAAATCATCCATAATGCAAACTTCAAGTTAAAACAAAATACATCAGAATGCTCAGTGACCCTAAGGCCCTTCCACTAAAGCCTAAAAAACTCTAAGACCTAAGTGGTCTTCCCAAATTACTCTTGGTCCATTTAATCTCATTAATCCTACTTTAGGCCAAAAATTAAATCTAACCTTAGCATAATCCAATTCCAATTCACTAATCTTACAAGACCACAAAATTAAATCATGCATCAAAATAATGAAACTGGTTTGGGGTCCAACACACATAGTATAATGCCCAAGGCCAGTGATTCAGGGTACCTCCGCAACGAAGATTTATACATTTTGGACAAAATATTTTTCCAAGATAACCAATTCCAAGGCATTGCTATTGTCCAGATGATGATGACCTCTATGTGGCAAGTGGTGCACCACAAGGCTGAGACGAAGAGGTTTGTATTTCCAGTATTATTAAGCCAGTTGTTTAGGCACCTTAAGGTCCTCAAAAGAGATGAAGAAGTGGCTTATACTATTGAGGTGGATGTCATTAATGCTAACAAAATGAGGGAATTTGAATACAGAGAAGATGCTCCTAATAGGTGGGTCAATCCACATTGGGAGAGGGAAAATTCAAATGCCCCTGCTGCACAACAATCAAGAGCTAATCCAGCTTTAGGAGATAATTGGATTCTAGCTTAGATGCAAGAAGTCCGAGCAGAAATTAGAGATCTTCTAGCTGAAATGGGCAATCTCATGGCTTCACAAACTAGAATGGAAGATATTTTGAGGGCCTTCATGGAGCAATAGCCACCTCCTTGGGGACAATGATATCATAGGGCATAGGATTGCATTTGCATTTGAACTCTCATCCATGTAGATTTGCAATTTATTTTTAATCTCACCCTATGTTTGATTTTGTGTTGGCAAATTGTAAGAATAACTTCAGTATTATTTTGTATGATCTCCACAATTTGTATCGTTTGATGGGAGATATGAATACAGGGTGCGGAATTTGGTCAATCAGCTATTTTATAGGGTTTCTCTACCCTTACTCTGTATTCCGTTAATTGTATACTTTTTTTTATCTTACCCATCATTGAGGAAAATGTTGATTCTTAAATGGGCTTACATGCATCATTTTGCATTGAATTATCTTACAATTTCCATATAAAAAATAAAAATAAAAAACCTTGTTTTGTGTAGTTTTGCATTAACTAATTATGCATATTATCATTAGGCATGTCTGCATACTTATACATCTTTCACGTTCTAATTGTCACTGTAATCCAATCTTATGAGTTAATTGCATTATGGGTAAGATTGATCTTAAATAAGATCCATAATATGATTAAATTGATTACATACCTTGTCACAATTGGATGACATAATGTTAAATTGATTGAATAAGCATGCTATTGAATGAGTAAACATCATCGAGTGAGTTATTTTGAGCCTAAAGGATTGCACTCAATCCTATTTTTCTTGTGAGTGATACAATTTTCTCTTCTATGTATGTTTACTTCTAGAACTTGCATTGTATCTTTTCGAGATTACATAATCATATTATGGTACGTTCATGAAAGTGATTAAAGGCACTAGGATTGAACTTGAGCCAAATAGCTAACCCTTTTATATATCAATCCCCTAGTGAACCTTTTGTGCCTAGTGATTGTATTTGAGCATTTCTCTTTGTAAATCTATTCCAAAGAACCTTGAACCAAGAAAAACAAATTCACCCTTGTTCAAAGGTTAATAGAGCTATAAACATGATGAATTCAATAGTGTTGTTGATAGGTATACAAAGGATGAAGTGTGGGGGTGTTTTCTATGGTAATTGAAGGAGCATGCTTTCGAAAAAAAGAAAAAAAGAGAAAAAACAAAAACAAAAACAAAACAAAAATTAAAATTAAAATTAAAATAGTAATATTAATAAAGAAAGCGTGTTCACTTCAGATTTCAAGGTGAAAGAATGATGGAAATTGTGATAATAGAGTTGGTGGAGTTTCCTAAGTATTATGATTGTTGGGCACGTTCTCAGTAAATTTTGCCAATGATGATTGTAATATTTGTAGTTTTTGCTCTACTAATTATTAAATATTTGAATTCCTATCCTTTCTTTCATAGCCTACTTTACCCTTTGTCCCTATTACAACCAAAGGAACAAAGACCTTTTTGATTCATGGATATGCCATAGATGGGAGTAGTAGAGAAGTAAATAAGATGCAAGCTTATAGTAAGAGACATGTATGAGAACATGATTGAGAGTAACCCTTAAACCCTTGTGTGTGATAGTGAATGCTTTATGAGAGACTTTATTCATGGAATATGATCTTGATTAGTTGAAGCGTTATGATATCCTATTGTTGCTTAGTTTGTGAACTAATTTATAAAGTATTATATGGTCTTATGTCTATGTTTCAATTCTTACCTATAATGCTTTCAACTTATTGGATTGAGCTATGACGATGATTAGGTGTGGAATGATGGAAAGAAAATTTTTGTGGGTATCTTACATTGTAAGTAAACCCTCAGGAGACTATAACTCCTCCATTATGGACGTATAGTGGCTTAAAGGCTTGTGGCATACTAAATGCCACCGTACACCTATGAAAGTGGAATCAACAACTTGTTTAAGGATTTAGTAGTTAGTTTTCTTTTGTTTTTGCTTGAGGACAACCAATAGTTTAATTATGGGGGAATTTGATAAGTCAAATTATTCATATATGATTTTGGGATGAATTGGAACTAATTTGACTTATCTTTATGTGAATTTGGAGCTTTATTTGGTTATTTCTCATATTTCAACTTTATTGCTTAATAGGTGTAAATGGATAGATTTTAGGGCAAGAGGCATAACTTTTACTGCGGATGTCGGATTAAGGCCATTCAAGTACGCTTTCAAAGAGGACTTCGAGTTCTACAACTTTCATGAAGACTCCGAGAGATATTTTGTCATCTAAAGGGTCAAAATTGCACATTTGTTTAAATGAGCAGAACCGGAAGGTTGGAAAACCCAAGAAGGTCCTCTCAGTGAACATGATATCTACTTAACAGATATTAACTGGCTAATTTCACTGTAGAGATCTGAAAAGATCCGCTCAACGAACATTAAGTCCACTTAACGGACTTTGTCGACACTAGGACAATCTACATTCCTCTGTTTAGCAAAAACTAGGTTTCTTTGAGCCCAAAACAATATAAATACTCATTTTTAAGACCAAAAGAGGGGACAGATATTGAAAATGAGGCTACAACATAAGGAGGCACCTAAAAAGAGGGAACGAAGAAGAGGAAAGAGGATTGAATCAATCATTGTAAGCAATCTTGTTTTGTGTTCTCTCTACCTTCTCTCCCTACTCTTTTTTGGATGTTGATTGTCCTTATGTGTATGGATTATGTTATCATGTTTTGGAACTAAACTCCATTTAGGGTGAGGGATGTAGCCTATTTTGGGGGATTCATTTGTATTTGACGGATTAATTGGTGTTGAATGAAAGTTTTTGGGTTATGTTTAACTTTCTTGAACTTCACTGTTGTTTCTATGCTTGATTACCATAAATGCAACCTTAGGAATCATACGATGAATTAAAAGGTGAAGTGTGATTTGTGCATTAGGAGGATAAACACATTAGATTTAGAGATAGAGATATCCTAAACTAGTGTGATAACTTATAGTTGCTTGTTCTTAATTATCAATTTGACTAGTTAGATTTCACATTGAGAGATGGTAATCAACTAGCTGAGTATTCTTGTATTTCTTGAGAGAGAATATGAGTAAAGTTGTGCAAGTATTATTATAACCTGTCATTCAATCAATTCCATAATTTATTAATCAATCTCTTAAATTGGTTAACCCAAAGCCCTAAGTTTAAATCATCAAATTTCCCCTGCTTATTTATTTATGGTCTTTACAATTTATTGTCTACTCAAATCCAATCATCTTTTAAGTTTCTTGTCACTTTCGTTCAAGTAAGTAGAATCAATTCAGTAGTGAGTATCTTAGTCCTTGTGGGAGACGACCTTGGAATACTCGATTTGTAGGTATTAGGAACGACTCTGTGCACTTGCAAATTTTGTCAACCAAATAACTAACATGATTGGGCTCAAATCGAGTATACATTAATTCTATTCTCTATTTCTAATTAAAGCATTGTATAATGAAAATATTAAATAATACGAAAAAAATCATGCATAGAAAGGTTAGTCAAAACTACTTTGACATTTCTAAATATTCAGGTGGTCATGATGCGATGCTAGATATCAATCTTGATATACGAATATATATTATTTAATTAGAGGATTAAAATAAATTAAAGGAGTTTAACTTATCTAATCTTAAATATGATTTAAGGTTATAATTTATATCTATTGCCAACATATTTAGGAATCTAATGGGTCACACACAAAGAACTAATTGAAGAAAGAAAAAGTGTTTTAATCAAGTTAGACTTGATTATAAATTTTGAGAAACTTTAAGATTAAATATGAGATATTTTGTAAATAAGGAAAAATATTAGATATTGTATCTTATTTAGGACCAATTGGTATTTAATTATAATTGATTATAATTATAATTAGAATTAGAATTTTATTACAATTAAGTTTCAAAAGGTCCAAAACTTATTATAAATAGGCTTAAGCTCTGAAGGAGCTAAGACTTCTTACTTAACCTTCTTTACACTAGTTATAGAGTTATTTCAATGCATTTTGTGAATATTGTTAGAGGTAGAACATATGTGCGGCTATGGTGGTTAAGATGAGTTAATTATAGAAACGATTCAAGAAAAATGACAAGAAAATGATCAAGCTTTATAATAAGATATGAATTATGATTCATATTTTGTTGTGTTCATGCATTAATCATGTTATAGAATTTAAAGTGATATTGTCTTTTAAGAAATCAAATAGAAAAGTTTTGTATTTATTCTGCTATATGCAAGACTAAATCCTACCTTGATTTCCCAACACATATAAGCACAATAGCTTGAAGGAAAATGGTCATCTTTTGATGATGATTAAAGTGATTTTTTTTTTGCAGAAGATCAAACGCATTAAAGAGAAAAAAATCTATTTTAATCAAATTGGAGTGGATTTTGAATTTTGAGAAATTTTAATATTAAAGATAAGATATTTAATACATAAGGACCAATATGAGATATTGGATCTTATATGGGCTAATAGGTATTTAATTAAAATTAATTATACTTATAATTAAATTAAAATTAGAATTACAATTCAATTAAATTACTAAAAGGTATAAAAACCTATTATAAATAGGCTTAGGGCTTAAAAAATTAGTACTTTTTGCTTAACCCTCTCCAAACTAGTTGTAAAGTTATCTAAATACATTTTGTGAATATTATTAGAGGCTGAACATATATGCGACCATGGTGGTTAAGATGAGTAAATTTTAGAAACGATTAAAGGAAAATGACAAGAAACCGATCAATCTTTATCATAAGGCACGAATTATTATTCATATTTTAATGTGTTCATGCATTAATCATGTTATATAATTTAAAGTGATATTGGTTTTTAAGAAATCAAATAGAAAAGTTTTGTATTTATTCTACTATATGCAGGACTGAATCTGTAACACCCCACTCCTGCGTGACCCGAACCCGACATCGATGGTGATATCTAAGTCCGTACCCTGCGAGGGTGGCGTGCTACATCACTCAGTCAAAACGCAGTATGATTTTTTTTTGAAAAACACAAACATCCACCATGCGGAAAAAATCATGAACATACATAATCACCGGTAAATACAATGACCACGGGGGCCCTTTTCATAAATACGAATTATTACAATCCGTTTACTTTACAATTTGACCTAATCATTTGTATAAAAATTTAGAAAATACAATTTGAGTAGACACGAATGCAGACGCAAACTGATCCTGACCTCTTCTCTCACTCACATGCGGTTGTTATACGCCCGTGGCCTAACGGGGTATTATTCTCGGTCCTGAAAAATATGTTGCAATTTTGGGTGAGTTTGCGAACTCAGTGAGGTGACCATCATCGATAGTTCACTCAACTCATGCAATACATCATGTCACATAACATATACTCACATTATTGCATATTTGAGCCATTTCACAATTTCACTTGAGCATAGACAAATTTCACTTGAGCATAAACAATGTATACATTTCATTCAATTAGACAT
>JANZLC010000009.1:22013828-22032083 GCA_026413385.1 Erythroxylum gracilipes
TTCAATTAACCTATGTCATATAATCTTACTCACATTAACATGCTAATTAACTCCACAAAAATACTCTATTAAGACCTTAAAATTCATTTAAGTCATTGCCTAACTCCTTCCAAAAATCAAGAAGGAATTTGCTAGCACTTCCTTCTAGAAAAAATATTCCTCATTGTCTTAAGTTTCTAATGACACCAAAGCATACTCAATGAACACGTTCCAATTACATTTTCCAACTTTTAACTTCCAACATTTCATATACAGTAATTCTAACTTTCAAGAAAAGTTCGAGGTCCAACAAGACCTAAGCAATTTCAAGAAGCCCACCAGTCATAACCCGCAACCCAATTTCCTTTCCAGACCTAATATAATTTCTTTTACCGTAAGCCCAATTTCAACACCAAGCCCTCTACCCAATGCCAAATATGTTGAAAATGGGGACATACTGCTGATCATTGTCGCTTTTTGTATTTAAAATCTCATAAGCTCTACTAGATTCCACTAACCTACTAATAACAGTACCATCGCTTTCCCCACTATAAACATCCAACCCGATCATGACTATGCTCCTTTCATCATTAATAATGTCACTCAATGGTTACCCGATACTGGTGCCACTGCTCACGTGACTCGATATTCCCATATTGTAGAATCTATCACACCTTATGATGAATCCAATCAAGTTATTGTTGGTAATGGATACACTCTTTCTATTTCATCTAATGGTACCTTAACACTTCCCACTTTTTCTCGTAATCTTCACTTTTATGATATATTTATTGTTCCTCATATCACTACTAATCTTTTATCTATTTCCAATTTTGTCATTGAAAATTCTTGTGTTATTGAATTTAATCCATCTAGTTATGTTGTTAAGGACCTCAAATACAAGATCCCGCTTCTCATAGGCCCCATCCACAACAACCTTTATCCCATAAAGATTCCAACATACTTCATCAGTCTAGTTGCTCTCATAACCTCCTTAAATTCAATAAATTTGTTGCAACAATGTCTTAGTCATACATGTCATTCTACATTATCCAGATTAGGTGATAGTTTGTCATTTAAAAATTTTACCAATTCATGTACTTCTTTCTTCTAAACAAAAGTGTTCATCTTTCATTTCCTATGTCTTCTTGAGTTTCTATTAAACCTTCACGACTAATTCACTATGATATTTGAGGTCCTTCCCCATCTTTTTCCCATTCTGGTTATCAATATTTCATTATCTTTATCAATGAATTTAATCGTTTTACTTGAATTTTTCCTCTTACCCACAAAAATCAAGCCTTGGTTCATTTTAAATCCTTTAAAGCCACAGCTAAAAATCTCCTCTCCACTACCATACAAATTTTTCAATGTGAAGCAGCTCCTAAACTCACAAAATATGCCTTTGCTCACTATCTTGTTTCCATTGTTATCACTCTTCACATCTCTTATCGTTATACACTAAAACAAAATAGTCTTGTAGAATGAAAAATTCCTCACATCACTAAAACTAGTCTTACCCTCCTTCTTCATTCCTTCCTTCCTAAGTTTCTTTGGTATGAAGCCTTCATCGCTACTGTTTATCTTATAAATCTCTTACCCACTCATGTTCTTCATCATAAATCTCCACATTAAGTCCTTTACTATACTCAAGCTGAGCTCACTCATCTTCGGGTCTTTGGTTGTGCTTGTTTTCCTTGTTTGGGCTACACTTGCCTAGACAAACTAACACCAAAATTTGTCCAATCTGTTTTTCTTAGCTATACCTCCAAATATAAGGGTTAACGGTGTTTTAATCCTCTCACCTTTAAACGTTACATTTCTTGTCATTTTTTCTTCCTTGAACATCTTTTTCCCTATAAAAATTTTCCAGTGTCATCCTTTACCTCACTTTCCTCTTCTCCTATTTCTTTAACTTTACCTTTCCCCCCTCTACCATTTACTTCCTTTTTCCCTCTTACCATAACCACATCACATCCTCCTCCTCATCCTAATATCACACGTACCCGAGATCACACACATACCCCTTCTAACTTTTCTTATTACATCACTTACACTATCACCATCCCCAATACTCATTTTGATCCCACATCCTTTTTTAAAGCTAAAAAAATTTCCTCACTGGCACTAAGTCAAGCTTGATGAGTTCAACGCTTTCCATCATAATAACACATATACTCTTGTTCCTTCCTTACCAAACATAAACACTATCAACTGTAAATTGGTTTTTTTCACTAAACAAAATCTCAATGGTTCTCTTAAGCATTACAAAGCTTATCTTGTAGGAAATGTTAGGCCCCAAATTTTATTTATTTATTTTTTCTTTATTTTGATTTAATTGATTTATTTTTTATTTTTAGTTGAGTCTTTAAATTAGCAAGGATGAATGGGAATTGAATGGAAATTTGAAATTTGAATGAAGTGTTAGAATTAAATTAGGTGGTGTTAAGTGGCTTAAGGTGTATAGACATATAAGACAAATAAGGGCAAACTTGGAAAGCCCAAGTGAAGGAGGGGTAATTTTGGAAGAATGGGTTAAAGAGGATGTGAGAAATTAATGAACTAGAAGGAAGGAAAGAAGAGGAGTTGTCGTGAATAGCCAAAGAGAAAGAACAAAAAAACGTGAATAAGGAGAGGAAAAGAAGAAGATCATTGGAAACTCTCTAGCCATTTGTTGTGCATTTTCATTATGATTTTGTTGAGTATGATGCATAATAAAGTGTTATGATTGATAGAAGATTTCATGATATGCGTTATGTGATAAAGTTTGGTTAATTATGAATTATGTGATGAATTTGCGAATGTATTGGATTGGTTGATTTATGTGTATTTATGCGTTATGTGATAAATTTGGGTTGATTATGAATTATGTGATATATTGCGAATGAATTGGATTGCTTGAAATATGTGTAATTATACTTGTGGTATGGCTCATTACCGATGGTTATAAACGTATTAGCCACTGAGCCGAGTTGCTCAACCCACTTTCCCTCCTCAGGTGCAAATCAAGACAAGCGCTGAACCTTGCAAGGCATAGAAAAACTCCAAGACATTAGATACTTTTGTACTAAGTTAGTGACTAGCCTTTTGAATAGCTTTACAAGCATATCAAACATGGAGCATCTCATGTATTTTGTATTTTGTGCTTAGTTCATGATGGATATGTTGATATATAATTAAAGCTATGCATGAACATTTATTTTGATTGGAAATGAGAATGAGAACTCAAGTATTCTCCTTTTGGTATGATTGTGTTACTTTATAGTTAATGCTTGAGATTGTGTATGACTTTGCAAAAAGGAATGTGCATGTGCATACTTTCTTCATTGTTGAGGTTGTTGTTGAGTATTTGCTTGGGAATAGCATATTGGAGTTTTGAATTGTGTTTGAGATGAATTGGTTGAGGTGGAGCTTAATAATACCAAAGAGTATGTGGTAGTGGGTGAAAATGTGAAGTTGATGTGTTGATAAGTCATCCTAAGTGTAGGAATGATGTTCAGAAAATTCACTGGCAAAACTGTACTGATATAGATAGAATTAGCCAAAGTGGTCTTAAAAAAAGTTGTAGCTTATGTTTCCAGATTTCTAACGCCATAAAGCATGCAATTTTTCGATATCGGGGCTAGGAGTTATGACAATTTGAAGTCTTGATGTTGTTTAGGATGGACTTTTGGGGACAGAAAATTTGAGTGACAATTTGACCCTCATAAAGTTAGAAATTGTTCTTAGGGTCTTCATAAGAGTTGTAGATTGTCTTTTTATCTTTCTATTGATATAAAGTATGATATTTTTGGACAATGGAGTGAAAAGTTATGGTGTTTAAAAGTTATGTTACTGTTTAGGATGAGCTTGTCGACCAGTCACTTTTGTGTGAACTTTTGACCCCCTTAAAGATAGAATTTGTTTTTAAGTCCTCCATAGAAGTTGTAGAGCTTTCTTTTATCTTTCCACTAATACCAAATTTGCAAATTTTGGAGTTCTGGATCAAAAGTTATGAATTTTATAAATTGAGAAGTTGGATTACGAAAAGGGCAAATGCGGGCAAGCGCCCGCCCTGAGAGCGCGAGCACCCGTGCGTTCGGGTGTGCGCGCGGCCAATTTTCAATTTTTTTTGTCCGATTCGACCTCTCTCCATTCTTTTGGCCATAAATCTTTCCTTATCACAGCTCATACCAAGATCACTCTTTCTACTCCTTCTACTCCTCATTTTCAATAAAATCACATTTAATATCATTCATACCCAGAATTTGTCAATGAATGTATGTACTACTTTTTATGTGAAAACATTCCGTATTTATGTGTATATATGCTAATATGATGCATGGGTAAGAAAATACATTGTCTTAATTTTTCTTTAAGCTCACTTGTACTAAAATTTCGAGTCCTAACCCTTAATATGGGGACGGGATATTACACCACCAACTTCTTAACGCTATAAATAGGCCTAAAATGTAAGCTATTAAGGTTAAAAAAAACATTATAAGCAATAATAAGCCTGTGCAAATTCTTCTTTTCCACTCTCACATCCCAAAATCTAACTGAAGAAGGATTTATAATGTAATACAGTAAAAAGTTGTTTATCATTTTATATTCCATCATAAACCTCCCAAATCGGAAATTTTTTATTTTTTAATTGTTTATGATGTAATGGGATGTAAGACGAAACTCTCCTTTTCTATCTCATCTCCTTATATTATAAACCCTCCTCTCAAACGATGGAACAATATTACATTCTATTAATAAACCTCCAACCAAATATAACCTAAGAGACTAACTTAAAGTTTAATTTGATCTTAAAAAACGTGATCGAACCATATATTATTATGATCCTAATCCGACTCGATATGCTACCATACTTACCTTGGTTTTAATTCTAATTTAATTGTGATGCAAGTAAAAAGAGTCTGGGATGGTTTGGTGCTTTTGGGATAAGAGAATCAGAGTTGCTACTGAAGGTACTCTATCATAGTTATTTAAATATCAAAAGCGTTTCTGTCAACAAAGAACTTGGTTATGCAACTAGCTCCCTTTTTTCGACTTTTTTTCTCTTAATGACTTTCTTGTTGTGTTAAACTTTCATGAATTCTATGTATTTGTTGTATTGTTTTTTTTTCAAATCTAAGGTATGAAAATGTTGCATTCTTGACTAGAAAACCTCAAAAACATGAAGAAGTTGCTAAAGAAGAAATTGTGAGAAAAGCCATAGATGAGGAAATCAAAATAATTGAGAAAAATGATACATGAGAACTTATACAAAAGCTAAAAGAAAAAGAAGTTATTGGACTAAAATGGATCTACAAAATCAAATGTAACGAGGATGGATCCATTTAAAAATACAAAGCTTGACTTGTTACCAAAGGCTACTCATCATAGCCAGTATTGAATAAAATGAGACATTCATTCCAATTGTCCTTGTGGAAACACTAAGCAGTGTCAGCTTTAGCTACACATCTAAAGCTTCAAATATATCAATTGGATGTGAAATCAACCATCTTGAATGGAAAATTTGAAGAAGTTTATATGAAGTGACTAGAAGGGTACAAAATTCAATGGAAAGAAGACAATTTATCAATTAAATAGGCATTATATAGACTTGCACAAGCTCCTCGAGCATGGAATAATAAGATTAATAGATACTTTGTAGAGCATGGCTTCGCTAAAAGTCCAAATGAGTCATCTTTATACTCGAAAATATAAGGCAATGGTTCCTAATAATATGTTGATACATGGATGAATTTTATTTTCACTAAAAACAACACAAAGATGATGGAACAGTTCAAGAGATTCATAATGCAAGAGTATGAAATAACTAAATTTAAACCCATAAGATACTCCCTTGGCATGCAAGTCAAACAGGATCTTAGACAAATCTTTATCTTGCAAGAAAGGCATGTGGATGACCTACTAAAAAATTTGGCATAAAAGATTGCCACACCTATGGCAATGAATAAGCTATCCAAAAATGATAGACAAGAGAAAGCTAATGCAATTAACATATAAAAGTCTAGTTGGTTCAGTAATTTACTCGATAAACATAAGACGAGATATTGAGCATGTAGCAATCTAGATTCATGAGTGATCCTAGCAAAGCACATTTTCTTGCAGCTAAGAGAATTATAAAATACGTCAAAGATACACAGAAAATTGATATCCTGTAAGAGACAAAAAGAAATAATAATTCAACTGGCTATACAAATAGCAATTTGGTTGGAACCATAGATGAAAGAAAAAGCACAAATGAGTATGTATTTTTCTTAGCTCTAAAGCAATATCATGGGTATCAAAGAAACAAAACCATTGCATTATCTTGCAATGAAGCATAATAAATGGCTGCAATAAGGATATAAAGCTATATGACTTAGAAGAAGATCTACAACAAAATATAGAAGATCCAACAGTGATCACTGTAACAATATGTCAACTATCGCAATGACAAAGAATATAATATTTCATTAGAGAGCTTCTAGATTAAGGAGAGACCAAGATGGAGTTTTGCGAGACCGATGACCAATTAACAGATATCTTCACCAAGTTAATCTCAGCAGCAAAGTTCGTTAAATTGAGAGACATGCTTAGAGTGCTATTTTTTTTAGTTTTAGGGGATGTTGGAAATTAATCTAGAAAGTCTAAGAAAGGGCATAGAAAATTAATCTAGAGAGCTAGGAAAGTATGTGCAATTAATTATGTAGAAATATCCCTCGTAATCAATTGTGAACTCTAAGTCCAAAAGGATATCAAATAGGAGGTAAAATAAATACTAAGGAAAATATCTAAAATATTTTAAAAGTCACCACCAACTTCTTAGCACTATAAATAGGCCTAGAATGTAAGCCACTAAAGTTTAAAAAAAATATTATAAGCAATAATAAGCTTGTGCAAAGTCTTCTTTTCCCCTCTCATGTCCCAAAACCTAACTGAACTCATATTTAAAGCTATGTTTGATTGGATATAAGATTTTTAATGGAATGAAGTGAAATTAAATTATTTATAATGGAATAGAATGTAAATGAATGTAATATTATAAAATTGTTGTTTGAGAGGGATGTTAGAGTTCATAACGTAATATAGTGAAATGTTGTTTAGAATAAGGGTTTATAATATAATATAGTGAAAAGTTGTTTATCATTTTACATTTCATCATAAACTTCCCAAATCGAAAATCTTTCATTTTTACTGTTTATGATAGAATGAGATGTAATATAAAACTCTTCTCTTTTATGTCTATTCCATTAGAAACTCTCCTCCCAAATGATGGAACAATATTACATTCAATTTCATTCCATTAATAACCCTCCAATCAAATATAACCTAAGAGACTAACTCAAAGCTCAATTTGATCTTAAAAAAGTTATCGAACCATATATTATTATGATCCTAATCCGACTCTATATGTTACCATACTTACCTTGGTTTTTAATTTTAATTTAATTGTGATGAAAGTAAAAATGAGTCTGGGATGGCTTGGTGCTTTTGCGATTAGAGAATCAGAGTTACTGTTGAAGGTACTCTATAATAGTTATTTAAATATTAAAAGCGTTTCTGTCAACAAAGAGCTTGATTGTGCAAGTAGCTCCCTTTCTTCAACTTTTTTTCTCCTGAGTTGTGTTAAACTTTCTAGAATTCTATGTATTTGTTGTATTGTATTCTATGAGTTTTCTATTTATCTTTTAGTCAAAATAAATTAGTATTAAAATTTTAAATTTTAATATAACATTATTTTAGAGATATGAATGAACGAAAATTTAAGCAAATATGAATATGAATTGTAAAAATAGTTAAATAATACTATAAAAGATAAATAATTACAATAAAAAAAGTTTGAATTAAGGGATACAATTTAATTTAAGGCTTTGAAACTTGTCTCCAAAAAAATTTATAAGAAATAACAACTTTCAAAAAATGTTCCAACTACACGCTTGTCGGGGTTAGAACTCATCGTATTTATTGTTAGGGATGACATTTGAGTTTGGGTCTGGGCTAACTTTAGATTGATTGCATCTTAGGTTTGGTGCGAGTTCAGGCTATCTGGTCCGATTCGGCCGAGATCAATAACTATTAAAAAATATTTTTTATAATAAACAACTTTGCTTTCTATTTTTAATTTTAAAAAATAAAATAAAATATCCAAGTCATTGTAATCCCTATTATTACTGATTCTGCGTGATAGACAGGAAGTTTAGATGATGTCTAAACGCCCGTTGCCATCCCCTATTCCCGATTCTGCATAATAGTCAGGAAGTTTAGATATACAACATTTACGTACTTGTCTAAAACTAGGAAAAAATCGGTCATAGAAACCTAAAACTGCGTAATGTGAATAATATTTACTAGTGGTGACTTGAAAAATCAGGGTCTGCTGGTTTCTGAGGCAGCAATGTCAATCTCTGTGGCCCTCTAGGATTAGTCGGACTAGTAGCTGATTCCGTGTTTCTGGCACCATTTTGCCTCAGGTTTCTCAATGCATTGGCCGCAAATCGAGATGCATAAATGGCAACTCCAATGCTGACAGATGCATGTGCTTCATTTGCCAAAGCTTCCTGGAGTTTTTCCTCTGCTTCTTGCAAGCTTTTCGCTTGCTTTCTCTTGCAATGGCGTCTCCAAGCTGCTTGTATGAAGCAGGCTGCCCATGTCCTCCACTGCACCGAACAGAACCTAGAGGAACCGAAAAGGGTATTCATAATCGTATGTTACGAAGCCATTATCACAAGTTATGAAGCTCAGTGTTCTTGCATACCTGAATGTATGGAGGATATCCTTGTGGTGAAGACGACGAAACTGAGAGGCCACAGACTTCAAGTCCTCGGCTACAAGGGCAAAAGCTTCGACCTCTGTAAGAGCTTGTACAGTTCTAGTAGAGATGGGTAGATTGGAGGAGGATTGAGGATCCAAGGCCCATGTAAGAAGACCTTCTCCACAGAAATCACCAGCCTCTAGATAAACAGCATTGAAGAATCCAGTTCTTCCACCATTAGTTGTTACTGTCAAGAGCTTGCCTCTCATGATAAACAGCATCTCGTCCACTGGATCTCCCTCTCGAACTATGAAGCTGTCCTTTATGTAAAGAGCCGGCCTAAGACGATCGCAAACCGCGTCCAATATCTTCTCGTCCATTTTCTCAAACAGTGGCACCTAATCGATTATGTTAATTTGATGCAGAGTTGCAGATTAAATATATATACAGGGGATTGAAACAATTAGAACTCACTCTCATGAGTAGATTCAAGCTAAGATGGCGATTTATGTCCCTCCTAACATCTTTGGGAAGACTTCGGATCAGAGTCCTTTCTTCTACACCTCTAGTTTCTTGCCATTTGTATTGTTCATAACGCCTGACTCTGTCTCTCAGCATCGGAGGAAGCATACGGTGAGACATCCACTGCTCTGCATCTCTCCTTTTCACTCTCATTTCCTCTACTCTAACAGTTGTTGATTGAAGATATTTCTGTGATTTAAACACCTTCATGAAATATTACAACTAACAGAGTTGAATTTTGAAGGAAAGTACTGAAAGAAGCATCAAAAGATGACCTGCATATTGCCAATAAGCAGTGAAAACAAAACCAATCCTGCAATGGATATGCAGATAGCGAAGAGAATCTCCCAGACGTAAGTGCTGGTTTTGAGGTTTTGGCCCAGGGAGCTGTAGAACAATTAGAATACAGAAAATCAAATGAGGAAGTAAGCATGGTGATGGTAGTTCATGTCAATCTCCTGGTAATGCCATTTCAAGAAACCTGAATGAGAAAATGTTAGCTGGTACGATAACTCGATCTCCATAAATGTACAAACCTAAGATTACGCAGACCCCACCAAAAGCAGTAGAAGAACTTGCGAGGGAAGTCTTTGGATTCCACCACTCCAGAGTCGAGAGCATCAGTGAAGATTCCGAAGTTGAAAGTGGAGTTCTTAATTTCATCTGGTTGGATAAAAGGGCAATCCTCACTCACAAACGGGTAGTTCTCTGTACGGTGATCTCCGCAGTACAAGAACTTAGGATAACAATGATCACGCCGACCACACGCGTCACGCCAGCACCTGTCTTGTCTTTCTATTGAGTGCAGGTACCAAAAAGCTCCAAATACCTGGTAAGTACGCGTACGTCAGTTATTTTTATGTGAACAGGTTAATCAGAAATAGGGTTGGCTCCGGCATGACGTGATCTTGCCGCAGCATGACCAATTACGTTTGAGTTCGTCAAGCTTTAGGTTGAAAGTTGACTCTAAAGTCGGTTCAAAAGTTTGAAAGGTCCGACTTTTTATTTTTAAAATAATGTCTTTTTGACACCTTACGAATCTCTTCATCTTTTCTAAACTTTTATCGAGCTTCAGCTCGAACTGGTCTATTATCATCCCTAAATACTCAAAATGAATAAAGAGAGAACTTACATGGCTAGCTAGCATGTAAAGAAGAAGATTGAAAGCAGCTCCTGCCCAAGCTGTTTCAGTGAGTATCCCAGAAGTTGAAGTCACTTCTTTGCACAGAGGGTAAAGTCGAATAAGCCTTGGCACATACTGGTAAATTACTACAAACTTCAAAATGTTCTTTGCGACCAGTGAAACTGGTCCTTTCAATCTGGGAAGTATTATAAGAACAGCAACCTGAGCACAAAATAGTGTATCAAGCTACAGATTTTGTCTGGAAATTAAAGAACAATTGATTAGAAATATCTTTATAATAAATTAGATTATTCTTCTCAATTAAATTTAATCTTTTTATTTTAATTGTTTTATTTAAAAGATTCAAATGTTAGTATTTAGTTATTATATACTTTTCTTTGTGATATTTTATTAATTTTTTATTTATTTCCTCACGTTATATTTAAAATTAAATTTTTTAATACTATATCTTTTTAATAAAACAAAAATAATGATGAAAGAGTTATTATGATCATTAAACATTATTACATAAATAAATAGTTATTCTTAAAATATGATAATTAAATTAAAAAAAGTTAAATAACATTATTATTATTATTATTATTTGATCCTAAGACTCCAATCAGAGTCAACTTAAAGCAAAGTCTCCCACGTTCAAAGACGAGACCTGGGACATCAACTCATCTTAGGAGAGAGTCATCAACAATGAGAGACAGAAGGTCAGGTGACGTACCTGAGGAAGTGGAATCACCGACAGAAGATCAATTATGAAGTACTTTTTCAGGTATCTGACGGCTATGATTTTAGGATCATCAACCAACTCTCCCCTACCAAATACACGAGACGAAGGAGCAATAAACCCAGTACGGAACTGAAACACTATACGTAGTACGTATAAGGCATCGACGACGCTACGAAGAACACAAGCGATGGTTTCCATGTTCTTGTCCAAACCAAGACAGTTCTCATTAGCATAAACGACTGGGATGTAGAAGAACAAAGGGTCAATGGCTACTGCAATCACACAAGCCAGCACGAATATTTTATTCCATTTCTGTAAGAAGCGACCCTGAGGGTGAAGGATTCGCCTCCTTGATTTCTCTGATTCTTCTGTTGATGTGTTAGAGAACCCGTGAGTCAGAGAAAGGGACTTCAATGGTTTCTTCAGGATTCTGATTCTCTCAGACCCTATCTCCCAGCCTTTTCGGATTGTACTACCGACTCTGTTCTTAATGGATATGCTTCGTTTGTCGTTGAACCCTGAATTACTGGATTGGACCGAACTGGAATCCTCAAACCTGGAGAAATCACACATGTTATAGCATGTTCTACGTTTGAAGTATATTAAAAGTAAATGACAAAAGCGTAAACCTAGTTTGACTAACCTGACAAACTTGACTCCTTTGAGGTTCATTGCTTTGGCTAGAAATCCTGAAACGAACTACTGCAGAAGGAAAGGAAATGGCAACGAATATGAGAAAACACACACACACACATCATAAATTTCAGTCATATGTGAAACAATTGAAAAAACAAATAAACCCACCAGAACACCTGCAGATATCCTTTGAGGGGTTGGAAGATTCCACTCTTCTTCTTCCAGTTTCGGGCCGGGGTTAGTTTAAAGGGATAGGAACTCGGAGAAGCAGAAACTGGAAGGAAGTGTAAGGGAAAGAAATGGCAGATAACATGAGAGGAAATATAATCACATGTTCTTTTAATTTATCCCTTCTATGATATTTAGTTTGAGCGAAAAAGAGTCAAGAGAGGAAAAAAGGCCTTGAGAAAGTTCGCGGTGAGAGTCTGCAATGGCAGTTGTTGACAAGTTACAGGAAAAGGAAAGTTAAACTGCAGCCTCCTTGATATAATTTTCGGAATAAATTAATTATTTAAAATTAAGTAAAAAAATTTAATTCAATTAATTAATCTCTATTTAATTCAAAACTTTTAATTTTTTAAAAAATTCTTAATTCACCAATTAAATTCAATTTTCGTAAATAATATATTAATATAAAAATAATTTCCTCGTCAACAACCAATTAAAATCTCCCCAAAACACGGCTACTAAGAATGTCTACGTTGTTTATGACGTGGGGCCATTTACTTGAAAGACTTTTTATTTCTTTAAGGTTCTTTTGGCCTTTTCTCGGTGAAAAGTTGAAGTCTTCTCATCTCTTGAGTTTTGTCCAATTATATTATAGTATTTTATTGTGTCTAATAAATTTCAGTCATTTATTTATATAAATTTTGCGTACATTTTACGTAAGTTTCGCAAAATAAATGACTAAAATTTTATAAAATAGAATAAGACAAAATAATATTGAATAGAAAATCTTGTCTCATAATTCTGAAGATTCAAAAATCTTTCTTTATCAAAATAACTCTCTTGGAATACTACAAAACCATAAGTTTTAGTAATGATTTTTATTCAAAGATAGAAAATTACTGGAATATCAAATTAAATAGTATATTTTTTATATATTGATATTAAAAAAATGAAAGTCAGTGTCATTTTTTCTAGTATAAATTTATATTAATGAAAATGATATTTTGAATTAAAATATTCAATTTTAATATTTAAACTTCTTATTATTTTTAAAAAATTTAAAACTAAAATAAAATTTAAATAATTTAATGATTTATAGTTTACCTTTAAATATATATATATGCAATCCTACGAGATACTATTTAGTCAGTCCAATCGTAAAATTTTTAAATTTATATTTTAATTTTTAATTTTTTCGTTCGATTTATTTTAATAATTCTTGTTGTTAAATTCTGATTAATTAATTAATTAATTTTTATAAATTAATAAAGTCTTATAAATTAAAATAAATCAATTAATTTTTATTTAATATTTTTATATAAATAAAAATAATTTCTTTTAATCATATTTATCAGTTAAACTTTAAACTTCTTGTAATTTTTAAAACAATGAGAGAATATAAGATACTCTTGTTCTCTTTTACTCGCACCATATCGAAGTCATATTTACTGATATAAATATGATTAAACAAAACTCAATAATTCAATTTAAATTTTAATGAGTAGAAGATTAAAGTAAATATAAATTTAGATTAAATGATTTAAAGTACATTTGTCCATATGCTACGCCCCAAAAACCATTTGTCTAACTTCATCGGTGAAGAAAAACGATGCATTGAAGGGCTCCATTTAATTAATGCAGATAAATTGATGTCTTTTTCGTGCTATAATATTGTCAGGACATAAGAATATTTCGTTGGATATGCAATTTTGTATAAAAAGATAAGGTTAGGAGAAAAATTAAAAGTAATTAATATTAATGAAAAATAAAAAAATCAAGGTTTAAATTGTTCAGATATATTAAAAAGAGACGCTCTTACGCTTAAATAAAAAGATGTGAGAAAATTATACTTAAATATTATAAGATGAAAAAAAGAAAACTTAAAAAAATTGAGGATAGATAATTAAAAATGTACGATTTTATTAGAAATTACCAAGAATATAATCATCAATTGAAAACTTTGACGTATTAAGATACGGATAAAAGATCCTACTTAGAGGGTTCTTTTTGTTTTAACAAGTATTTAAATATTTTTCTTCAAGTCTTATATATTATATTTAGCCTAAGTATTTAATATACTGTACTTTCCTCTTAATTATTTAACTAAAATATTTTTTTATCTAGTTTAAATAATTTTTTTAATGACTTATTTAATTTTTCTATGAACTTGTCTTCTTTCTTGTTTTCGTATTCATTTACTTATTTTATTTTATATATATATATATATATATATATAGAGAGAGAGAGAGAGAGAGAGAGAGTATTGAAGAGAATAGATAAGATGGACATTTGACCGTTAATGGGCTGACTGCCTCGGCATGGAAAATTTTTCATCTCTGTTTGATCTGCTCCATCGTCCATGGCAGACTATTCCAAGGTCTCAAAAGTGAGTATGATTTGTTGTTGTTTAATTACGATAGCCTCCAAATCTGAATCTTCCCCAACTTTTGATTAGTTTTCGTCCCCGAACCTTCCTTCGTAATAGTCATTTACCTAGTATTTTTAAAATTAAAACTTTAAAAACAGAGAAAAATATCTAAAATTTAATTAAAAATACATTTGAATAAAAGTTTATTTGTTTATTTTAATTTATAAGAATTTCTTATAAGTTTCCTTTTTCTCTAGAGGGCTTGCAACTTGTACGGTTTGACGCCGGTGCTGTATTAGCTCATGTACATGACATCATGTACATAGGGTGAATCCGAAATGAACAGTTTTGGATTTGGTGGATTAAAATAACATTATTTTAATTAATAGATCATATTCAAATCCGATCAGCCCGAAGCTGTATTTTTAAGAAGTCGGGTCGGCCCGGCCCGGCCATTCAAGATCATTGTAACATTTGCACTAACTAACAAAACTAAATCACAGATTCACAGATTAATAGTAGTGATGAATGGATCTTCATTTCCGTAAATTGAGAAAACAAATATGTAGAAGTTACATTCCTAATTTTATTGCTTCTGTTTAAAATTACATCAAGCATGATCAGTTCTGTATTAGCATGCTAATACCAATCAAAACTGGTGCCTACAACAATAAACAGACAAATGATCCAACTGGCTAACATCCCTGAAAATAGCTGACATAATCTTATTTTGTTTATCTAATTTAACTCATCCTAAATTTTCAGAGAAAAAGGATGGGCCTCACCTGGCCTATGACCTTTCTTCGTCTGACTGGGAGCATGATGGCCCAGGAGCCGAATCAACAAAGAATTCTTCCACTGTTGCAAGTTAAATTTACCAGGGTAAGAAATAGTTAAGGGGAAAACAATAAAGGAACAAACTTTAATTTGGACTTCAAGATTTTAATGTGAATGGTTATGATATGCCCTATAAACATACCACCTGGAAATTTTACTAGTACACAATCATCCATCAGAGACAAAATTACCGGAAATTAACAGACATGAGAGTTTTGTGAAAAAGTGGACATGTGATCTTTCTTCGAACCAATTTCAGATTGAAACAAAGACACCTTAGAAGATAAACAAGATCAATCATTTATGCAATTAGAGTTTAACTAGCAGCAGTAAGAATCAATTACCTATGTCCTTGTGGTCTGGTGAATCCAGCAAAATTTCTGAATCAGAAGGCAGAAAAGAGGAACCAGAGTAGTTTCCAAGGGCTCCAAAATCTGTCAAAAAGAAAATATTTTCAAAGGTAATACGTCTAAATAAAGTTTCGAATGACAAGTGGACAAATGAAGAGATTCTAGGTTGGCCTGTATTTGTTAGAAACATTTTTATTGTAGCATGACAGAACTAAGCAGAAGCTAGTTCCACACAAGTACAGAACGGTGACTTCATGACTAGTTGAATTAAAAACTAATGGGATTGCCTTCAAAAGCACCATTTGTGCTAGTTGATTTTTTAATATATTATTAGGAAATTGGAATCACTATCAAATGAAATATCCCTTCAAAGGATCTTCCATGAGGTGTTGTTCTTTAGGCAAACTTCCAACCTTTGATCATATACCCCCTTCAACATACCATATGAACAAGAACTCTGTGACAGAACGTATGAAGTATAAGAATTTACCTCCCATGTTAGGCAAATCGGCCGACAGATCTGAAAGGATGAAGTTCCACTGGATCTGATCCAATGATCTGGGGGAATCTCCCGCATTTCTTGGCCCACCATCCTGTCCAAGTTGTAACCCTACTGAACTTGCCACATCAGATGTAAATGCCGTGTCTAATGCTGATGTATCTACTCCCATTTCAGACATGTCCGGAGCAGTGAAGGGAAAATGACCACTAGATGCCACTGATGTCGGACTGACGGGCATCTCTGACATAGATGATATGCCATTGTTTGGCGGAACTGCAGGAGCTACATCAGCTGCACTGTTTTCCATCTCCATACTACAAGTATATGCAGCTGCCATTAGCTCCTTCTACTGAATAAATATTCAAGTATAAATGGACAGAAAATGTTTTCCTTTAATCAGAAAATAAACTTGATCATCAGAGCCAATCTCATGCGCAGAATAAGCCACTAGCACGGTTAACATTGACAAATTGGTACCAGGTGTTCAATGCCAGAGTAAATGACTACTTACACGTCATTTCCCATGCATTATAATTTATAGTCTTACCAGCATGATGTACAAATGTCCATAGGAATGGAAAAGCACTCAAAACTTCATGAAGAATAAATAAGACGCACATTACTGCGTAGAGGAAGAACCTTCAAAATATGAAAAATGCACCATAAGCTGAAGATGAAATTGAGTAATGAGCAGATAGGAAGATTCTTACTCGTTCCCAGAATTTGTTCGAACTGGATGGAAATTTCCTGGTGCTGGAATTCCACTAACCATGTGACAGCTTGATATTCCACAGCCCATGGAGTCAAGATGGGGTTGACCAGGAGCTGGCACTGGCGGTTGCTGCAACACAGGGTATCCCATCGGTAAATTGTTAACTGCACTGCAAACAAGTGACATTGAATAATAGCAGAATATAGTGTTTCAAATAAATATCACTGTCACAAGCCTTTAGGCATCACAAAAATTCCAGTACTACTCTTACTTTGCACAAAAATGATTAAAACTAAGAACAAAAACCTAATAGCCTAAAATTCATTGTCCTTTGCAAAACCAAAATAACCCGTAGGGATTTTTCAAAACCATTATCTGAATATTAACTTACCTGGCATAGGATGAATCCCGTTTTGTATGGGGGCTAGTGGAACCTTGCGAGCTACTGGATACTTCATAAGACGATACTGATGATCAAGCAAATGATTAAATAAAAGAATTTGTTTCTTCAGCTTCAGCCTAATATAATAGGCCCTAAAGAAATCAGCATTTTCTTCTTCCAACTTCTGCCATACTGGAAAAGCAAAGAAAACACGGTAAAGAAAGGAATTGAATATTGTTTTAATGTACGACAAAGAAAATAGAAACAAAAACATCAATATAGCACATTATAGCTCCTGCATGTTGTATCCTTTGCTGGGAAAATAGAGGCCATTTATTTTCTTAACAATATACATATTTTGATATCAAAACATGCTTCACTTGATATAGTCTGAAATTAATAAAAGTTCCTAGCATCATCGAAAAGTTGAAGTGACCATTCACATGCAACAAAAAGGTGAAATCTTGTAAAGGAATCGAGCACCCTACCTAAATTTGTAAACCCGGGATCTATCTTCGCTCGAGTCAATAGGGTTTTGACAACCTCATCTCTATTCATATATAACTGCAGGCACCGCTCAATCAGATTCTGCACCTGTAATAAGCATTAAAGAGACTGTCATCAGCAGGAGAAAAGAAACAGATATTGTAGAAACAAGGTGCAAGGGAAACAAGAATATTGAAAGTAAATCCTAAATTATAGAAAACAAAAAAAAAAAAGCTTAAGAGAAAAATAAATAAGAAATGATTTCTTACAAGTTCAATGTCTTGACGTGAAACCTTCCTGCCATCATTGTTTGAAGCAGATATTGAACCAGAGTCTGTTACAGGAGCCTCTACTAAGTGATCATTTTGTTGGTCACTGTGGGAGTCGCGTGAAACTTGATTTGAGGAATGTATTTCTTGTGTGCTCTGCAACCAACGGAACTTCTCTTTAATATACAAACAACATGAAGTGATAGTTAAGGGGCATCGAAGAAGTAACAGCTAAGGACACAACAGTTTATGGCATTATCATATCTTGTGCTCAAGTATGTGAATTCAGTATTCAGCAAGTGAAAATCATGGTAATGTCAATATCCTAAAGTTCAAAAGAAAATCTTTGGCAAATCTTATAAAAGAGCCCATGTGATATACTTGATTATTCATCTTAGCCCCTGTGTTTTTAATTCGTTCACCTTAGCTCCTGTGTTTTTTAAACTCA
>JANZLC010000009.1:22052965-22072915 GCA_026413385.1 Erythroxylum gracilipes
TGACTTAGAGGAATTAAAAAGGATAGATAATTGGAATTCGACAAACAAGAAAATAAGGATACGCAAGGTTTGATTTCTATGACACCTCTCAGAAACTTGTTCCAAGCAATCCCGATGATCAAAATAAAACCCAGAGACGAACAATCGACACGCCACAATTGAGAAAACAATTGATAAGTGAAAGATGGTTCAAAAAGTAACAAAAACAAGAGAATAACGTTCTCCCTAAAGCCTACGGCACTCAAACAATATGATTTGAAAAATTCTAAAACCCTAAAACATAATTATTTATACCTAAGTTAAATAATAAAAAGTTGGGCTAAAATACATAGAAACTCAAAATAAAACGAAGTATAAAAATTAAATAAATAGGTCTGATTCGTGTTTTCAAACTTCAAGTATATCCGATTCAAGGATTTGAGTTAAATAGATTAGTTTGAGCTCAATTCCATTAGACTCTCCTCCAATAAGCTCGGAGTTCGCCATCCCCGTCACGTACGCCATCTCCATGATGATCCTTCGCCTGGTTACGACAATTTGTCTGGCGAATATTTCAATTTGAGTCGTCAAAGGAAATTCAAATTCATAATGACAGCAGAGCTACAGCAGTATTGGAGACTGAGACTGAATTTTCTAAAGACGCTCATGCAATTCGGGAAAGAGCTCTTATGCAATCAGAAGAGGCTTTGAAGGGTAAAAGCCAAAGCATTGGTGATGAAAAGCACTATAAAGGAATTCACAGTTATACTGATCATAAAGCTGGATTTCGAAGAGATCAAACAATATCAAGTGAGAAAGCTGGTGGGGCACACGGACCTCTTAGGGCTTCTGCTCACATTAGAGCGTCAGCAAGGTTTGACTACCAACCAGACATGTGCAAGGATTACAAAGAAACTGGTTATTGTGGATATGGAGATTCATGTAAATTCATGCATGATAGAGGAGATTATAAATCTGGATGGCAGTTGGAGAAGGAATGGCAGGAGTCTGAGAAACTTAGGAAGAAAATTTTGGCTCTAAGGGATCTTGAGGGCTCTTGAGGAAGATATGGGGGATATAGCCCAAGATGGTAATGATAATGATGATGATGCGTTATCATTTGCATGTTTCATATGTAGGCAACCTTTTCAAGATCCTGTCGATGCAAAGTGCAAGCGCCACTTCTGTGAACGTTGTGCTTTGAAGGTAGCCTCTTTGTGCTACTGCAGATATTGATTAATTGTTGCATGATATTTGTAGTCCAATATGTTTGTGTCTACGAGTATGCCTTTGTTGGAAGGTAGGGATTGGACGCCCAGAGGGCTTAATGTTTTTAGGATTAACTGATGCTTCTGGCTTGTAAAATTCTTTAACATACTTCAGTATCATAAAGAAGTGGTAATCATACACAAATTTTTGGGTTCTTAATTATTTTTCATTTGTTTTCTTTTAACTCAGCATAACTTTTCTCTCCTGCTCTGGTTCTCAGCATCCAAACAAGAAGTGCTTTGCATGCAATCAACCTACTGTTGGCATTTTCAACACAGCTCATGAAATCCAAAAAAGATGGCTGAAAATGGTAAACGATAATGTCAAACTCCTCGTTTTATCAATTTACACAACTCTTATCTTGAATCTCCTGGAATCTAGGCATATTAAAAGAGGTATTGAAGAGATAGGAATAGGAATTGTAGCACCATTGGAAGACAGGCACCTATGGGACAGCTGACAACCTATTTAGGTTAGAATTATCCTCATCAATGTAATGCCCCATAAGAGCGCTTCTGTTATCAATGCTGTGGATCAATGATATCATCTCCATTCAATTCCATCACTCTGTAAGTTCCTTTTGACAAACATTGCATAGTGATATTAATATAGTGATGGACCTTAATTTGAGAGATCATATTAATGGAAAAAATTAACACATTTGTAAATTGATATTAGTGGGCCTAATTGGAGTTTCGTGTGTGGAGAATATACTTTATCAACACACAGACCACATCAGAGGGTCAGTTTGCATTTTTCTTTGCTACAAGTAATGGTAGATCAGCCATAAATACTACATTAAGAGGTCGGACGTGAAGGCCTGTACATATGGAAAATATGTACAACAAACATATGAATAAATAGGGTGGGGAAGTGGGGAAAAGCACAGGAATTTTACTATTCTTCCCTCTACTTCTTGGAGAACTAGACAAATTCATTCACACACCGCTCAGTATTTCCTTCTTTGCTAACATGCTGCTCTTCAAATTATTGCTGTGGTGCCATGAACGTGGAGACGGTGAGTTGAGCAGTGGCCATAGAGCATTCCTTGGTTTTCTATCATACCGCTCAAACAACCTTGTGTTTTTCCTCAGAACTCCATTCACTGCCTTCAGGTAATTGCTTGAATCATGGTCCCGTAAGATTGTACCTTCTGAACCATAGGCTGTTGGATCACTCAGAGTTTCCAGTGGATGAGGGCAATTGAGAAATGCTTTTAAGGCACTTGCATAGTTTCCTGATTGAGCATTGATGAAAGCATAGAGGGCATTCCCTTGGGGTAGTAATGGATGTGGAGGAGACGATTTCTCATCAGCTTGAAGAATGAACAGCTTACCAATCGGCTTGTACAGCAGTTTCTGCATAGAAAAGCCCGAAGAAGTGAAACAGAAATTTATGTAGTAACTGTGGCAGTAACAGATTTTTGATTCAGTATGTATTTCACACACTAAACATTGGATGAAGGTTCATAGGATTCCGGTGGTTGGAATCTAAGACCCTTGAATATTTGAGCATTATATCACCCAAATAGACTATAAGATGCCCGAGTTAGCAAGGGGTCAAATATGTATTCGGACAAGATCCTACACATTGATCAAATGCGATTAAAGAATTCTGGGCTGCTACTTAGCAAGTTAACCAAGTGGATACTTACATTCTTAATCAGACAGGGGTGTGACCGGAAGGTGCCATTTAGACGCTTGAGTAACATTGCTACATGCTTGGGGTAGCTGCAGGAGAAAGCTCTTGGGACAATATCTCTATGCATCATCACACTATGAACATGGTTGTCATCTAACCCTAAATCATTCAAGATTTGTTGGCCACTACAGAAGATAAATGGTGAGCCAAAAGTGACAACTGGCCTCAGGGCCAAAGGCTTGACCAGCTTCCTGCTCAGAAGCATCAAGCTGACTAAAAGAGAGAGACTGCCCCCAAGAGAATGACCGGTAAATTGCAGCTTTGCACATTCTCCGTATTGAATCAAGTGCTCAATTATTTTTGGCATGAACTGCTCATATATGCCTTTTGCTGCCTCATAAATCCCTCTGTGAACAAGCGCCTCTGTCCCCTACAACAAACAATTGATGTGCAGTTTGTTGGTCTTTCTGCCTCTTTCAAGTAGTTGGTCTCACTCAAAAATGAAATTTCGGTAAAAACTACTAACCTCAAATTTTGCAGGTTCAAAGAAGAGGTTTGCCTGCCAAGATGCCAGGGAGTCGGATCCCTGCATTTCCGAGAACAACATATTTTCTATTACGTCAGTATCTTTTCAGTAATAGAATCCTTTATTTGATGCCTTACCTAAATTAAATGGAGAACAACATGTTATATTACCTGAATCACAAAGTATCGAGTACAGGTGCTATAATCATCACAAACCAGCCATTCACAAGGGGAGGAATGAAGTGACTGAAGGTCCCTTGCTGCCTCCTGTTTGTCCTTCTCCCCTGCTGCAACCACTGCTGTCATAGTTGATGCTGCAACATAAGCAGCCTCCTCTGGTTTATATACCCTGGGAGAGCTCTCTCCTTCCGGCTCTGTCTGGACCATCCTTTGACATGAATCTTCGTCATCATGTGACTGAGAGACTTTAGATAGGAAGCCTTTTGCATGGGATTGCACGTATGATGCAGCTGAAGCAGCAATCTCATATGCAACTGAAGGACGAATGAGATGTTTCTGTTCTGGGTTGTCAATTTTCTTAGAATTGAAGTCCCCGACCTCGCGGGGTACTCTAACGGAATCCTGATCAAGTTTTGCTTTTATGGCTGCAGCTTCTGCTTTCTTTTCCAGAGATGATGTCACAAAATGGAGGCCACAATACGTTGTCAGGTCATTTGGCTGCAAGTTAAATAGATGAATATGCTGCGAATTAACTGGATATAAGTGACACTGCATATTTGATTTAGTTACTTTCGGGAATTGTAATTTCCTTGTTTCTCAACAAAAGGAGGGTAAGCTGACAGAGCTACTGAATTGTACTTTTTCTTCGTATCACCCTTATTGGTTTCCAGATTTCAGAATTTTGAGCTATATATATGAACAGAGCTGAACAGATTTTTGTTTACAGGAGGATGGCTGATAAGAGTTTGGATTATCCAGAGTCGTACCTTAATGTCAGGTATAACATAAGCCATGTTGCACAAGAAAGCCAGTTTTGACAGTGGCTTGACTTCTGACCATGGAACCTGAGCCAAAAACCTCGAGAATGTCTCACGATCATACTTCATCTCTGTTCTTTCACCTTCCTCAGAACTATAATCCACATCACAGCCACCTTCATCAGCATCACGCATGCACTCATTTACTTCATCCTCCACTTCACAATCCTCATCATCCAAGTCTAGGTTTTCTCTATGTTGTTTGTTCCTCCAGTGACTCCTGATCTCCAGTAACCTCTCAACCCAATTTGCCCTCCTCTCTACCTCCTTTTCATCGTTCTCATCCTCGATGTTGTCTTCCTGCAACGCTTCAACCATGCTCAAATCGTTCTTCTCCATAACCATGTCCTTACTAGTCTCAGGCTCAAAGAGAAATGACCTGAGAGCGTTTGGTATCATGGAGCACGATATCTGGAATGGAAAAATGCCAATGGAGTGGCTGTTCTTTAGCTTTGGCTGCGTTGCAGTGACACGAATACCATGTATGGAATAGCAAATGTGGTTATCCGACAGGGACCTCCGCATCTTTGTTTGCTGGAACAATTCATTGCCCGACTTCGAACGTCGAAGACCATTGCATTCTCTCAGGACAAATGAACTAGTTGCCTGAGTAGGTGAAATGTTCATAGAACTACATGCCATTGCCCTGAACAAACTGTTACAGGTTCTGAACCACAAGTATCTCAGTCTCTGACACCCCAGATTAGCCTGAAAAGAAAACCCTTTACGGTCAATCAAATCTCCCCCTACCTCGAGGTTCGCGAAATTTATTGAAAACACGTCTCGGTGCCACGAAGGGCTACATGTAGGACAAGGAGCCGAACTGTGTACCTCGACAACCACGGAAGATGGCATAAATTCTTTGGACAGTGAATAGTCGTGTAGTTTGATGTGAAGACAGACGACACATGATTATGTCCGAGAACTTGGATTTCTATTGGGTATCGCAAAGAAAACCAAACACTAGTTCTTTACACAGAAGTTAACAATAGTGTGGATTCCATAAGCCCTATGCGTTTATACTTCGATTAATCCGATAACCAATCGCTGATCAAACTTGTTGATATGTCATGGAACTTAGCTTCAAAGAATTGGCGGTCTTTGTCCATACGATACGTTCAGTAAAAATGAAAATCTGAAGAAAAGTCATGTCGTGACATGGGAAGTAAATCAAATAGACGAAGATTTGTATCCATTGCCAATGCAGAGTCGATGTTAACTGTAGCTAGTGGAACTAGAAACTCATCTATTGTAACTGTTCAGAAACTATCCTGACAATTGGCTCACGCAGGACGATATGTATAAAATTAAGAATGAATATGGTGAAAAATACAGTTAAAAAAGAGAATGAATATAATTATTATAATTATAATTATTGATTAAAATTAAAGAATAATTACTATTACTATTAATAGTAATGAGCTTGTTAAATATTTTGAAAAATAAAAATTTGATTACAATAAATTTTAATATGTTATAATTAATTATATTTAATTTTAATATATTCTATTTAATTAATTACATTGTTTGTTAGAAAAAATAAAATTTTGTTAATTTTCTTCATCAAATTTTAATTAATCATATTTAATTTTAATACATTCTAATTAATTATAATTAATTAATTATATTTCTTTGCTAAAAAAGGAAAATTTTGTTAAATTTTTGTTTTACATCAAATTTGAATATATTTTAATTAATTATATTTAATTTTAATATATTATCATATATATTTAATTAATTATATTTAATTTTAATATATTATCATATATATTAAAATTAAATATAATTAATTATATTGTTTTGCTAAAAAGAAAAAAATAAAAATTTGTTAAATTTTTTTAGACATCAAATTTTAATATATTCTAATTAATTATAGTTAATTTTAATATATTCTAATTAATGATATTATTTTGGTAAAAAAGGGGAAAATAAAATTTTGTTAATTTTTTTATATCAAATATTTTAATATATTCTAATTAATTATATTATTTTACTATTAAAAAAAGCAAAAAAATAAGTTTCACGCCCATGGCACTGTGTCATGGCGTGACACTTCTCTCACGGTTACACGTAATGACTTTCATTCTTTTGACATTCAAAGGATACGAAAGAATCATGGCAAATTACATAAAAGAGCTCTTGTGATATATTTGATTATTCATCTTAACCCTTGTGTTTTTAATTCATTCACCTTAGTCCCTATGTTTTTTATTCTCATTCAAGATACCCCAATTGGGTATTTTCGGACAAATTTATCCTTGGAATCAAGAGATTAAAAAAATTTAAGGACAAATATGTCCAAAAATACCCAATTGGGGTATCTTGAATGAGAATAAAAAATACAAGGGCTAAGATGAACGAATTAAAAACACATAGGCTAAGATGAATAATCAAGTATATCACAAGAGCTCTTTTATGTGATTTACCAAGAATCATCAAAACTTAGATATTAAAATACTGTTTTTGCAACGACAATATATAACTAAATATTTTTCATTCTCAACCTGATTGGTGACTTCCAAACTTATGAACCTAAAAGATTAAGCTGATGAATTGAGCGAAGGTCGTCAAATGGATCATATATCATTTTAAGAGTATGCAAATGTAATATAACTTAAATCCATCAACAATTACAGTATATTATAAATTTATGGAATAATAAATTACAAAATTTTAAACTTTTTTACAAATTTTAATTTTATTATTCAATCTTTTTAATTTTTATTTAAGTATTCAAATATTTAAAAATAAAGACTATTTAGTTCAAAAGTTGTTCAAAAGTATTTAAGACCTAGTCACCTAGATCACCCACCAGTTCCCAGACTATGGGAGTCAGGGTTTGTCTCCTGCCTCAAAGATAAGGCTTGTGTGTTGGTTTTAACGTAGTAAGCGGTAACCTCTTCAAACATGTGTTTGTTTTTGTTTTCTTTTTGATATAAAGGAGGCCACACGGCTTACATCAGGGAGGACATCCCATTCAAATCCAGTTTAAAGCTTTTATCCAGGTGACTTAATTTTGCTGTTAAGAATCTTATTATTATTATTGTAGTTTATAAAGGATTTAGAAGACATAATGTAATACATTTGAAATGTACAAAAATTAATATTTAAAAAATTCGACCGAAAGTTAAACTGATAAGATAAGAAATTTAAGGATTAAAAGATTTAAATGATATTAGAAACTCATAAAACAGGTTAAATATTGAATAAAATTAAAGATTTTGAAATATTATTGTCTTTATTCATCGAAAAATTTGATGTTTAATGAAAAATATTATTAAATGAAAATTAATTTATTATTTTAATTCATAAAATTTTATTAATTTACAAAATTGGCATAATAATTAATAAACTAATCAAACTTCAACAACAAGAGTTATTAAAATAAATCACATCGAAAATGAGTTATTAAAATAAATCACACCGAAAATTTAGAAATTAAACCTAAAAACAAGCCAGTTCAAGATATTTATAGTTGAACTAGCCGAATCAAATAGGTTTTGTAATCATCCACGAAAACACTACATTATCAATTGTTGCACTTAATTCGGTTTTACTGTTTTAAATAAATTATTTTTTACTTTATTTCTATATTTGGACAATTAACTTAATAAATATTTCTGGAATTATATAAATATTTCGCCATGCACTCGTTATGTGTGCAAAATTTAGACTTGGTTGATAAAAAAAAAAACCATAACTATATTCTTATCACTTCAACGAATTTAATAAATATAATCTGCAATATTATATGATTAAATTAAATTTTCAATAAAATTTTAATCGTATATATACTGTATTGCACATACATGCATACTGTACGTACAAGTCCATTCAAAATTCAAAGAAAACACAGAAAATCAGTGTGACCCACGTACAAGTATACAGAAACAAGCAATAAAATGAGAAAACGATAAAACAGAAAAAGGGTTTCATGCTTCATGCTTTTTCCTGCTTGACTGTACAATGTGCATGTTCAAGTCTACATAAATGACGGCTTTTACTGTTTTAGGGCCATGCAAATATCAGGGATATAAAAATCAACCGGACCGGTTGTTTTTACCAAAGTAAGTAAGAACCAAACTGGCTTTTAGTTCGATTTTTGCTTTTGACTGTTGTGAATAAAAACTAGCTAATTTCCTTTGAACTGTGAAGAATCAAATGCTTCTTCTTCTCCAATGTCCAAACCAATAGTCGCTTGGTTTGCTTATATCTGGCAACGACTAGCTGTCATTTACGTTGGAGCACCAAAAAGACGAGGGAACGCCAAATCACAAGAATCATAATCAAAAAGCATACATCCAAGCTCACATGCATTTATACTTCCATACCTAATAACACAACGTTAAGTGAATTTTTACGAGCCCCAAGCTTCGACTCGCTCTGTCGCATATAGGTGAGGCAGTTTTGATAGTGGCAAGGTCTATTACACCAATTAAAAAGATAAGATGCAGCCATGACAATATGACATGTTGCATAGATGAGACAGTTTTGATAGTGGCAAAGTCTGTTACACCTATTAAAAAGATAAGATGCAGCCATGGCAGACTCAGGAAATGGATGGTGAAGACAGAAAGAGATACAAGAAGGAGAGGAAATTATACACTATTGTTGAGGCAAAATGATCGACTAAGGAGGGTAGAGGAGGGATATTATTTTTAGACAATCACAAATTCACAACTCATAATAAATAGCAATTTGAGGGGTTTGGGATTGGGAGAATAGAGAGAGAGTACCGAATCTAAAAGAAGTAGATAAGAAAGATGAGTTTTTACTATTCTGGAATCGGAAAATTGATAAAACAAGGAATTTTGTTCTGTTTTCACTTTCTAAATTATATTTGAAATAAATAGTAAAATTTTAAAATAAGAAGAAGATATAAATTTTAATTTTTTATGATATTAAGGATATTATTATTTCTTAATCAAAATTCAAAACAAAAAGAAGTTTATTTAAACTTTAAGGAAATATATTTAAAGAAACACATAAAAAATTATTAATAAGTAATTTAGTATAGATAATCAAATTTGTTAAAATTAATTTAAGAGTTTATTAAGTAATGATATTTAAACTTTAAAGAAGTATATTTGAAAATGACCCTAAAAATTTATTAATTTAGTTAGAGAAGTAATTTTGTTTCTAATAATTTAAGAATGTGTTAAGAAGAGATATTTAAAATTTAAAGAAGAATATTTAAAAAGGGATACTAAAAAGTTATTAATTAGTAATTTAATATAGATAGGTAATTTTGTGTAGGATAATTAAAGAATGGGCTAAAAAGTGATATTTAAACTTTAAAAAACATATTTAAAGGACATTAAAAAAGTTATTAATTAATAATTTAATATATAAGTAATTTTGTTTAGGATAATTTAAGAATGTGTTAAAGAGTTATATTTAAACTTGAAATAATTATATTTCAAGAAGGACACTAGAAAAGTTATTAATTAGTAATTTAGTATAAATAAATAATTTTATCTATAATATTTTAATATTATGTTAAGAAGTGATGTTTAAGTTTTAAAAAAGTATCTTGAGATAAAGACATTAAAATTTAAACATACTTCAACTTTTTGAATGGCTTTTTACTTACTTAATCTTCAAAAAGATTTCAATTTCAATTTCTTATTTGAATTGATTTTCTTTAATGTTTTTAAGTCCTTTCCGACTTCTTTTTTGTTTCTTCCATATATACTTCGATTCTTTGTGTTACGATCACAAGTTATTTCTCTTTTGTTGGTTGCGGTGATTGAAGTCATATATCATATTAGATGTAAAATATGCAATATTCAAGAAGCAATAGTTATGGGTTATTTTCATTTTCATACTTTTATCCTTTATTTTTTCATTTCATCATTCTTGTCTGGTTTTTTATTTTGCGACTTACTTTTTCTTTAATTATTGTTGTGACTTATTTTGGTACAAAACTAACAAAATTATTTGTCATATTTTCATGTTAAAATTATAATGGAAAATATGAAACCATCGTAAATATATTCAATGAACTTAGCATCTTTGACTCGCGATAAGTTTGATCCAACATGAAACTATTTTTTTTCTTCTCAAACATATGATGAGAATATTCAATATAATTGTATGTTTTGTGGTAGAATATCTTAAGGGGGAGATTTTATTGAATGAACAAATATCTTGCTGGTATTAAGGGTAATATTGCTTCTTGTAAAAAAAGTACCATTTGATGTACGTGGGAGGATTAAGAATTATTTGCAACAACAACTAAAAAAGAAATAAGGAAAATAAAGAGGTTCATGGTATATTTATTGGAGGCGATGAAGCACCACAAATATTAGATAAAGCAAAAAAGAAAAGTTACTATTGAAATAGATTCTTATTTTTCACGAAAAACTACTCATGGTTCTCAACCTAGTATAAAAAGTGTTTTGATTGATAAGGATGTTGTTTTATGATATAAAAGAGCATAGGCTAGATGGTTGGATCATTCATATATTCCTTTAAATGCTTTCAATTCACCACATTTTCAAGAAACAATACATGCTACAATAACATTTGTTACAGGATTTAAGGTACCTTTTATTATGAGATTCACGTGCCTTTATTTTAAGATTAATCAATCCACCCATTTGTCATAATACTAGATCCTATTGATTTCCAACTAGACTTCTATGTATCTACAATTAACTGACATTCTTTTTTTAAATCTTGAAATAAAGGCACTCGAATTTCGTAATAAAAGGGACCTTAAATCCTAAACTTATCACTGTTATATCACCTATTACTTCTTAAAATTATAGTGAATTTAAAGTATTTAAAGGAAAAAAATGCATTATAGAACCATATAGCCTATACTCTTTTATATCACAAAAAAACATTCTTATCAACCAAAACACTTTCTAGACAAGATTGAGAACTGCAAGTAGTTCTTGGAATAAAATAAGAATCTACATCAAGAGTAGCTTTCCTTTTTTCTTTATTTAATACTTGTGGTACTTCATCATCTCCAAAAATAAATCATAAGCTTCTTTATTTTCCTTTTTCTTTTTTACTTGTTGCTGCAAATAATTCTCAATTCTCTCCCATACATCAAATGATACTTTTTTGTAAAAAGCAATATTACTCTTAACATTAGCAAGATATTCGTCCATTATATAAATTCCTCCATTTTTAAATACTTTACTGCAAAACGTACAATTATATTGGATATTCCTATCAATTCTTCCATTTTTAAATACTTTACTGCAAAGCGTACAATTATATTGGATATTCCTACCAAATACTTGAGAAGAAGAAAAAATAATTCATGCTAGATCAAAATTATCACGAGTAGAAGATGTTAAGTTAAATCTTTTTTTGATGATTTTACATTTTTTATTATAATTTTAACTTGAAAGTACGAGAAAAATAATTTTGTTAGTTTTGTACAAAAATAATTCACAACTATAATTAAAGCAAAAATAAGTCACATAATAAGAAGTTACCTTATATCGTAGACCTATCATTATTAAAGCATTTATTGCTCCTCAGTCGATCATTTTGCCTTTTTCCTTCTCGTTTCTCTTTCAATCTCCACCCTTCATTTCCCCAGTCTTCTATGGCTGCATCTTGCCTTTTTAACTGGTGTAATAGACCTTGCCACCATCAGAGTTGCCTCGCCTATATGCAACAAAGCGAGTTAAAGCTTGGGGCTTTTAAAAATTCATTGGATGTTGTGTTAGACATGGAAGTATAAATGCATGTGAGCTTGGATGTATGGTTTTTTAGTCTGACCCTTGTGATTTGGTGTTCTCTTGTGTTTTTTTGGTGCTCCAGTGTAAGTGACATCTAGTCGTTCTCAGACACGAGCAGACCAAGCGATTCCTAGTTTGGGAGTCAGAGAAGATGAAGATGAACATGAAGATGAAGACACATCTTGTTATTCACGGTTGAGAGAAAACTGACCGATTGATTATTTAATTATCTGATTTTCATTCACAACAATAAAAAAGTCAAAATTAAATCAGAAATTAATTCAATTCGTGCTTAATCTGGTTGAATCAACTAGTTCAGTATGATTTTTATACCGTTGGTCATAGCAAATAAATTATGATCAATATCTACTGATGGATAGTTCATATATGATTTTGATCATATTTAAATTAAAAGTATAATATATAATAAGTTTATAATTGAGATTTTATATATTACTAATTTGTAATTTATTTGAATTATATAGAAGAAGTTGATGTAAATACTTTAAATTAATGCGTAATTTACGAATCTTTAAATAACGTTGAAGAATTTGGAACTTTTAAAAATGATGCAACATAGTACTCCTCAAAAGATACAATTTTGATTTTTATTATTATTTTAAATTTTATATTAAACTCACATTTAGTTTGAATTATCAAATTTGATTTATTATTATTTCATTATATAATAATAGATACTGATATATTTTTTATTTCAATAAAATCTTTTAATTTTATTCACTCTTATAATTTTTACTTCATATTTATTGTATGCCATTTTATAGCAGTTTAATAACGATTGAACCTTTAAACCTTCCTTTTCTTTCCTTGGTTTGATGTTGGGTCTAGTTTTTAAAATATTGACAAATATAGTATTGATGTTTAATATTACTTGTTATTGTAAAGAATTTAATCTCAACGAACACCATGACTGTTCAGAACATACAATTGGGATATCGACGTGGCACCTGAACCTTTTCTTTTTTTTTTTTTTGAAATGGTGCGTGATACTTTGCAGCTTCCAGCTTGGCTGCTCGGCCCAGTGTATGGAGGAACATCAAGTATGAGATTTCTTTCATTTCTCCGTGGAAGTTTCCTCCAGGTGGTGGTTATGGGAACTTGAAGATGTTGCCTCGGGTTTTGGCCTTTTTTGGGGTACTGATATAATTGGGAAAGACTTAAATGGCTGTACACTGCCATCGATTTTGTATGGCTGCACGTACTTTCATCTTTTCAGTGCTTGCTGCCTTTTCTGTGAGAAGGTTTTGGAACATAATGAAACTCAGCGTGCAACTACATTTGCATTGACCAACTTGGTTTCTCCATTCATCTGTTCCTGACTTTGATGAGTAAATGTAGAGTCAATTGATTTCTGGTGTGCTTTATTACCCAGATGTTTACTTCTAATCATGGTCCGCAGTATACAAAACTTGGAATCAAGAGATGCACATTACCAGTGATCGTTGCAAGAACAACTGCCTTCTTTGAAATGGTGAAACCGAACCCCATCCCTAAGGAAAATCTCACGGCTCCGCACCAGGGACATGAATTTTGCTGCTGTATGACAATCGGGACAGATTCTTGTGTTCTTTACTACTCTGATGGGTGCACTATTTCTTGTGTTTAACAGTCCGTAAGTGATGGCCAGTTTTTCTGAGTGACTCAAAAGAACCTTCTCCTTTTCCAAGTCGTCTATGTTTTGATACACGCAGTTGATATCAGGAACATAACCAACTTTCTTCATCTCAGAAACCAACTGATACAACTCAAAATAAATCTGTCCTTCATCAGGATGGGGTTTCTCTCCTGCCGAGAACACATGGACCCTGTCATCAATTTGTATCCAGCTCCATATTTGCCGAATTTTCACTCCCTTTTCAATCATGAGATCTTTAATACGCTCTACATCGTCCCACCTGTTTGACATGGCATATAAATTGGTCATCAAAACATAATTAGCAGAATTATCAGGTTCCAACTCAAGGAGTTCCTTTCCTGCGACCTCCGCAAACTCCATGTGTCCCTGAACGTGACAGGATCTGAGAAATGCACTCCAAATAGAAGCATCTGGAGTTATTGGCATTGCTTGAATAAAGTCCCAAGCTTCATCGAGATAACCAGCTCTGCCAAGTAGATCTACCATGCATGAGTAATGTTCAATTCTAGGCTCCATACCATATTCCTTATCCATACTATCAAAATATTTCCATCCTTCTTCAATTAGACCTGAGTTTTTGCAGCCAGAGAGCACAGCCGTAAAGGTAATGGCATCAGGCAGGATATCGACTTTCTGCATTTCCTGAAACAATGAGATTCCGTCCCTGCCAAGACCATAAATGGCAAATCCCATGATCATGCAATTCCATGAGGCTAGTGTTTGGTTCTCTCTCCTCCTGAAAACCCCATAAGCACTATTTAAATCACCTGATTTGCTGTACATGTCAATGAGTGCTGTTTCCACATATGCATCCTCGTGGAAGCATTTTCTTATACTAAGGCAATGGATTTCTTTTCCCTTCTGCAACAAAGAGAGGCCTCCACAAGTTCTAAGCAAGCTGGATACGGTTGTTGAGTTTGGTTCAATACCTTCTTGCTTCATTCGGATGAAAAACTCCAAGGACTCCCTGTAGTTACCCCTCTGTGAGCATCCTGATATGAGAGAAGTCCATGAGACTACATTTGGAGTCAACCCTGAACTTCTTATATCATCAATGACAGCCAATGCTTCCTCATTGCGGCCCCATATTGAATAGCCAGAAACCAGACTATTCCTTGTAACTAAATCTGGTTTAACACCTTCCTGTTTCATCCGAGTGAGCAATCTTTTAGCATCATCAAAAAGACCCTTGAATGAATACCCTGATATCAATGAATTCCAAGCAAATACGTTCTTGTTCTTCAAATTATCAAAAATTAACTGGGAACTGTTCAAGTGGTCATTCTTAAGGTACATATCTATCAACGAAGTTCCCACATAGACATCGAAATCAAGCCCATTTCTTAACACATAGCCATGAATTTCCTTCCCAAAAGTAAAGAAGCCTAACTCAATGACAGCTTGAAGGATACTAGGAATAGATTGTGAGTTTGGCATAAAACCAGCTATTTGCATTTTTCGCAAAATCTTGATAACTTCTTTGTATAAGCCATGAATAGCATGGCCTGACAATAGGCAATTCCAGGTTACTAAGTCTGGCGTTACCCCAGATGATTCCATCCCCTGTAAAAGACTCCAAGCCTCACTGAGATAACAAGATGCAGCATAACTTGAGATTATTGAATTCCATGTAGACAAGTTACACTCTTTCATCAAATCAAAGACTGCTCGAGCTAATTTGAGATTGCCACTTTTAGAGTACATGATAATCAAAGAATTGCATATGGAAATATTTGATTCCAGTGCTTGTTTTATGACATACCCATGAATCTGCTGCCCTTCATTGAGAGCACCCTCTTTTCCACAAGCTTGCAGCATCTTCAACATTGTTGCAGCATTGGCTTTTTTGAAAGAAAACTGCATTCTTTTAAACAAATCAACACCCTGAACGAATCTGTTGTTTTTCAAGTTAATCATGATTGCCTCATTCAACAAATTATCTTGATATGGAATTTCATCAAACACTTTATTAGCAGTATCCACACCCCAACACCTCCCATAATACTTCATTAATGCACCCTTTACATATACATCCCCCTCAAGGCCCTTCTTGATCAAACTAGCATGAATTTCCAAACCCAAACACAAATCCATCAGACTAGCGCAAATTTTCAGAACTAGAGTTATCAATCTACCATCAAAATTCACCCCCAAGCAATGCAAGTCTTTAAAAACCTCAAGAATTTCAATTGGATCACCCCCAAACTTTTTGAATTCCATCAAGAAATTACTCCACATTGCATAATTCCTAGCAAAACCCAGGAAGAAAACCATTGCAGCCAACCTAAAGTCACCAAGCTCCAAATAAAAAGTAATCAAAGTTTTAGCCATGGACTCTGAAGTACACTTATCACTAGATTTTATCACCTGGGCATGCATTGCTTTAACTGAACCCAGAGTTCTGACATCACTCAAACCATCTAAGGACCCAAATCCCCATAAAATGTCTGGTGAAGGATACGTTACAGCGCTAGAGAGAGTGGAGGCGGCGAGAGAGGTAGCCGTTGAAGCAAGTGAAACAGAAGTTGGAGAACTATGAGCTCTTGGTTTCGGCTTCTGGATTGGTGGGCAATGACCATTTTGATGGATGAGGGGGTTATAGTGGTGGTGAAATTGAGCAAATTTGTCCATGGAGGTTTTGATTGAAAGCTTGGGAGTGAATAATATTGAACCAGCTTAGGTCTCATTCTGTATTCCGTCTTTGAAGGAGCATGCAAGAAAGTGCTTGGCTAATGGCTCCCTGATATTTTGAGGATAAGCTTCTATCTTCTTGCGGTGTGACATGTGGGGCCCCCTGACCCAGGCAATTGAAACGCACAGTATCTGATGTCATTACTCGTGCCTTTCATAGGCTCGAATTTATAATTACATAGCATATTTTGGCTAAATGCGGTGCGTTTTGAAAGTTTTGACTTCTTGATTTCCTATTCTAAAAGTCAAACGCGGGCAGCGTTTATTAGATGATTGTAGTTATTTCGTTTTCGCTTGTTTATTGTTACGGGTGATTGAAAAATTCAATCGCTTTTAAGTCAATTAAATAATAAAAATTTTGAATTATTTAATTATTTAATTTAATTTTTAATTTAATGTATTTTAATAATTCTTATTATTAAATAATAATTTATTTATTAATCAATTTTATAAATTAATAAGTTTTATAAATTTTTCTTCAAACAAAATTTGATAAATTAAAATAAAATAATTTTTTTATTTAAGAATCTATTTTTCAATTACACTTCAAATTCTTTGATGATAAGAATCTCTTTCAATCATATTTAAAATTTTAATATTATTTAATTTTTAGTCGATTTTATAACGATTTAATACCAAATTTAAATCTTTTAAAATTTAAATTTCTTATCTTACCGGTTTAACTTCTGGTCCGATTTTTAAAATATTAATTTTTATAATGTAAAAAATCGAAAAATTTGTGATGAACATTTCATTGAAATATATTTTTTAAATTAATAGGATTACTCTAAAATCAATTTAAATAATTTGAATGAACTATGAATTGTTTTCAATACATATAATAGTTTTCAGTATAATTATGAGTATGGCCAAAATGAGTATCGAAAAAGTAAATAATTATTAGTATTCTTTTTATAATAAGATAATCAATATTCATTAACATTTTAGCTGCAGAACGAGCTCAATCGTCAATTAATCTAAAATCTTAAAAAGGTTTAATAAACTTATTTACAAAGCCTTTTCTTATAACTCAGCCAGAATCAATATTTATTAAAAATATTTATAGATATTAGTTAAAATATGTAGTGATCATTACTAACAACTGGCAATAATTTAAATGATAAATAGCACAAAACTTACTAAGATTTGGTGGTTATTAATGGAATAGAATAGAATGTATTATTATATTATCGTTTAGGAGAAGGGTTTATAATAAAATGAACTTCTCATTCTATCTTAAACAGTAAAAATAAGTTATCTCTGATTTTGGAAGTTTATGATAGAATATAAAATGATAAACAACATTTCGCTATATTACATTATGAATCATTCTTTCAAATATTATTTCGCTATATTATATTATTAACCCTTCCATCCCTCTTAAATAACAATATTTTAATATTATATTCATTTATATTTCATTTCATTATAAATCATTCATTATATTTTATTCTATTCTATTAAAAATCTTACGTCTAACTAAAATCCTATGGCCCCAAAATCATATGCTCCTTGCACTACAAGAAAAATCACGTTTACCGACGGAATATTCCGTTGGACAAACTGGTATTTTCGTCGGCAATTATAAATACAGACGGAATGCGACGAGAGAAGAAACCATCGTTAATAAGGCTATCGCTAATACTTACCGACGGAAGAGCTTCCGTCTGTGTATTACCAACGGCCAACCGACGGAATATAATCTGTTGTTATTATGTATCGACGGACATTTATTAAAATTTTCGTCGGTGGATTGCAAATATCACTGACGGACAACTGCCGTCGGTATACGTTACCGACGGATCAACCGTCGGTACGTTTAAATCGATGACAAGAGTAAGTAGTCAAAGTATCGAGAGAATACAGATCGTCGGTAATTCAATCCAATTACCGATGGTAAAGTTTACGTCAGCAAATGGAAATCAGTTGATATTACTGACGGCATGATAAATTCCGTCGATAAAACCATCCATTTACCTACGGTTTTGAGTAAACCGTCGGTGATATGTGTAATTAAACTATACCCATTTCATCATGTTTTGATAAATGCATATTTTCAAGAGTTCACTTACCTGTGCATATTAACTTAATTTGTATATTTGTATATATTTGTGTAATCAGAAAATTAGATGATAAGTATAGAGTGAAAATAATGTAAATTATTTCAAATTGGTAATGAACACATTAAAGTGTACATAAATTCTTATGTATGTAATTGAAACATAATGAGTTCGACTATCTAAGGTTGTGGTGATCGCGGATGGTCCTTTGTAGAACTTCCCTTCTTCTGTTCCAACGACCTTCTGAGCTGAGCCATCTGCTTCATCTCTTCCCTCATCTTTGTCATAAGCTCCATCTACTCTCTCATCCGTTGATCTTGCTCTCTCATTCGTTGTTCCTCCTGCTCTGTCCGGTCCTCTTCCAAATGAGCTATCTTATCCATTAATATTTTCACTGTGACCCGAAGCTCAATGACTTCGTTGTTGTTCGCTGGCCTAGTGGACGTTGTTGTACTGGACATGGAAGATTGGGAATAACATATGTTCCCATATGAACCTAGGCCGAATATCCTGTCACGACGATCCCTACCACCAACAGCTTCAAGATACGTCTGAGTCTCATCTACAGGCTGTTCCTCCTGAGACTGTTGCTGAATAATTTGTTGTAATTGATCCTATATAGTATGTTAAGTTAACATTAATAAGAAGGAATGGATCATTATTAAGAAATATATAAAATGCATTAAGTTGACATACATTCAGCTCTCAACAGCAGTTGTTGATGAATGTTACACCGTCATGCTTCTTTATGTGAGTGTGCATAAATAATTGAATAGGTGTAGGCTTGATGCCCAATGACTTTTCCTACATGAATAAACTAGACTGTTAGATGTGAACTACAATTTATTGAAATTTCGGCAGAGGTTCGTCAAGTTGTATGATATTTTTCCCCTGTGGAACAAAGAAAATAACTCAACACAACCATAAGTGGCAACAGACAGTTATACCATTATCATTATCTATAATACAACAAAGCAAAATATTTACAAAATAAGTGTAAAGTGCAGATACTTATAAGTCTATCTGCATGCTCCTGGTGGGTTATTGATCCTCCCGTATGTACGGAAAGACTCTCTCGACCTGGGCCTCCACGTTTGTGGGCTGAGTTACGTCCTGAGATGGATATTACCGCAGGTGATGCCCAATACTCTAGCCAACGATTCCAAGTTTCCTCCGAAATAAAACGGGGTCGTGCACCTGTAGGAAAATCCCGGTGTGTCCATCACATGAACACGGTGCGGAAAACAAAAATTTTGTTTCGGGACCTTCTCGAAAGCTAGGATCGTTTTGTTATGGATCAAGTAGTGGATCTCAAAAACTGTAAATATTGAGATATTTAGATTTGATATGTGGATGCTTACTAGAGGTAGTAAGTACATTGGATGACCTGCTATGAGATCATCACATGGATATCCTATTCTAAT
>JANZLC010000009.1:22073015-22089839 GCA_026413385.1 Erythroxylum gracilipes
GACATATAGGGTTAGTTCTACTAATATTTGTTTAGTTTATTTCAATATGATATATGAAAAAGATGCATACATAATTACCAACGCATGGTATTACGTCGGTAATATTCCGTCCCTAATATTTTTCGGGATATTTTCCCTCCATATTTGGCAACGGATATTTACACCGTCACTATTTTATGACTAAATACCGACAAAAATGAATTAGCCGTCGCCAATTACATACGGAAACTATTCCGTGGGTAAAATTCCGTCGCCACATGACAATTTCCTTGTAGTGTTGATTCCATAAATTGGTCAATTCATTTAAAGGGACCATTTTAATTTTGTCCCAGTTGTTTTGGAACTGCAAAAAAGACAAGCTTTTGATGTCTTCTCATCAATAAACAAACATGTAACATTCATTTAAGATATATCAATAGATATTTTGGTTTGCAGTGGACATTATCTGAAGTTAGTTAATAGATAAAGCCTATGTTTCCATTTTAACACGTAGAAAAAGTTTTAAAAAATTAAAAAACCAATTACAATGTGGACTCGACCCAGTCTATTACTTAATCACACAATCGTGATATCTGTATAGAGACAGAGACACATAACACGCAATAGTCGGTCGGAACCCGTAACGTTTGAGGTTTAGCTCAAGGTTTTGACAAGCTGTTGCGATTTACTCTTGATATGGAAACCGAAACTGAACTCCTTGGCTTGTGTCATAGACAGTAGGAGCTGAAATGAAGCATGTTGTTATGTCCGAACACAAAAATCCTGGAATTTGGCAATAACCATTGTTGATGTTAGTGATGCATGTCACAGAAATTTTAAGGAGTGCCATGTTGCATTATATTTTTATGCTGAAACACAAACTCAAGACATTAAAAAATAAAGAAGAACATTATATGCAATTTCTGCAGTAAAAACTAATCATCCATATCCCAAATTCCGCAGTAAAAACTGGCTGGTGTAGGGAAAGGATCATAGAGGTAACAGTAAACTAAGAGAAATTACGAGGTTAACTAGTAAAGCAATTTACTTCCAAGAAACGTGGAAGACAAGTGAACAACTATGATCGAAGACAGGGAACATGAATCAACAAGTAAACTAGATGATGATGATGATGATGTTCGTTGGCAAGGCACGGGCTTCTCGTGTCCCCCTCAGTGGCTCCCAACTTGCCTTTGTCGGCAAGAGTGGACTTACGTACTAAGTTGTAAGTAAGAACTAAGTACGGAAGGTTGCAATTTGGGAAGCCCTTGAGGGGGAGCGAGCAACCAGTGGCTTGGAGACAGATGATATGAATTGCTTTCTTCATCTGATGCTCTCAGGAATGAGCTGTAGATCTTTTTATAGAGCACAATGCCTCACCTAATTAAGATGTCGGATTGTCGTTACGTTTAGAATAGCATGCAGACATGCATTCGTCCGTGCTTTTGTTGGTTTATGTTTCCGTTGAGTTAAGGTTGTCATACGCAAGTAAATATTATATTCTCCAGTGCTTGAAGTGATTTGAAGGGTGAAATTCATTATAACTCTTTTATTTTTATTTTGAAATTTATTATTTTTATGATATTTCTCCATTTATCCTCGGAATTAGTGATTGGACGGGACCATTCTGATTCTCAAATGACACTCTAATCAGAACTAGGAGTTAAAAGGAGTTCAGATCTTCTGTTCAATATTATGGTGTCTTATTGTGTCTAATAAATCGCAGCCATTTATTTATGTAGAGATTCTATAAAATAAAATAAGACAGAATAAAACTGAACAGAGGATCTGATTTCAAGTTAAAGAGCCATAACGGCCAGTCTTAGTCCACTTAAACAAAGAACAAAGTCACATTTGAGCATCTCAGTCGTGCCCATTATCTCCATGAAAGAGCATTTCTCATCCCACGTACGTATCCTTTGGAACATAACAAAACTTAGGATATGTATACTGTCTCACTCTGTTTACTCTTGTTTTGGACCGTCTAACCAAAATTCTAAGTATTACATTCTAACATGTCAAGGTACATCTTCGGGAAGCTCGCCCATGAATGTTCTTCTTTCCAATATAATCTTAGATTTTGAGCCCTTCTTGCTATCCCTCTAATACACGCTGCGCCACATCTCGTCAATGGCCCCTGAACTAGGTTCAAAAGGTTGACGACTGTACATTGGCCAATCTTTTGCATGGTGCATGACATGTCGTCACTCAGCTTTTCTTTTTTTAATACAGTAGAAGACGATTGAAAAGGTAGGTAACGTGAGAATAAAGAAGTCGAAATGTTTAATCGGTTATTTAATCAAAGTCACTCACACACCTTGTTGTGTCTGTTTAGTACCGTCATTTTGTGTGTAGTGTGACTACTAGTGTCGACCTTTTGTGCACGTACAGCGTCCATAATGGGAGATCTAGCCCCTGACAAAAGAGTGAAGAAGGTGGTCTTGAACATGATTGGTAGATGAGCGGTGGACATACGTTGAATATTCTTCTTGAAAGTGTCATACTTAAACAGTGACATAAATGCATGTAACCATAAACGAAGATGGCGACATTGGTACATGCACACATATATCCTCGTCATCATCCGCCGTCGTCATTGACATTCATTTAAAGTCCCTCAAGAGAGTCTAGTTACCTTTAATTGGTAAAGAGGTCCTACTTAATAAATACTGAAAAGAAAAAAAACGTTTTTTATAAAAATATTTAATATTATTTTATAAATCATTATATACAACCAACCAAAATCAAATCAAAATACAACTACACTTCAAATAAATCATGGATCACTTTGAAGGTTGGCAATTGTATTGCAAATAATTTAAATAAAATTATGATAAATTACAATAAGAGAATCTTTTTCTTATTTTTGATGAAAAATGAATGATAAAATATAGGTATTATAAATATTATATATAGAAAAATCAAATATTGCTTACCTGACAATTAAACATAATTTTTAAATTTAAATTGAACTAATTAAATTCGAGATAAATTAATAATTTATTATAATTATCTTAAATTATAAAATCAAATTTAATTTATTAGAATCAGATTTAAGAGGTGATTTGGATTATTATGTCAGTAACATTTAATTAATCTACATATAATATTTATATTGTGTGTATTGGACCATTATTTTTAATCAAAGTTTTAGAAAATGCGTTTATTTTAAAAATTACTATATATTTGACTATAAAATTTTGCTTTCAATAATGTAAAACCTTTTCAAGTAATTAAAAAAACCCAAATTGTATAGAAAAAATCAAAATCTGAAAATTGTGGATACCCATAGCATATGGTAGAAAATACAAAAAAAGGATTAAACTCAATTCGAACTTAATAAATAAAATTTAAATTTGAAGAAATTGGTGAAAAACGGATTGTTTTGTTGGATCAGAACACCAACTGGATTTCAGAGTTTGTTAGCTTGTCCAATGGGCCTAGATCCGACCCACCTATTCCTTTCCTACCTACAATGTCATTTGAGGCCCATATATATATTTTTGTTCAGGCAGTTTCAGGTCCAAACCCTCGTTTGTTTGCAAAGCGACGTCGCTTACTGTTAGATATCCAGTGCCATTTCCATTGCTCAACTCCGTTTATGTGTCATATTCCGAGGCAAGTCTAAATGGCGAAGAGGAGAGATCGCCGAGTCGCTCCGAGTTCTGATCACCGTATAAGTCGAGCGAACACGGCCACTGGAGTTGATCAGTTTAAGCAGTCATCGGCGACCGATCGCAAGCTCATCTTCACTTTCATCCTCTTCTTCATTATAATTCCTGGCGTGTCTGTACTCGTATACAGTAAGTACGGACCGAAGACGAACGACACGGAAACAGGTTCACATACAGAAGTGGAAGGCCTTTTTGAGACAGACTTAACTTACCTGGAAATCCTAGCTGTAAGAAGATGACGACGAGATTGTGCTTTTGTACAATTCTTGGCGGCTCTTATCTAAATCTTTAAAGTTATCATATTTCAGGGGAATTATAAAGTTTCAAGCAATGAATCTCACAGGCATTATACCTATCCTGTATTGGCCTATATTACTCCTTGGTAGGTTCTTAGTTGTTTGTTGTGATTTTTGAACTTCAGTTGAGTATCCGCTTATGTGGTTCAATTTGCAGGAACTTTAAGGGCTACGAAATGGCAAAACGGTTCACCAACAAGTTTACACATTTATCTCCCGTATGGTATGATCTGAAGAGGTATGCGTGAGTTTGGATAAGAAAGAATTGGTTTTTTTCTACTGCGATTGTTGTTGTGAGAATGAGTTGTTCTTTTGGGTTGCTAGCCAAGGCAAGAGTTTGGTACTGGAGGGAAGACATAACGCTGATCAAGGTTGGATCTCAGAGCTTAGAAGGAACGGAGATGCTTTGGTAACTAAAACTACTGTCTTCTTTCTTTGGTTGCAAATATGAATGAAGCAAACAGACAAACTTGGGTGGTTTTCATGAATTAACTGGTTTATGTGTAACATATCTTCATCCTATCAAAACCCCTAAATCTGCCAATTATGAAAGGGTGAACACCAACATTAGGATGTTGTTAGAGGTTCAGTATTGGAAGTGATCATTTAATCCCTAAAAGCTCAAGGCTTATTCTTGTTCTTGGCTATGTTTACTAATCAGTTTTATCTTCTGTGAAGTTGTACAGATCTTTTAAATCGAAGTCTTTAATCTGTTGAGTGAAATTTGTGTTTTCTATTGTAGGTGTTACCTAGAGTTGTTCTCGAAGCATTGCCAATGGATTTGCTTAGAAAGAAGAAACTGAGAGACAAAGCTATTAAGCTTATACTGTCAGAGTGCGAGTAAGTCTATTTCTTCTCGACATCCTTAATTCTTAAGTAAAACAAGATTATAGACAGGTCTTAATCACAAAGAATTTTCAATAATGATCAAAAGGTTTATGTCACTGGGGTCTAATTTTCATTGATCGTGTGTTGCTTGTTTCACATGTATGTTCAGGGAAATGGTTTATGATGGCATTGTACTTGAATCTTGGTCTACGTGGACTGCTTATGGTGTCTTGCATGACCCTGACTTGAGGAATAAGGTGACAATTTACATGACATTAATTCCTTCTAGGATCTGACTTTTAGTATTATCGTAGGCACGGCTAAATATTAGCCAACAGTGGTTTCTTGACATGCAATATGTAGAAACATGTTATACATTCATGCCTTATCTAGAAGTTATTGCACGCCTAATCAACTAATTATGTCCTGGTTTGTACTTTTTCATGTAAAAAGCATTTACTGGAACCTGAACTTAATAAAATGAACCAATCGTTTATATGTTCTTGATTATTCCTTCTTGCTCACGCCCAGGCACTTGAGTTTATCAAACAACTTGGGAACGCACTACATTCTGTGAGCTCAGCTAGGAATAATGGGAAACGTTTACAGTTGATCTATGTTATTGGTCCACCACGTTCAGAGAAGCTTCAAGTGCATGACTTTGGCCCAGATGACCTGCAGAGGTTGACTGATGCTGTGGATGGTTTCTCCCTTATGACATATGACTTCTCAGGTCCTCCTAATCCAGGTCCAAATGCACCATTGAAGTGGATCCGTTTCACATTAAAACTGCTTCTTGGTACCAATCCCTACACCGCACGAACCTTAGTGCACAAGATATTCCTTGGCATTAACTTCTATGGGAATGATTTTGTCCTTTCAGGAGGTATATTTTAGCTATTTGTTTGTATAGTTGTGTATTGCTTAATGTGATCGTTGTGGAGAAATTCATATTTTGCTTACATAAACATGGAGAAGACACCTACAAATGTTTAATAGGAACTCTAATTGAGGTCCTTTCTTTTTTCTTATTTTCTTCACTTGTTGCCATGTGCATCATTTACTGCCTACTGAGTCTTCCAACCAGCAATATAGACCAGCAAGTCATGACCTAAGATACGTTTTACGATTCACATTGAACTCTCAAACTTGATTGTTCATGTCAAGTAGTGTGTTCCAGAGGTCATTTCATCATCTTCTGATCAATTTAGTTGTGGCATTTTTTAGGGACATCTAATCAGCTGTAAAACTGCAGGTTCTGGGGGCGGAGCGATCATCGGAAGGGATTACCTTTCATTACTGGAGAAGCATAAGCCTAAATTGCAATGGGAAAAGAACAGTGCTGAGCATTTTTTCCTTTATGTAGATGATGAACAGACGAAACATGCAGTGTTCTACCCAACATTGACATCAGTTTCAATGCGGCTAGAAGAAGCTCGATTATGGGGATGTGGTATTTCAATTTGGGAAATAGGACAAGGTTTAGATTACTTTTTTGATCTTTTATAGGAGGCCTTTTCTTCTTTCCTTCCTTGCCTCAGTTTTTCACTTAACCATTTTTGTGTATTCTCATGTAATATAATTCTTCATTGGTTCTAATTGCTCCCAGGTTTTCTTTGTAAGCCTTAAATAAAAGATGTTATTTTTTAAAATGGGTTTTAATCAAATCAGGCCAGATTTGTAATCCATGGACTTCAGATCGAATCGTCCAAACTTTTCTTTTTCTATCTCAAGTAAACAACTTCTCGTGAGTTCGCAAATTGCAAGAGGCTGTAAATGTAGTGACGATTACTGTCCAGACTTCAAAAACAGAACAATTTTCCAATTAGTAATGACCTGTACTACTCTGTATATCACAGTACTAACAACTGCCAAAACTTGCCTCTTCCATTTCAACCACACAATTACACGACTTTGGAAGTCATCCGGCAACTTACTGTTCAATTCTCATCTCAAGTACACGTGTCGTGCAATGAGTGGCCTTGATATCTATATCCTATGCCATGTAAGCACCGCTTCCCACTCAAAGTGCACCAGCGAAGCTAAATGGCTTGTCATCTCTGTTCACCTTCCATCAGTCATCCTAGAAAGAACAAGCAAGCAAACAGACAAACTCTGTCTATTGAAGAAAATAAAAGTTTGATCTTTGATGCTGTCTGAAGTTTCTGTTTGACAAAGAATTATGCCATGGAGGCCCTCAATGCTGCAGGGTTAATTCCAGCATCTGTTCTTTGCGAGAGAAGAAGAATAGCTAGCAGAATCTCAGCTCTGCCTACAACTTCATTACTCAAATTTTCTGCCTCTGCTTCTTCAAGCACAAAGCTACCAGAATTACAAGAATGCTTATCAAGGGCTTTTAATGGGGGTTTGCTTCTACTTTCATCAGTTCTTAGTACAGGACTGGCAAAAGCTTTAACATATGAGGGAGCACTAGAGCAGACAGTAGGGTCTTCTATACCAGACTTTGATTTAAACGGAGTTGTTGATAGATTCATCAGGTATTCAGAAGAAAACCCAACAGTTATAGCTGGTGGTGTGACAGCTTTGGCAGTTCCATTGGTTTTATTCCAGGTTCTTAAGAGTTCAAAGCCATGGGGTGTTGAATCTGCAAGAAAAGCTTATGAGGTGTTGGGTGATGACGTGAATGCGCAGTTACTTGATATAAGAGCTCCGGCGGAGTTTAGACAAGTGGGTGCGCCTGATGTCAGGGGATTGAGTAAGAAGCCGGTGTCGATCTTTTACAAAGGTGAAGACAAACAAGGTTTCCTGAAGAAGCTATCTTTGAAGTTTAAGGAACCAGAAAGTACTACATTGTTCATCCTAGACAAGTAAGATTTACCTCATCCGTATCTTACATTGAATTCATTGCTCTTATCAATGTCTAGTCACCAAGTAGGAAAAAACTTGGTTCATCAAGACACAACTGATTCAGGAATTGGAATGTGTCATTTACCCTTTTTTTCCTGGAATTTGGCTGAGTTTGGAACTAGATTCACTGACTACAAATGTGAAATTCCGAGTTCAATTTTATGAGCTGAGCTGCCAATATGTGGCATAAGAATTCTGGTTATGTTTGTTATAAATGATTCATATAAACTCAGCACATTGTGCTGCTAAAAAGAAAGAGTACCTTGTACCTATGTTAGCCAATATATGTTGTAGAATGCAAAAAAATTTTTTACTATCCATTCATGCACAATCACTCATGCCATTTTGGATCTTATTTTGTGATTTCATTACAAACCAGAAGATCCTATCAGATTTTAATAGTTGTTTGCTATTATATACAAATTCTGAAGCCTACATGAATGAATAAACCAGATATGATGGGAACTCTGAAGTGGTTGCCGAATTGGTTACTGTTAATGGATTCAAAGCTGCTTATGCAATAAAAGATGGTGCTGAAGGACCCCGTGGATGGATGGTATTTGGAGCTTTTCTTTAACATTCCTCATGTTTTTGGGTCGAATGTTAAACTTTTCCATCTGATCCAAAAAGGAAACATTAAAATTTGAGGTGAAATCTTGTTTTGCAGAATAGTGGCCTCCCTTGGTCTTCTCCTAAGAAAGCATTAAGCCTTGATGCTCTCACAGATGGCATCAGCAGTGCCTTTGAGGTATGTAGTCTCCTCATTTGCTATTCCATTGTTTATTTATATAACTATTAAGGATTCCCACATCGGGCTAAGAACAAAGATAAAGAATGGTTTGTATACAAAACAACCTGATACGTCCCGCCTCAAGTGTTGCTAAATTCTCACATCACTTTCCTGTTGGGAATCTGACCCATGTGTCTCTATATTCCTGTGAACTCTCTTCACAGTTCTATTCATGACATTATCTTGCAGGAAGGCGCTGATGCCTTGCCAGTTACCTTAGGGATCGCAGTTGCTGCTGGTTTAGGTGCACTGGCATTTTCTGAGGTTGGTTTTGCAGTCTTTTCACTTCTGATCCGTTATTTTACTAACTTTATGGGGATAAAAGATACAAACTTTGTATGTAATTTCACTTTTTCCAGAGAAATATCTTTATGGTTTGAAAAATTGTACTAAAAAATGTACCTTTAATATTAAAAATGCGAAAATATATTTTTTAATTAAGTTTCTATGGGTACTTTTTGGAATAAGTAAAATCATAAAGTAGGTCTACTTCTGTTACTCTTTTTCTTGTCTTTCGGCTGACTAAGATTTTTGTGCACCAAGTTACAATTTTCACATTTATGGATGAAACTTTTCAGGTGGAAACAATACTCCAGTTGTTAGGCTCCGCTGCTATTATTCAGTTTGCCAGCAAGAAACTCCTATTTGCAGAGGTACCTGCATACCTTTCTAAACCTGATAGAGGCATTTCCTAAGAGATAGCATCTGAGTATCCATTTGGACAAAGCTAGAGTCCTTAAATCTTTGATCTTGTAATTGTAAACAAAACCATCTTTAGTTCTCGCATTAGATTTTTGTTTTCTCTACAGGACAGGAAGAAAACATTGGAGCAAGTAGATGAATTCTTGAACACAAAGGTTGCACCTAAAGAGCTTGTTGATGAAGTTAAGGTTTGTAAGCATAATTCCGTGATTTCCTTGAAGATATATGCTTATCTCTTAACTCAACCTGTTGTTATTAAATCGTATTATAGCAAATTGGTTCGGCTCTTCTACCAACAACCGATACTGGTAAGGGTCTTCATGCACCTCCGGAGGCAGTCTCAGAAGCTCCTGCGTCTGATAATGTACAGAAATCAGAAAATCCTGAAGAGCCAGCTCTGCAAATAAATTCGGTACCCAAAGTTGAAGTTAAAGCAGAATCAGAATCCAAATTCTCCAACTCACGGTCACCATATCCATATGTAATTCTCAAAGCATCTGAGCAAGTTTTGTCAGTGAATACATTTTTTTGTTGGTTTAAGCACTGAATAGATGAATGCCTTTCCTGTGTTTGCAGTATCCCGATCTCAAGCCTCCAAGCTCTCCTTCCCCATCCCAGCCCTGAAGTTTTAACTGCACTGTTCAGGCCAGGCCTGTGTCTTCTCAGGCCAGGAATTTCTGAAGCTGTATTCGGAGGGTGCACTCCTTTTTCCTGATATACAAAATTCCTATAGCTTTAGATGTTTTTATAAGATAAGGTTTACAAAGTCATGAGATGGATGATTTGTGGGCTGCCACAACCAATCCTACTGTATTTCTAAAATTGCTCTTGTAGTCTTAGTTGATGTTCAACTCTGACTTCTACAATGATAAGGTTTGTTCAATAAGTGGAAGAGTTCAAAAATACGTGTAAAGAAAAAAGATCATTTTTGCACTGGACGTAGGTAATGGGGTGTTTGGCAAGCAGCTCATCAGGTGTTTTTTTAGCTTATTAACTATTAGGTTATTAACTAAGGATGTATTTAGTAAATAACTTATTAGTTATTTTTTAGCTTATTAACTAAAAGTTAACTTTTTGACCATCTGAAAAAGCTTTTGACGTGTCTGATGAATAGTTTATTGATTAGCTTATTTAATTTCAACAAGTTTATTTTTAAAAGCTTTATAAGATGAATTTTTTGGATGATCAGTTAAAAATTAATAGGTAAAAAATTAATTATATTTTCTTTTCATAATTTTTGAATTATGATATATCGTATTTGTGTCATATTATAATTATAGATATTTTTAATTTATTAAATAATAAAATTCATACATATTATATAAAAAATACTAATATGATATAGGTTGCTGCATCATTCATATTAATAGAGAATTTAACGTGGGATTATTATTATTATTATGTTTTTTATTAAATTTATAAATTAAATTTTTGTAAAATTAAATTTATAAAATCTGAATTCTTATAAGAATATTCAACGAAATATTAAGAAATATAATATTCATGATCTTATTATTTTTTTAAATCATATTCTCGTAAGTTATTTTACACGTCAATAGTTAATACTAAACAGCTAATTTTATCAAATATTTTTAATAAATAATTGATATTATTTATGGGTCAAATCAAATCAATTAACAGTAATATAATATGTTGGTTACCGGTCTTGGCTAATATGCTCTTCTTTGAGACTATGATTGTTTGACAAAACTAAAATTGGACAACGCCAATTGATTGATATCGAATTCTTCTGTACATTTCTTTTTTTGTATTCAAGTTTGGTGGTTGCCTTGTCTCTTATTGCCCAGTCGATTTCTCTATGAATAGGACGGGACGTGGAGATTTGGACGAATCTTTCAGCAAAGAACTGTTTGATACGACATGTTTGGTGCTAACAGCGTCAGTCGGTACAGGCTTGGATGAAAATGCGAGGTCAAAATGAAAAGGATACAGATAAAAGGGTTTTTAGCCTTTTTCAGAAAGGAGCTGTTTTGGAGCATTGGGAAGAGTGACCTTTCGTTTGTGCAGGGTAGCTAGAGATTGGTAGTTCAGCTGAGAGATGGGGAGTATAAGTAAAAATGGCCACTTTTACAATATCCTGCTTAGAGATGAGAAGAGTAACCGAATAAGACACAAGACTCGAAAAACGAATGGACTTTTCTATGCTTGTCCTGTCCATTTTCTCTTTGAAAAAGTAATCGAATTTCAGTTTTTAAAAATCTTAAATTAAACGTACATAGCCTAACGTTCTTCTGATTAAGCCTAAAATTTAATGGACTCTAAGTCAAACCCACTTTTTTTATCAATCTTAGAGTTTGAACTTTATGGTAAGTCAGTGACATCTAGCTAAGCATACGAGGTATTTATTATTTACTGATATCAGATTCGTACCAGGAGGAGGATGACAGAGTCATTTCACTTTCCTGAGCATGACCCTGAAATTGGTATATTCATCGTTAAGAGGGACAACTAGAAGTCAAACAACTTTCTTTTGTATGTTTGGTAAGATCTGTCATTCATAACTTTGGTTCTCCCAAGGGGAGGCTTCTAGCTCGTCTCCCTATGCCTACCTACTCGTAATCTTAAAAGTCCCAAATTTCCGGTTACTGTGAAGCCATTAATTCTCCAGCCTCCTCACACTTGTAAAACTCACAAATCTTTCTGCCGTTTCCCTCCAATCCATTTCTTTCTCAGTGCTGTTCAATATTGTCTTTATCTGAACATCTTATAGCAAACTACTGTATGGATAAGCGTCGCCGGAAACAAGCAAAAACGTCAAACTGTTCATCTGAAGGTGAGTTGCTTTCACTCTATTCGCACGTTTTCCTCTGTTCTTAATCTCTTTCCTTCTCCTTCTGCCAAATCTTTTGTGGGTTTTGCTTCTTTACCTTTTCCATTGCTGCTATGCATTGTTTCTTTTATGGATTCTTTGATTTCATCTTTTTTGTTTGGCTAAAGCTCTCTTTCTTCTTGTCTTCTGTACGCAGAGGTTAGCAGTATTGAATGGGAGTTCATTAACATGACAGAACAAGAGGAAGATCTCATTTATAGAATGCACAAGCTCGTTGGAGACAGGTAGAGGAAATATAATCAGAACCTTATGCACTTCCCTTGCTTTCCCACGCCAATGAAAACTGTTGTTGCAGATAGAAATATGATTTCATTTCTTTTTCTTTTGCTGCCAAGAACACTCCACTTTTCCTAGGACAAACCTAACGTAGTAATGCTACAAATCAATACGAAAGAGAACTGGGCAAATCCAAATTACATTAACTGTTAATTACTCGTTTTAAACTTTCAGTTGGCTGGTACTAACTCTTTTCCAGAGCTGCTGCATGTTAGCCAAGTTTTCTTGTTTAGAGATGACGAGGAAACTAAACTTACAGGTGGGGTCTGATCGCGGGAAGAATTGCAGGTCGTAAGGCAGAAGAAATAGAGAGGTTTTGGCTAATGAGACACGGCGAAGTGTTTGCTAATCGCAGAAAACAGCTCAAGAAATCCAGCTCCTGATCTGTAGGAGTTTCTGTTAGCTTGCCAGGAAGATTTAATTAATTTGATATATTAATGTCACTCTTCTTTTATTTTTTTCAACTTTGTAAAACACTCCAACCTTCCCATGCGTCGACTTCATTTAGATGCAACAATTTGTGAGGCCTCATTGTTTATCCAGAGATATAACCGCTGACATTTTTAATAAATCTTATGTCAAAAATGACAAGAGTCTTGGATTGCATTTCATAAAAGAGGTACGGTAAACAGCTTTATCAGCCATGTATAATGCATCCGAATTGGAATTTGAAAAGTTAAGCTACAAAGCATGATTACGAAAATGATAGCTCATCCGGTAGTGTAGAATAGTCACGATGGGTGTAGGATCTTGATCTATTTCAATAATCCAGATCTAAACTTGTAGACTTTCAAATAAAGTAGGATTATTTAACATGATATTAAATAATTCTACTTTGTGTAGACAATGTCTAGAAGAGATACAAAGGATCCATATAAAAAAAATAAATAAATAAATTTGTGACTGAGTTTATTAAAAAAATTTGAAAATTCATAAAAATTAAAGTAGAATTCATTAGAAGAAAAATGGAGTTTAGTGACGGAAATTACCAACGGAATTTGTACACATTTTGTCAGTAAGCTTATTTAGCGACGAAATTTATTGACGAAAAAAGGCGTCGGAGATACGGTCAAAGGTAAATTTACCGACGGAAATTGTGTTCAGTCGATAAATTTACCGAATGAGAAGATTTTTCTGTCAAAAAATTACCAACGAATTTGCTTATTCCGTCGGTAATTACCTACGGTTATTTTGTTCCGTCAGTAAAATATACAGAAAATTACCAACGGATTTAGTTATTCCGTCAGTAATTACCTACGGTTAATTTTTTCCGTCAGTAATTTTTGCAAAAAAAATAAATAAATTTACCTGCAAAGTGTTCAGTTTCTCTAGACTTTATCATGGAGAGAACTTTGCTAAATCTCTTCCTACCAATCGCAACACTTATTATATTTTGATTCTTGTGGAAAATTAAGAAAATAAAAAAGGACGTGGCTTCACTGCTACCAGGTCTTTAGGGATTGCCAATAGTTAGATATCTTCTATTTCTTGGCCAAGACATTCATCGAGATTTCACAGAATTGGCTAGTGTCTATGGACCTATCTACAAGCTTTGCCTCGGTAATAAACTGTACCTCGTGGTTAGCTCCCTGAATTTGGTCAGAGAAGTTGTTCGAGACCAAGACAAAATATTTGCGAACTGCAACTCACCTCTTACTGCTAAAATGGAGAAAGATGCGCAAGACCTTTATTCGTGAAATTTTAAGTAACAAAAACATTGATGTTTGTTATGGTATGAGAAAACAAGAGATTAAGAAGACTATAAGGCATGTGTATGGTAAGATTGGACAGCCTACTGATATAGTTCAATTGGCTTTTATGACAAGTGTGAATGCCCTAATCAGCATTTTGTGGGGACGTACGTTAGAAGGAGAGGAAGATTTTAAAGCTACAATAGAGTTTAGAAATTTATGTTTGGAGATGATGGTGGTGACGGGGAAATCAACTATTGCGTACTATATTCCAATGCTTGCAAGGTTAGATTTACAAGGCTTAGAGAGGAAGGCAAAGAAAATCTTTGTTGGAGTTGAAATTTTCCTTAATTCTATAATATGCACATCTTGTACTTTGCTTTTAGCGTTAACCCACTTCCTTTGCTCTTATTCCTAGGGCTAGCCAAAGGATTTCTCCTTACACAACTTTGAAGCTTTTTGGTCTCATAGTCAAGTTGTTTTTTTAATCTCTAAGCAGACTTTCATACTAAACTGTCGTAGATGTCTCATAAATAATTATCCATTTTATACTATAATCATATTATAATATAATCTAAGCATATCATATTATACTATAATCGAAGCATAATGCATTACAAAAATATCAATGTAAGTTATATTATATTTTAAGTAAAAGAATTGAAATTATGAAATTCATACTAAAGAAGAACTGAAGTCATTTTTCAAAAAAATTTTATTCTGCAAATAATTCCCGCCTTTTTACCGACGGATATCCTATACCGTCGCTAAATCTTTTCCCAACGGGAATCTTATACCGTCGCTAAAGTCTATCGCAAAATTTACCGGAATGATTTCCCTCTATATTTGGCAACGGATATTAGGACCGAGATATTTTCCGTTGGTGATTACCAACGGTATCATTTCCATCTGTAAACTTCCGTCGCCAATTTCAATGTCATTATCAACGAGAACTTTTACCGTCCCTAAATTCCGTCGCAAATTTTACCGGAACGATTTCCCTCCATTTTTTAGCGACAGATATTAGAACTGTCGCTAAACGAAATTTTCCCGACGATTTTAGCGACAAAAAACCCATTTCTGTCTCTAATTTGCAATGATTTATTTTCCATTGCTAATTCTTACTTTTTTTGTAGTGTTGTTACGCTGATTATTTATAAATGTTAGGAAGCTCAACCAATCCAATCATAAGCTCCGAATCACTAGGACAGTTATATGGATCACAGTTAATTATAAGCTTCTTTTAGAGTTTTAACATTATAAGTCCATGTCCTTTATACAAATTCATACCATAATTTGAAATTCACTTCACCGGAAATGCCACAGCAGTTTCCTTTCGATCACCTAAAGAACAAAATTCTTGCTTTCATTTTTCAAGGACAAGTCGTGTTGAGGTTTCATTGTCATACATTGAAAAGATTCTTACTCGTCATCAACCCAAAGCACTTTATGTTTAAGGGATTATATTAATGTACAAAATAATGATGGCAAACCCTACACTACAAAGATTGGTGATACAAAAGGTGAAAACTCTAGAACAGCGAATGAGCATTTCAACCGTGCTTATCTAAAAACAGTAATTTAGTACACGAAGAGCCCATTGGTTGACACAAAAAAGAGTTCCGAACCAATGCCTTTTAATATCTTTTGGGGAAAAGTCCTCCAAGCTTTATCTATCTATCTATATATATTCCTCAAGGATCGAAAGAAATTATACGTTCCATTCATTTTTGTCTGCCTTGTCCATCGACCAGTCTAATCTTTGGCCCCGAGAGATCTTAAGATAATGCTCAAACTGTACAGACATAACTTGTTTACCCACTCGGTCTCAGATATTAGTTTCTCGTGCTAAATCAACTTTACGAATAAGAGATTTAGAGGAGTGATGAATAAGTGGAGAAAAAGCAACCTATATGTGTATGGTATTCTTGGATCGCTTTCTGAGGTGATTTTTCTGCAGGAATCAGACAAATCTACCAACTACTATTCCCTAGAATTGCTTCCCGCAGTTATAGGTGAAAAAGCTGCCTTATATATATATAATATATACATTGGGGTATCCTAACTTTTTTTTGGACTAATCCTAACCTCCTAAGACCCACCTCAAATGTCCTAGAGGAGGTAAAGTTGGAACCTCAAGATTCCTCAAATTCTTACGTAACCTGTACTTTCTACGCGCAAGGAATCGTCACATACTGATTGGTCAGCTATTGATTGATCACTGGTTCTACTTAGCATCAGGTTCCCAGCAGTCTCGGGTTTCCTAGTAGCTCCAAATCCTACACTGCCACTGAAAGCGAGATATCCGTAATTGATCCGACCAAGAAGCATACCCAAGGGGCTAGAGGATTATCAACAGGAAAAATTTCCCCTTCCCCTATTTTTGTGGTGACTCGAACTCAAGACCTCCTATAAATGAGAGCTTTAAGTGAAGAGTTGAAACCAATCTGGTCACTCTTACTTGTCAAAAAAAGAAAAAAACTATCTATTTTTATTTCATGTGGACAAGTCTCCGTGTTTCTCTCAATGGGTCAGTCCTCTAATAAAAGTTTGTGTCAAACCTTCTTTTAGAGCGAGCTGATGTTCATAAGCAAGGAGTGTAAGAAATAGAGGAATGAAAGAGTATCAAGATCAATGTTATGAATACCGTACTGAGCTTGGTACCGAATTGAGCTCTAGAATGGAACTGTACCGTGTACCGTGTACCGTTTCGGGATATATTTTAAATTTATAAAATAGTCCCTAAAATTTTTAAAAATTGCAAAATAGTCTATATTGATATATTATATAACTGTACTATATACTTTACTAGTTTACTGTTTACATCAACCATGCTTTCAAAAATCTTAATAATAAATAATAATGACAA
>JANZLC010000009.1:22089939-22103867 GCA_026413385.1 Erythroxylum gracilipes
GATCACCTTCTCATGCTTGTGAATTTGAGCCATATCTGTATTACACAATTAAGGTTGAAGTGCACATGTATGGCTTGTGCCTTTATATAGAGGTGGCAAGTACCAAAAGCTTCTGACCGTTATTTATTCGTTCAATATTCTACAACTTTATCCAACAGTCCCCATCTAAACTTTTTACCCAAAGGCTTGTAATCATGTACGCCTAACAATAGGTAAAGGTCATTTTGATGATGGACGAATAAACGGTATTTTTGATTGGAATATCATTATTACAAACGACTTGTTAACTTACAAATATGAACTTAAATATTTCAATAACAAATATTAGTTAATGGAGAAAATGAATTACTTGGGAAAATCATATCTCAGGACGTTCATGTCTGGGAGGGTGTTTTATATCTCACATATCTTTATCAGTTTCTGTACAAAAGATAACATAGCAGTAGCAATATCCCAACATCTCTTTTATCAAGCAACTACTTACTACTTTCCACTTGATTATGTTTCTTGATCCGTGTCTTTTTTTAATCTTTTTCCTTTTCCCCTCTTTCCATCTCTATTTTAACCTACTTCTTTCCTTCTATCTTGTCTGGTTTTCTTCCTCTTTCCTTCTTTCCCCTTTTTCCAACTTTCTATTTTCCTACCCTCTTCTTTTCTATCTACTTGTCTCCTTTCTTAATCATATCCCTCATCACTTCTATTTCCCTACGTTCTCTGAGCCCCTCTTTTTTTTTTTTTTCTAATTTGGTCTTTCTTACCTCGTATAGTTTTTCCATAATTTTCTCCCATGTAACTTTTAATAACTAGTTTTCAAATTTTAACTGCCTTTGTTTCCCTCTTTCACTTTTTGATGGTTCTCCTCCTATTTAAACTTCATCCCCCACTAAGGGCCTTCGTTAAGGTTATTCTAGCTTTAGCTCCCTCAAAAACTCTCAAAAGTATGCCTTTAACCAAAACTCACTCAATGTTGTCACTCAAACTACTATTGTTAATGATTTGAAACTATCTTCTAGCTATAGAAAGACCTAGTATCAAGTTTTAAGGGATGTTTCCTTAATTGAAAAGTTCTCTTACTTTTCTTTAGTTGAAAAGGAGGGTCTATCCTTTGATAACCTAGATGAAGAAGAGTTACACCTAAAATCTGTAAATAATAAAAGTCTTGACATTAAGGAAATTACAAGCATTCCCAAAAACGCTTAGGATGAACCCCACTTAGATCCTAAGAGCAACTGTAAGCTTGAAATTGAGAAAGTTGTCATAACCACTACAGTAGAGCACTTAAGGCTTACAACTCATTGCTAAAACAGAAACCAAGAATTTATTGGTTACGTAATAAGGGAAAAAATTGTAGTTACTTCTCTAAATTCATCTTTACTAGAAGAAAGATTAACAAAATTATGGACTTGGTCAAAGATAATGGTAAGAGAATCTAATAGCATAAGGATCTTAAAAAAGAGGCCTTCTTCTACCTTTAAGAAATCATAGGGTCTCTCTAAGAAGACCTACTTTTCTTTATAGCAAATCTCCTTATTCATGCCTTACCTTATTACTAAAGCTCATTAGGTTTATCAACTGAAGTGATATAGAATGTTATCTGAAGAGCATCATCTTTAGCAAAGCTCCTAATCGTGATGGTTTGACTACTTTCTTCTTCAAGAAAGCCTATAGCCTAGTTAGAAATCAAACTATTAGTATAGAATTGGAGATCTTTAACTTTAGTAAACTTCTCAGGAAATTCAATAAAACTCACATTTCTCTACCTCTCAAAAAGCTTAACCTTAATTCTCTCAAAGATTTTATGCCAATATCCTACCATAATACAATTTACAAAATCGTTTCCAAAATCTTAGCCGTCTGACTAAAGTTTGTCAGAAAATTACCAACGGATTTGATTATTCTGTCGATAATTACCTACGGAATTTTTTCGGTCTGTAACTTTTTCAGTCTGTAAATCTAATATATTTTACCAATGAACATTTTTTTCCGTCTGTAAATTTACTAAAAACTATTGTTTAAATTTTACCTGCAAAGTGTTCAGTTTCTCTGGTTACCTTCTATTTCTTGACCAAGACATTAATCGAGACAAGGAAGTTTGGCTACTGTCTATGGGCCCATCTAAGCGTTGCTTCAGTAATAAACTATATCTCGTGGTTAGCTCCTTGAACTTAGTCAGAGAAGTTGTTCGAGACCAAGAAATAATTTTTGCAATTTGTAACCCACCTCTCACTACTAGAATCAGCTCTTTGGGTGCAAATGATGTAGCTTGGAGCCCCTATGGTTCTAAATGGAGAAAGATGCGCAAGATCTTTATTAGCGAAATTTTAAGTAAAAAAAATTGATGCTTTTTATGGTCTAAGAAAACAAGAGATTAAGAAGACTATAAGGCATGTGTATTGTAAGATTGGACAACCTATAGACATAAGCCAATTGGCTTTTATGACAAGTATGAATGCCCTCATGAGCATTTTGTGGGAATGTGCGTTAGAAGGAGAGGAAGATTTTAAAGCTACAATGGAATTTAGAAATTTATGCTTGAAGATGATGGTGGTGATGGGGAAACTAAATATTTTTGACTATATTCCCATTCTTGCGAGGTTAGACTTATAAGCTTGGAGAGGAAGGCAAAGAAAATTTCTGTTGGAGTTGAAATTTTCCTTAATTCTATGATATGCATGTCTTGTACTTTGCTTTCAGCATTAACCCACTTCCTCTGCTCTTGTCCTTTGGCTTTATTCCTTAGGCTAGCCGAAGGACTTCTCCTTACACAACTTTGAAACTTTTTGGCCTCATAACCAAGCTATTTTTTTTTATAAGCAGACTTTTATACTAAACTGTCATTGATGTCTCATGAATAATTATCCATTTTATACTATAATCATATTATAATATAATCTAAGCATATCATATTATACTATAATCTAAGCATAATGCATTACAAAAATATCAATGTAAGTTATATTATATTTCAAGTAAAGGAATTGAAATTATAAAATTCATATAAAAAAAGAACTGAAAATGAAGAACTGAAATTATTTTTTCAAAGAATAGACATTTCATCAAATACCTTCCATGCATCAAAAATTTATCCGAATATCACAACTAAAATCACGTCTTGTCCCTTCTATCATTAACATTTATACCTTAAAGTTGTTTTCCAATCATAAAATACACAAATAAACGAAAGTAATCAAATACCCAAATTAACTTTCATCCAATATATAAAAAACACATGACAATAGTTGCAAAAGTACCTCCATCGAAGAACATGATGACAATAGCCGGAGAAGACAAAGCCGACCAGCATAAAAGGAGTCCACAATAGAGAAATCGACGAGAAGGAAACCGAAGAGGAAACGCAGGAAGAAGGAAGAAGAAGACGCAGGGGGAAGTCAGGTGAGTTTAAATTTAAAAAGAATTTACCGACAGAAATTCCATATGTAAACTCAAAAAAAATTATTCTGCTAATAATTCTCGCCTTTTTACTGACAGAATTTACCGACGGAAATTTCTGTAGGTAAACTCAAAAAAAAATTTGCCGACAAGAATTTTATACCATCGCTAAAGTCCATCGCAAAATTTACTGGGATGATGTTCCTCCATATTTAGCGACAGATATTAGGATGAATATTTTCCGTCGGTAATTACCAACGGTACCATTTCCGTTGGTAAACTTCGGTCGTCAATTTCAATGTCATTACTAACGAGAACTTTTACCGTTCCTAAATTTCGTCGTAAATTTTGCCGAGACGGTTTTCCTCTATTTTTTGCGACGGATATTAGAACCGTCGCTAAACAAAATTTTTCCCAACGATTTTAGCAAAGGAAAACTCATTTTCGTCGCTAATTTGTAACTGTTTATTATCCGTCAGTAATTTTCCGTTGCTAATTCCTACTTTTCTTGTAGTGATAATCGAACAACTTAAATTTTAATTATGATTATTCACACTACTTTTTGTTTTTTTTTTTAATTTTTGCTTATTCAAAAATACTTAATTCAAAATTTGAGTTTAAATATATTAAAATTTAAACAGTTAAATTAAGGTTTAATTTATTTAAAATATTTTTATATATATATGTAATTTTACGTTGATTTTAAATTAATTTAATTTAAGTTTTAATAAGTTAAATTTATATTGAAAAAACCTAAAATTCAACACGGTAAAAAGATTAAGACTTTCTAAATATACGAGAAATTTGAATAAATTCGAATTGGAATGTATTAATTTTCTTAATTTAAATTTAAATCTTATAGGTCAAGTGTGTATCTCTAGTAAGGATAGCTCCTTCAGGAAATCATTGCTAAAAGCCCAACTCCATCACCGAACCCATCGCGTACATGTCCAAATGCTAATAGAATTAAAAGAACCAATGAGAATGTTGTCCTTTCTTAGGATGAGATATAATTGTTGGATCTTGAAGTCCGCGAGATCTTCGTCATGGATTAGGCGAGGCATATATTTATTTGCTTTGAAACTATACTTTAATCTAAAATTTTAAAGCAATAGTTTATAGGTATTTTCTATTTATATGTCCTTTATTAATTATATCACTTTTCATATAAAATCCCTACTTACATTTGATATCCCAAAAATCTCCCCTTAAGTGTAAACTTTCACATTTGGCTTATTCTCTCTTTTGAGTGAAAGTCTTTTTGTTTAGCAACTCGAGTATATAGCATCACTAAGAACCTTATATTCTATTGGTCTGAGCCCACTAAAAATCTCCTTGTTCTTCTTCATGTGGAAGCAACCACGAGATTCAATTACTAATTTCATACACGTCCTTTACCGAATCATTGACTCTGATACCACTTGTTAGATTTGGGGATACTACTTGTTAGATCTGGGGTGCCCACTTTCACAGGAGATCTTTATTATGGATTTAGTGAAGGAGCATACTTATAGGCTTTGACACCACACTTCAATCCAAAATCTTAAGGCATTAGGTTTATGGATCATTTCTACTTATATGTCCTTCACTAATTCTATCTCTTTCTAACGTTGAATTCCTACTTATACTTGACATCCCAACAATAATTGTTATAATGGTAAAATTTTGTAATTTGGTAAATTATTAATATATTGCTTTCAATTTTATAACACGTCTTTCTGTCATTAATTTATTTTTATAAATTTTAATAATGAATTTCAAAATGATGTTGTGTAACACTAAGTATAGTGTTACGTGTTATAAATAGTATAGTTTTGGAGAATAATTATAATTTTTAATAGAAATTAATAATACAAAGAATGAGTGTTATCCATTAAAAAAAGAGAACGAGTGCTATAAAATTAAAATTAGAAGTATATTAATAATACGTTAAATTATAAGAAAATCTAATAAATTTAAAAATAGGCTAGAAGAGCCGATCTTTTTTAATTTTTTAAGAAAACTATTTTGCAATTTATATTAAGACTGATTTTCATTTTAATTATTTTAAATCACTTAACGTTAAAGGCCGTAGTCATCGTTGGTACTACAAATAGTATCAGTACAATAATATAATGTGGCCTTTTCCGATGAACAACGTAAGGCCCTGGTCCTTTTACTTCACTGTCAGGGTAAGTAAGCCCAAGGTTTTTTGTTTTTTAAGGTTTAGCCCGAGTTTTCTTGTGTATAATTGACGAGGAAACGAAACTATAACGTAAAAATATCTATTATAATACAAGTTTTTGTTTATTTTAGTTTGAATGTCTCGTAAGAAAAGATACCATTTTTTTTCATAATTTAACTAATATTTAAATTATTAAAAATATTATTTTGAATAGGATAAAACTTTATTAATTCAAATCAGCTTACAAAAACAACATCAACTAGAAAAGTGAGAGAATACACTCCCAAACTACCAAATCAGCCGTAAAAAGAAATTGCTTGGCTAACTTACAGCCTTATTTGTCATATAGGTTATTAGCTAGTTTTTGGCTAATTAAGAGATATTTTACTATTTGATCATGTCAATCCGTTGATAATCATGTTTAGCAATCAACTGATTCAGTTGGCGGATTGAACTCAATCTGCTATTTTTAAATGCTTTTATGAGAAGCGTTTTGTTTTAGCGACCGAAAAATTAAGAGATGAAAAAATGATTGTGTTCAAAAGTTATTACAAATTATTCAAACTGTCATTTTTTTATTATTGTTTTTCCTTAACCAAAATCCAACTTGATTAATATGGAGAAAAAAAGTAATAGTAATGATTATATATATATATATATTGTTGTTATTATTATTATTATTATTATTATATGTTTTATGTTTTATTAGAATTATAGGCTTACTTTTTGTGAAATTAAATATCTAAAATTTAAATCTTTATGAAAATATTCGAAAAATACTAAGATATAATATTCATTTCTTTATAAATTTTCTCTTTTTTTAAGTCACTACCTCATTATTTATTTTATACATAAATAGTTAATAGTAAACAACTAATTTTATCAAATATCTTTAAATAAACAACTGATATTTTTCAGTAGTCAAATCAATATTTATAATTTGCTATTAACTAACCACTTATAAAATCAGTTAACAGCTAATGCAATTCACTTATTGTTAAACAAAAATATAAATATCTTGGTTTTTAAAGCCACGAGTAAAAGAAAACTCAATTTACTTCATATAATTTTGTCTCATTAATTATAAGACTTAAAGTAGACTGATTAGAGATTGAATTCTTTAACATCAAGACAATATGTAAAGCATCAAACTCTTTAATAATATCATTTCATCCTTTTTGTTTTAGCCAACTTAGGACATCTCAAAGTTATAAGTATAAATTTAATGCATCTCAAAGTTAAATCAAATCTTTTTACTTTAAACTCAAATTTAATTCAAGTTTAAATTAAAATTTAGGTTAACTCTTGAACCAACTAAAACATCAAATTTGGAATATTTTTATCAAATCTAAATGTGCTACATACTTTCACTTGAAAATAGAAAGTCGAACAAAAATTGTTTTGAAAGTGTCCAATTAATGTCAAAAAAAGAGAGAGAGAGAGAGAGAGAGAGAGAAAGTGTCCAATGAGAATGAGGAGTTGTTTTGTTCCATGATTCTAGGCGCCACCGTGGAAACCCTCGCCCTGCGCCCAAGTTCACTCAACCTTCACGACACGCTTTTGTTTCTTGTCTTTTCTTCTGGTTTGTTTTCTTGGGAACTGTTGGTTCCTTTAATTCTCTTGTAAACTTCTTGATTAATATGATACCCATTTGAGTATTCTGTGTCAAAAAAAAGTAAAAAAGAAGAATAATATATAAATTTAATGAACTATTTTATTTATTACCAATTGATTTTATAATGAAATCTTATTTGAATTTGTGTATGGTCTAATTTTTCTTTTTGTACGGACCCATATACCTATTGCTAATTTCATATAAACATAAGAAAATTATGTTAACAATAGCTACGGAGGTACAAAAATATTTTCATTTATGAGATTTCAAATTCTAATAGATATATAAAACATATAATCTATTAAATTCACGTTGAAACAATCTCTCTATTATTTAATTATTTAAGAGTAAGATTATTTATTATTATACTTGTTAAACAATTTTTATTAGATTGTTGTGGTGGTTGTTGTATTAACTTTATGTTGAATTCATGTGTCTTTCTATGTACATTCCTTATAATAACAAGTGACCGATTTAAATATATTTTTAGGTTTCAACCTATTTAGCTTTTAGGCAGCAACCAGCAGGTGCCAAATAAAGTAACAATAGATAGGTTATGAAAAGCGAATGCGGACATTTTTGAAAAAATGTTGTATCCAACGTCCAAAAAGAAAAGAAAAATTTTTATGCAGTCTATCACTATCAATCTTTACTTTAACCACATGTGGATTCCACATGTTTGTTGTAATACAATAAAAAAATAGTATATATGAATATACTTCACTTTATATGTATTTAAATAAAATTTAAATTCTAATAAATTAAGCTTAAATCTTACAATTTTATTGTTTTTATAATCTTTGAATAATTTATCTTCAAATCTTATTCACAATTCATAATTGTTATTTTTATGTTTATTTACACAAAACTTCTCTCTCACACACGTATACACATATATGTAATAAAATATTGATTATATATTTTAAATAAAATATTTGAGAAATTTACAAATTAAAATAAAATAAAATATTCTAACCCACAAATGGTCAATAAAAACTACAACAACACTCAGTAGAAATTTCGCTGAGGTGCAGGATTTGTTGAAAATTTGTAGTACGCAATCTTACCCTTAACTAGTGGAGATACTGTTTCCGAACACAAATGGTCAATAAACTTTCTTAATTTAATTTCACTGAGGCGCAGGATTTGTTGAAATTTTGTAATACGCAATCTTACCCTTAATTAGTGGAAATACTGTTTCCAAACACAAATAGTCAATAAACTTTCTTAATTTTTTAAAGCATTCAAAACACTTTCTTACATCACCTGAAACATTTTATAAAGAGTTTTTTCAATAATACTTAGTAGAAATTCCGCTGAGGCGCATGATTTGTTGAAATTTTGTAGTATACAATCTTACCCTTAATTAGTGAAGATACTCTTTCCAAACACAAATGATCAATAAACTTTCTTATTTTTTTAAAGCACTCAAAACACTTTCTTACATCACCTGAAACACTTTGTAAAGAGTCTTTTCAACAATACTCAGTAGAAATTTCGATGAAGCGCAGGATTTGTTGAAATTTTGTAGTACATAATCTTACACTTAATTAGTAGAGATACTGTTTCCAAACACAAATGATCAATAAACTTTCTTAAATTTTTAAAGCACTCAAAACACTTTCTTACATCGCCTGAAACACTTTATAAAGAGTTTTATAAAATTTATTTGCTACCTAAATTTGTCTAAAGAATATCGAACTTTATAACTACAAGACAAGATGTTTAAAATTTAAAATAGATTAGTTTATTAAAATTGTTTGATTAATTAATATATTAATCGATTTTTAACAACAAGAATTGTTCAAGTAAATTGAAACGAAAAGCTTAAAATCAAACCAAAAAATTAGTCGGTTTAAAATTTTTACAGTTAAATTATCTGAATCGGTTCTATTTTTCACTCGTAGCTAAAGATACATCAAATCAAACTAATTTAGCAAGAAAGAATATATAATTTAATAACGTCTAAGATACTTAACAAGAAACGCCATAAGGTCCATAACTACAAATGGTAAATTCCTATTATTTCTTTTATATACGAATAGTTTATTTGGATTAAAAATTGGCAAAGGAAATTCCCAAATTGTCAAGCTCCTCGAGCGTGCATTGAAAGTTGAGAAGAGGTTGTTGAGAAGTCGTTCGCTTGAACGAATGAGGTCATGCTTCGTGACTTTTTATCTGTCCAACCAAATACAGTGGTTAGTACTTAATAGTGCGTTTGAAAGGTTCAAATCTCGGTTAAGATTAAACGCAAGTCCGACCAAATTTGTTCAAACCGAGTGGAATTATGATGTCTAGAAGTGAGCATTTGTCAGATTCGTACAAAACAACAAATGGACTATAATTCTATAACACCCCATTGACTGACCTGGTAAAATAGACAGCCCAAAAAGATGCAAGAAGAAGAAATGGATGCCGAGAAAAGCACAGGCTAAATCTAATTGTTGGCTGTGCCCCACACGCTTCGTGTCTGCAGTCTGCAGGAAAAGAGAAACGACTAGGCGACTTACTAGTTCATAGTACTTTTATCGACAGGTTATATATTTTCAGGCATGGTATATCACGACATAAATTAAAAGTACGCATTTAAGGTACCGTTTGCTTATAAAGGCAAAAGAAGTGATAAAAAGGCAAATATTTATACATAAAAACAAAGTCTTGTAAATTAATTAGATTAATAATTTAAAATATAATTGATTAGATCGATTTAATCATAAAATTTTTAATTATATCAAATTTTTTATTTTTATTTTTAGTATGATTTATTTTAAGAACTTAACTGTCAAATTCTGATTAGTTAGTTTTATAAAATAATTAATTATTTAAATCAATTAATTTTTATTTAACAAGTCTATTTTTTATTAAACTTTAAAATTTTCAATTATATTTCAAAATTTTTAATATTATTTAATTTTTAGTTAGTTGTATAATAAATCTTTTATCTTACTAATTTAACTTTAGTTCTTATTTTTAAAGTATTAAATTAAATATTATTTATAAAATGACTCAACCTATCATTTAAAATAGAATTAAAATAATTAAATTTAACTGAAACAAATATTTTAGTACTATCCACATTCCATACGCTTTGCGTTTGCAGGAAAAAGAGAAATGACTAGGCAACTTACTAGTTCACGGTACTTTTATGGACAGGTTCTATATTTTTCAGAATTACAACTTTGCCCTATAACAAGCCATATCCACGAATAAGAATCCCACCGTCCAACTTTTGATCGAGCCTGTGGCAAGAATTGTGGACTTATTCAACATACCAAGTTTTAAGAGTTTACTAAATACTGAATAATAAATTGTTAAGATTGGAAGACAGAGAGAAAATTTTGTAATTGGTTTTATTTAAATATATAAAAATAAACTTTCAAATACATGTAATAATATATAATTTACGTAACTTTAACATATTATTTTTACGAGTAATTACTATAAATTAAGTGATTTCATTTAAGTAATAATTTGAAACTCAGATAAAAGAAATAGACATTTTTTAATAGTTTAAGCAACTTTTAGAGAAACTTTTTAATATTTAAAATTGTTGATTTTTTTTAAATTTTTCAAAAATTTTTTTTCTTAAACTTCAGTTAAAAAATAACAAAGAAATAAATGCATTATAAATTTCAAATATTAACTAATCAAACATTATTTAATTCAACCAACCTATCTATTAAACTAGAACCGAAATAATTAAAATTGACTTAAATTAATAATTTATTATAAATAGTTCAAGTCAAATTTTATAGCTAATTTAGGTTATCGTATTAGTGACAATTAATTAGTTTATTACGTATATATCGTTATTATATTTTGAGAAAGCTGAAGATTAGAATAAATTATTTTCAAGTATTTTAAAAGATAAAGGATGTCTTTTATCCTTTAAAAGTCTATTTTTTTTAAATAGTATACAAATAAATGTTTCAAGCTATTCCTATTTTATTATGATTTATTCTAAAAAAAATGAAATCGGTGAAGTTAGTAAGTTCATGCTATCCGAGAACACAAAGCTTCAATGATTCAGAAAACTTGAAAGATATCATAAAGACTAACTGTTTATATCAGCTTTTGTGAGGAATAGGTTTGATTTTGATACGAAGGCTAGTGAGTGGGCCTAAAAGATCTATGATAACGGGAAGGTTTTTTCAACGAGTACATACGTTCAGAATCCTTAACTAACCCAACTTTGTATCCATTCCATTTGACAATGGCCTCGGATTGCGGGGTTGCTGCGATTCAATGGGTGTCTTAAGTCAGTTCATGTTTCTTCATAAGTAAGAAAACCAGAAAACCTTGTTATCGAATTAAGATTTTGTGATTTGGTATTGTAACAACTATTAATACGAAGCAACGGCTCACCTTCAAAAAGGTCTAATCATACTTAATGTTAAAATTGTATCTGATAAAGTCTTTATAAATTATTGTAATTATATCAGTAAAAGACTACGCCCTTTAACCCCACTTCCTTTATTTTTTGTTTTGTTGGAGAAGAAGAGACAGAAGAAATGATGAGATGCACGCGTTCTCTTGGCTAAACTCTAACCCCACCCAAACCATGGTTACTTAAACCTGACAGGAGTTTAGATACATGTTTATGGTCTTTCAATGCAATTAGTTAGAACCAGCCAGACATTTTTAATTCATGGGAACTATAGTCTGAAACCTACGCTGCGTCAAAAGCTTAATCTGATGGCTTGTCACATGATTAACAACCGCACTTGCTTCTTACATCAAAGCACTTCTGTTCCACTTCATGTTTTTCACAATTGCGCTCAACGAATCTTCTAAGAAAATTCGAAGGGTTCCGCATGAGAGTGTTCCTTCTTATTTTAATAATTTGGAGAAAAATAATTTGAAAGGAAAAATACGTTAAATATATAAATATAAATATCAATTGAATTGAGTTTATTATTTAATTTTAAAGCTTTAATCCGTTAAATGATATATTTAGAATATATAATTTATAATTATTATGAATATTTAGCAATTTATTTATTATATACCTAAATAATAATAACTATTAGTATTATGAATACATGCAATATCTCATTTCAATAGTCATATATATTAGCGCTAATTATTAAAAAAATCTCAAATTTTACACAATATTATTCTATCAATCCAAAATTTAAAAATTGACGTTAAGATTTTCTAACTTTCAATTTTTAATCCAAAATGTAAATAATATGACGAGCTATGTATTTTTATCACACGAATGCAACGTATTATATTGTTATATATATATATAATCATTTTAAAAATTTTAATATTTAAATTTATTAAATAATAAAATTTACACGAGATATTATAATATGTGACAAGAATGTGGTAAAATTGTAAAAATACTAAATTGAGGTAGCTACCCGTATTAGTTTCTATTTAAAACAGTGTTTTAAAAATCGGACCGAACCGGTCGGTTGGATCGAAAAATCGGTGAATCAGAGCATAAAAAGGTCCGATTTAACTAGAATTTTTTGTGAGTGATTGACCCGTTCATTTTACTGTTGGACCGGTAAAAATCGTTGAACCGGTGAAAGAAAGAACCTGCTGGTCTATTTAAAATGTCTTGATTTTGATGATTTTAACTTCATTGAATATTATGATTAGTGATCTTTTTTTAATCTTTTTGATGAAATATGACTAGCAAACTTTGTTATCTTATTTTGTGTTGTATTAGGTGAACTTTTTTTTTAAATTATATATTTTGAAGTTTAAAGGTTTAAGTTTACAATTAGATAAATAAATAATTAAATAATATATTTAAAAATTATCTTTTATATATAATGTATAAAATAAAAATTTATATATTTATTAATTACCGGTTCAACCACAGTTGAATTTCGGTTGAACCATTAACCCTTGAATCAGTTATTTCTCCGGTTCAGTCACCGGTCCGATTTTTAAAACATTGATTGAAAGCTTAAAATTGACATCTCCTCTACGGCCTTGAATAGTCATAAAGTGTTTCGTTATGTGAAGTAAATAACTTCTTAATGCACATTGCGATAAGGTTTAATTTTTTTTTTTGAATGGCGATAAGGTTTAATTTTAGATGCTATAGACGCCCATGGTGAAGATATGACACTATTATAATTACTGGCAAAATTGCAATTACTAACGATGGAAGTATAATTGATGCTTATATTAATAACTATTTATTTAAAAGTAAATATAGAGATTAAAGCACATTTTTAAGTAGAGTAAGTTGATGGGTGATAAAGGCTTAGCTTGCTTTTCCTTTAAGGTGAGATGGACCAAACATAATGTTACTGCCTTTCTGAAACCATTTTCTGAGGCATTGATTAGGGACGAAGTTTTTGTTGTCTTTTAAATTTATAAAATGAGGCACTACTTTTAATGTCATATCCAATCAAAGTTTTGTCAAGTTTAAGTATAAAAAAAGTTTGATGAGGATTATTTGGTAATTATAAATAATCACTGTACATAGTTTATAGGTTGGACTTCATCAACCAGAAAAAATGGACTATAAGAATGTGATTTGTGGTGCTGTTTTGGTCAACTTTAGTTTAGCCTAAGGGGTGAAATGGTATTCTTATATATATATATATATATAAGAGTAAAACCCATGAAATATAATGAAGAAGATCAACAGGAATTCAAAATTCAACTAAAGGAATTACTAGAAGCAAAATTTATTCAACCTAGTCAATCACCCCATAGCTCACCTGCATTTATTGTCAGAGGACATGCAGAACAAGTTAGAGGGAAAGCTAGGATGGTTGTTAATTATAA
>JANZLC010000009.1:22108427-22119814 GCA_026413385.1 Erythroxylum gracilipes
TTCTTGTCCATAGGACAAGAATTTTCGTACCTATGTTTTGAGAAGAACAGAAATTTCTGTCATCGTCCTCTGAGGACGGAACAAAAATTTCTGTTTTCGGTAAGCAAACACGTCGAAGGACAGAACTTTTCTGTCCTTGTCATCCGTCCTCGAAAGCGAGGACGGTAACCAAACAGTGTGTAAGGGTTCTAACCCTTCATGTTTTGGTGATTTAAGGCCAATTGCTTGCTCTAGTGTTTTATACAAAATCATTTCAAGGATTTTAGCTTTGAGACAAAAAGGACACTCTCTCATTTCTCATTAGTGACAACCAAAGCGCCTTCATCTATAACCGTCAGATCGGAGATAACATATTGATAGCCCAAGAGCTCTTAAACGCCTACTCCATATCTCAATCCGCTCCATATTGCACTATCAAAGTGGACTTTCGCAAGGCCTTTGATAGTGTAAGTTGGAAGTTTCCATGGTATATGCTCGAAGCTTATGGTTTTCCCAGCATCTTCATCAACTGGATCAAGGAATGCATCTCCAATACCAACTTTTCGGTACAATGGCACCCCCTCACCTTATTTTACAGCCGTTCAGGGTCTAAGACAGGGAGACCTTATCTCCCCTTACCTGTTCATCCTATGCATGGAGACTCTGAATTCCATCATTAAAAAGGAAGTGGCTGCAAACCCATGGTTTAAATATTACTCTCGATATAAGATGATCTGCCTAACCAACTTATCATTCGTTGATGGTCTCTTGTTATTTTGTAAAGCCAAGTTGGATTCTATTAATACCTTTATGAAGTCTTTGGATCACTTCAATAAGCTCTTTGGGTTACAAACTAACCTCCAAACATGTTTGGTTTTTTTATCCAAAGGTGCTTCATCTTTAGAAGCCCAAATTGCTACTGCCACTGAAATGAAGTTGACGTCTCCTCGTTTGTTATATTTGGGACTCCCTATCTCAACCCACCGTCTTTGGTTTGCTGACTGCATCCCTCTGATTGGAAAAAAATACAAAAACGCATCCACTCTAGGGTGAACAAGTTCCTATCATATGCTGGGAAACTACAGCTTGTGAAAACGATTCTCAACTCCCTTCATATATATTGGAGTTCACATGTCTTCCTCTCTAAAAGTGTTATCAAAACTGTTGAAAGAATATTCAGGAACTTCCTATGGAATCATTCCAGTGGAGCTAGAGGCATTGCCAAAGTGAAATGGTCTGAAGTTTGTGCTCATAAAAACGAGGGAGGTTTAAATATTTCTCCAATAAAAATCACTAACCAAACACTTATTCTTAAACGTCTATAGTGGATATTAGATGACAGACAATCGTTATGGCTCCACTGGCTCCAAGCATATTTCCTTAGAGGACGGTGCATCTAGGAAATAAAAATCAATCCCTTGCAGTCATATTTTCTGAATCAACTTCTCCTTTTAAGAGATGCGGTCCATCGAGATGTCCTTTGTAAGGTGGGTAATGGGGAAAAGATATCCTTCTGGTTCGATAACTGGTCTGGCCACGACCCCTTATTTCCTTCCCAGGCCACTGCTACAAGCTCCCTTCCTTTCCCCCCATCCATCAAGCTCCGCTTGTTCATCTGTGGGAACTCTTGGAATTTTTCTGCTAACTTTTCCCACCTACAACCTTCTTATCCTCCCAACCCCCTCACTTATGATACTTATTTTTGGAAGGATCGACAACTCCATCAACTGTCGAACAAGCTTACTATCTCCCTGCTAAGGCAAAAGCAACCTGTGGTGGCTTGGCACTCAATCATCTGGCATAAAGCTCTCCCCCAAGGTGTCGTTCCTTCTCTGGCTCTCCATTAAGAACAAACTCAACACAGCTGATAGACTGACTTCCCTTACCATTAACAAATCCTACCCTTCCTGTTTAGTACATAATGAAACCTGTGACCACCTCTTTTTTTATGCCCGACAGCCAACACAATATGGAACCATGTAAAGTCTCTTTGAAGCTGGAATATATCAATGAGCTCACTTCCTCACATTGTTCACTGGCCGACAACACATTCATCCATTCTTACTTCTAAATGCATGATTTTCATATTGGCACTTGGAAATACTGTACAATCCATCTGCAAGGAAAGAAACTTGCGTCGATTTGAGGCTAAGAACAAAGTTGTGGACACACTAATTGTTGAAGTCATCAGGGGGGTCAAGGAACTAATCGTTCTCAATGACTTAGTTACAACCCGCCTTCTATTCTCTGACCATTGTATACATGCCTTCTTTATTATTTGATTGTTAGTTAGCCTACATATGTTGCTCTATGCATGTAATCAGGTATACCCGTTATGATCTTTTTGCTCTGTAACATACTGAATTCCTTATTAATTCCATTTTCCTTTTTTAAAAAACTACTATTGAATATTTTTTTTGTAGAATCCCAAAAGAGTGTGACCTCAACATTAGAATAGAGTCTAATTAATAAATTGAATTTATGTCTTAATTTCAATATGTCACCCATCCGACAATTTAAAAAATATTATAATAAATGATACTAAATTAATCCTATCATACAAATTTTAAGATGTATAAAATTATATATATTTTTTAAAACATAAATGAGACGACATAAACTTTATTTATTTAACTTAGATTAATTTAAGCTAATAAAACTTTATTAAGACTCTCGGATTGAAGTCTAAGAATGAAACTTACGTAGAAGAGTTAGACCATGTTTGGTAATCAACAGATTGTATTAGCTGTTAGCTGATTCTATCAGCAGTTTGCTAACAATATATTAATATAGCTGATTTGACTAACGAATAACATCAACTGTTTATTTAAAGATGTTTGATAAAATTAGTTGTTTATGTGTAAAATGACTTATGAGGGTATGATTTAAAAAAAATATAAGGACGTGAGTATTAACTGTTTATATCTTAACATTTCTTTGAATATTCTCATAACAATTTATATATAACAAAAGAAGTCAACACCATCATTTTCTTCTATATCTTCCATCGAGCCTTAAGAACATTGAAAACCCTCTCTATACAACATCTCAATGATATGAAGGAGTTCGATTAAAAACTTCTCGAGATCCTCTTGAATTTGCAAGGGCCAACTAAAGAACTTGATAAATCACTAAAATGTCACTAAAAATGAGCTTGAGAATGAGTTCGATCAGATCACACTAAGAGTTTTTCGCAAATGTAGCACTAACAAGCTTGATAGGAAATTGAGTCTGTAAAAATAATATCGATTTAACTTCTAATTTAAGGAAATATAACTTTTTGTTATTCTAATTTTAATTTTTTAAATTTGAAAAATTGAAACTATATTTTTAATATATTAAATTAATTTTTTGGAAAATTGTTTATATTAATCTCTTAAAATTTAAACTTAGATAAAATAATTAATTTAAATTTGACTTGTTAATTTTAGATTAAATTGAATTGAATTAAATACAATATATAAGTGATAATAATATTATATACTAAATGTTAATATAAAAAGGGACCTAAATATCGACTATATACAAAAGTAATAACGTAATATAATTAGAGATAACAAATTTAAAAGTATTTAATTTTTGAAAAATTTAATTTAATATTTAAATTTTTAAATTTTAATTTAATTATTAGCTTTTTAAAATTTTAATAAATTAAGTCAAATTTATATCTCTATCTCTTTGAGTAATTTATAATAATTTTTGGATATAATAATCTTTTAGTCCTTTAATTTCTAAGCCGTTAGAAGGAAAAGCTCCTCATAGTAACATTTTCAAAATTAGCAGATTGAGTTCAATTCACCAACTCAATCAGTTAATTATCAAATATAATTATAAACGCTTTGATATGATCAAACAGCTACAACTTTTCAATATACCAAAAAATGACTGATAAGTTATTTACTAAACAAGACCTTAGAATCGCGATACCTGCTCCTTTTGAAGTATTAAATAATTACATGTTTCAATATAAAATTTCTAATTTTATTTTAAAATTAATAATTTAAATTTAAAAGTTATATTAATCTAATCTGAAATCATCAAAATATAATATATTTAATTAAAATTAAATTTAAATATCCAATTCGTAACTATTGTTAAATTTAAATTCGAAATTGAAAGTTTTGTTTCATTACTAACCTTAATTACTATTTAAAATTTATTCTGTCATCCTACAAATGAAAGATATTAATTAGGAGTTTTTCCTTTTTCAAAATGCTACCAGTTTCCGATATGGGTGGCACTTAACTTCGAGCCCGGCTTAAACCAATCTTCAGTCAACGAGTTCTGTCTGATTTGATGGAACTTTAGGTTAAACTCGAACATTTTTTAAAATAAGTCAAGCTAAATTTAGCTGATTCAAAATTTAAAATTAAAAAGAACATCATTTTTATTTTTTTACTTTTTTAAAAAATTCAAATTAAATTAGACTTCGGACAATTCACTCGAGCCGAAAGTTTTGGGCCGGTCCGAACTGGTCACATTCTAATATAATAACTTCACGAGATAGTAGATGGATAATTTGCTGGCGGGTAAATATCATCTAGAAGCACTCAACTTCTGGATTTCTTTGGATAAGACTTCTAGATAGAATCTTCCGCCATTCGATCAGTCTGATATTTGACGGCCTCCCATTCATTTCAAAGTAACCACTCCCCATTTGTCGCCTTTCCTTTTTTTATGGGCTCTCGAAGGATGAAAAGTCTACAATCTGCTCTCCAAATTATAAAACGTGAATCATAATTTAGCCACCAGAAAACTTCTATTAATTGGACATTTACTAATTTATTTTTATTATTCCTCTCTAACTTATTTTTGTTTTTATAACACTAATTTCATGTATTAACAGAAAAATATGAAAAATACATATTTTGCTATTCATTATCAATGAATAAGCTGTTAAACGAGTTGAACAATATTCTCAAACTTTCGAACAACACTTTTGAAAATTATATATTTTTATGTTGTTAGTATCATTTTACGTCTTTTTTAATGTCCACTTTTTAATAAATCATAGAAATTGAATGTCCACGAACTTACTTAAGTAAGCAATGGAAGACCTTATCAACTATTTATAATAATTTTGTTGAGCCTCTCCGATATATGCTTAATATATAATCGACCCATATTAGTTAGGGTCTATTTTTCTCACTAAACTTTAATAAATTAAATCAGTTTTTTTATTGAACTTTTTTATTATCTTTAATTCGAATTAAATTTGATTTTTTCAACTGTAATAATTGTCCAAATTAAGAAAGTTACTCACAATTTTTTTCTCAAATTTAAATACATATAATAATTCACAAATTATATATTTTAAACAAATGAATTAAAAACTTACAACACTATAATTTCCATTTAATTTTTGATGGTTTGAGAAATGAAAGCTCATACAACTGGAACTAGAATAATTACGTTAGGTGATCGGTCTTAATTTGTAAAGGTCTAGTTGAACTTTCCCTTGGCAAGATGTTTAGTCATATTCGCAAATCTCAAAACCAAAATCGTTTAATTGGAAGTATCCTAAATTCATTATTGTGACTCATAGCTAATTTTATCTGTTATGGTTAGTCAATATCCGTACAGCCGGCATTTAACTTTGTATAAATATTAAAGTTTTTCCGATGAACTTCGACCGTCATCATGGCATGAACTTGGACAATGTGTGAGCAATTCCGTTTTTAATTATAAATTATTCCAAGAATAAGAATCTTGGTTACTTGCTTTCGTAATTATTAAATTTATCTTTTAATCTGGTCAGGAACAAACCACAGTATGACAACAATGAAGGCTAAGCAGTTTGACACCTTCAAATGGTCTAGAAGCTTACGTGTTTCATTAGACCAAAAATTATTAATTGTAATTTTTGTTTATCTACTTGTATTATTTTTTGGTCGTGTTTAAAATATTTCGTAATTTGTTAAATAGGGCTCAAGCCAAAGTCAACAGACCACCAAGTTTGACTTTCTAACACGACGTTTCCTTGGTGGAGCATAAGGTTAAGGGACAAATATAAACATGGCTTCCCAATGTTCATATGAGGACCCACATGGCGACACTCACGATGATGCTGGCCATAGGTAAGCATGTTGTTTACAAACAAGTCTCTAGAAGCTAGTTTTAACATGTCTTCTCTATCAAATATCCGTATTTCTGCTGAGTGTTGTCGATAATTCTAAGTAATTGAAATAATGTAATTACTTAAAATTAATTATTTATTATGGTCTAAAATCATTGTTCAAAACATAATCATCAAGATGAAAAGTTTCGGTTAATTTTGTTGGAATTATCTTTTTGGACAGCGATTTTTTAAAGGTCGGAAAGTCAGTCGGGCTTATCTAGAATCGAATTATTTTCTCCTTGTTTATGTGGTGCTGAAGCCATAGCAGTCAAAATGGGTAGTGAGGTCGTAGGTCCAGAGGCCAGAGTAGCGACAAGAACTATTGTGCAAAGTTGATAGGAGAAAAGAAAAAGTTGGAAGGAGCGCACTCAAATCTTCTCCTTTCATATACACATACACACAGATAACTCCGAGATTGACTGTTCCAGGGGATCATAAATTCGGATTCCATGGCTAAGCTTGAACAATGCTCCATCAGCAAGAACAATAAGTCATTCTGTCAAGTTCATACCTTTAAAGACCAAATAATTACGATAATATTATCGATTCAGGAAGAACATCTCTAACTGATATCATACCACCCCACCACTCTGATCTCAAATTCCTGAAATCAACCGTGTGATTGTAGGTAAGATAGGGAGAGAAAACATGAGAGTTAATGGTAGCCACCTACCTCACTTGAGTCCGGTGCAAATGACATTATTGTGATGCAACTAAATTCATAGTAGTTGGGTCCACGCCCATTAGGATTAATGCTATTCTTTCTTGTGCTGTTGCGGTCTGCTGTCCTCACCTAATTCTCCATTTATACATATTTAGAAAGTGATTTTTTCTTATGAACTGTATGTAGGCATTTTAAAATCCATACATTATACTACCAGAACGTAATTGGGGTATTACAAGACGACAAAAGGAAGAGAAAAATATAACTGATAAACACAGGAATAGCATAAGAATTAAGAAGGGAGCGACAACATATCTGACAAATATGTTACGAATCTAGGACATGGCAAAGGTTCGAATAATTCCTAAGTGAATGTTCGGTTTTTCCACTTGAGAGCCACCTCCGAGAGCGCCTTCGTAGACGACCCATCTTTACTTAGGACCTGTGCTGCTGAGTCTTTTAGGTCTTTCATTCTATTGCGTACCCTTTTCCCTTCTTGGCCTTCCATTAGACCCCTCACAACGTCGGCGATTTCTTCTCGTAGAATGAGGCCATTTTCATTGACCTTAGGTCTCAGTGCCAATTTGAGGTCCTCTGTTAACATGACGGCATTCATTTTCTGCTCAGCGTAAAGTGGCCAAGCGATTAGTGGCACACCATTCACCACACTTTCGAGGGTCGAGTTCCAACCGCAGTGGGTTAAAAACCCTCCGGTTGAGCCATGACTAAGCACCTGTGCCTGTGGTGCCCAAGATGGAAGCACCAGACCACGCCCGCTGGTTCTATCCAAGAACCCTTTGGGTAAGAAATTGAAAGGGTCATTCTGGCCCTGAACACTGAAATACGTGGCATTAGCAACTTTATCGTTTGGACTCCTCACCACCCACAAGAACCTTTGCTCACTCATTTCTAAACCCAAAGCCAATTCAGTTATCTGGTCGTAAGAGAGGGTCCCCCCGCTACCGAATGAAACGTATAAGACAGAGCCATGTGGCTGATTATCAAGCCACTTCAAGCACTCTGACCCTTCGGACCCACTGTCTGAACCCATATTTACAAGCGGTCCGACAGGGTAAACCGGAGGCTTACCAGAGTCTTCTTCTTGCAAGGCCCTTAAAGCTCCTCCTTCCAGGTCCATGAAGCTATTCACCAAAACTCCCTCTGCAAGTCTATACCTCTTAGTATGATGAAGAACCCACTTGTAAGCGTCATTCTTTCGGTCTTGAACCGGGTCGAGCAATTCTTTGCCGTGAATCGGCACACATCCAGGAATTCTCACGGGTTCTTCAAGCTCTCTGTACTCGCATGAAACCTTCTCGTCAAGCTCCGGCAAATAAAGAAACAAAGACAGAGCCATAGCTGTAGAAGGGAAGAAAATGTACGGAGAGACGTTGAATTCTCGAGCAACATCAAAAGCGTCTGTACCAAAAAGATCAACAACCAAAGCCACCAGGTTCGTTCTTTCAATCAAAGACCTGAATACCTCTCGAATAGAAGGAAGTGACCTCACCACAGTAAGTGAAATTAGGGTTTCTATCTTGGTATCCTTAGGCACGTCATCAAATGAAACTGGAGGAAGGAATATGGAGTTGACGGAGCTAGGGAGCGATTCAAGAACCGATTTTTGCGCTTTCAAAGGAGAACCATCAGTCGGAACAACGAAAGTAATTGAAAAGTCATGTTGATCAACGAGCCGCTTCGCTAGCTCGGCGAGTGGGATGAGATGACCCATCCCAGGAGTCGGTAGAATTGCGACATGGGGAGTCTGGTTGCGTTCTTCCGCCATTGTTGGTTTGGCTTTTTCAGAAAGTAATTGCTAATTTTTGATAGTTGTTGCGTTGTTGCAGGTATTTGAGAACACGAAAGAGGAATCGGACCTATTTATAATCGAGATTCTGATGTTTTTTTTTTTTGCGGTGTTTATGGACTCATGTCTGGTCGTGCGTAGGATAAATAGAAGAGGGTTGTGTTTGGCTTCTTGTACATGGACACGTGGCAGTCCTTGTATGTCGGAATCCTTTTGCGTTCTCAATCATTGGAGTATGATTTTCTTTTATTTGATTTAATAAGTGAATTTGCTCAAGTTCACAAATTAAAATAGGCGGTGATGTCAGTAGCTACGTAACGCTTATGCGATCAAGCAATCGAAGCATTCTTCATTCTACATTTGGCTCTTGTTTAAATTAAATTCCCAATTTTAAAAATTTTCCCATATTAAAAATAATCGTAAAAATCATTTGGAATGATCCTTAATGCAACCCGCTATTAAGAGTTTATTTCAAAAATAGAAAACAAATCAAAGGAACAATTTTAAAAAAACTTACTGCATAACAGTTCTAATTTTACAAGAGCTATAAAGAAATTGTTTTTTTTGACTTAAGTCCGTGACTTAAAGAATATATGTTAATTAATATATTAAGATATCTAATTATGATAAAAGAATAAGTGATAATTGAAATTAAAAATAATAAAAAAGTCTCATAACTCATCCTTATAATAAATTTATAAATTCAAATTCTATAATCACTTTTAAAATTCAACTCTTTTGTTTCTTACCCCACATTTTACGTTTCATAATATACTTCTTGTCAAGAACCAAAAATATCTATAATTATTTTCGTGGTTCATAACAGAATAGTACGTAGGATTGTGACATTACCAAACGAAGATTAATCAACTTGTCAAGACTTTTATTCCCAAACGTTTGGAGTTTACATGATCCGTTTATGGATGAGTTTAGAACATCGTGTTGTCTTCCTTTTTAAGTCGGCCCACAAAATGACAACGGAAATCTCATTAATGCGCGTTGCTTTTAGAAAAATGTCAATATTGATATGGAAAAGGTAACAAGATTAATGTTAATGAATTAATTTCAAATTAAGTGGAGTTTATATACAGTTCAGCGAATAAATAGAAATAACATGAATTACAATTTCAGTTAAAATAAAGGATATATAATTTATTATCTAGAAATGAAAGTAATTATGCATGTACAACTATTGAGGCGTATTGTTGAGGAATTTCAGTCAATTGACAAAAATTTTAATAACTTTTAATAAAATGAAGACTTCGAAATTATAGGAGTTTAGTTGTTAAAAAACAAAGGATTAATTGAAGTTCAAGGTCCTTTACAGATTGAATATTTTTGTACTAGTTGTCAATTAGGAAAACTAAGTAAACTTCCTTTTGCTCCTTTTGAACATTCTAGTTCTAGCATCTTTGATAAGATTCACTGTGATTTGTGGGGACCTGTCCTTGATTTATTTGTTGGCAAGTTTAAATTTCATGTATGTTTAGTTGACGATTTTTCCAAGTATACTTAGATTATTCTATTAAAACATAAATCTGATTTTTTTATTACCTATTTAGCATTTGAACAATATGTTGAACAATAATTCAATAAGAAAATAAAAATCTTCCACTCAAATGGTGGAGGAGGATTTGTTCACTCTAGATTATTATCACATTTTCTTGTGGCAGAAATTATTCATCAGATTTCAAGCCCCTACACTTTGGAGCAGACATGTATAATTAAGAGAAGACACAAAACCATATGCAAATTGGGTATGACAATATTGTTCCGTAGTCATGCACCTCTTTTTTTTATAAGTATAAGCCTTTACGACAATAGTTTTTCTTCTTAATCAGTTACCATCTTTATCTCTTCAGCTTGACACTCCATATTTCATGTTACATGGAACTTATCCTAACTACATATCACTTCGAGTTTTTGGTTCTAAATGTTTTCCATATACATGGTATTTATAACATCCCACCTCCGACGGGAAGGGTAAAATAGTAATTTAAAAAGGGGTGAGAGTGATTAGGACTGATTGGAAATTTTCATACATCCTGGTATTCGTGAACAGTGAAATTTTTACACATGAAAAATAACTGTACATACATTCATGACATTCCCGGTAGTGTGCCTAAATGAAATTCTGTTGTGAATAATGTGGAAATCGTGTTTGAAAATTTTATTGAAGTGAGTTTTTGTGTGTTTTACATTTTAAGGAAATTTTAGGAATTTTTCTGGAAATTTTCGGAAAAATTTTTCGGACCGGAAAAAATGCCAAGTGGCGAACCGACTGGTTTTCGGTACCGAAAATTGCTGTCAAATGGTACTGCAATATTGAGTCCATTAATTTGAACTTGAAATTAGGGCCATTGGATTTAAATGGGTCCAAGATCTATTTTATTAGGGTTTAACTTATTAAATGTTATTTTGTCTTTTTCTTATTTTTTCCTTTTCTTCTTTACCTTGGACAAGTGTCAAATTGACACATATCCATCTCATTTAATGCTTCGGTGTATTCTCAGTTGTTCCATGAATAATAAAGGAAAAATGTTGAGTTTATTTGCTTATATCTTCTTTCATACGACACCTTCTTTTCTTCCTCTCCATTGAATTGTTTTCCATCTCCTCAGTAAATTGCTACCTTCTTACTATAAGTGTTGAAGTGTAAACCTTCTACTTCCCTTGGGTGATGAGTGTCGTGTGTGATATGGGTGTGAGTGGAAGTTGGTGAGTTAGAGTTGGAAGCTTGACATGAGGTAAGAATTTAATTATGTTCTTTCCTTAGTAGTTTGATGCATTAATTGGGAACTATGGTGCATTAAGTGTGA
>JANZLC010000009.1:22138809-22149168 GCA_026413385.1 Erythroxylum gracilipes
TTTTTTAACTTATACAAATCATTCGTAATAAATTTATCAATGAATTACATATTTCTAATCATATTAAGGACTAGGGGTATTTTTGTCATTGCTATAATTTTCCGTTCTGTCCACTGCAACCAAACACATTCTGTCCTCGAGACGGAGACAGTTTTTTTCTATTCTGTCCATCGTAACCAAACATTTCACTGTCTCCACTTTTTGTTCCGTTCCATCTCCAAATTTTTGTTCCGTTCCGTTTCTAGCTACTGGAGATAGCAACTATACGCAGCGTAAGTCTTGCTTAAGGCTCCATCGGATTTGCAACCCATATATCTTACTAGAACGTTTCAAAAAATTAATATAATAGGGAGAGTTTGTGGTCAACCTCAACCATTCGGAAAATTTGAACATTTTAATTTTCTCAAGCAAAACAAGTATAAAGATTGAGATTAACATATTTTTCTTTTGCTATTAGCTTTTCATTGTGAGGACGTTATGTTACATTCAATGGATAATGTACAAAAACTAATAACAGATCCGAGAAATGTGTTTAAGCTTAATAAATGGTCTTGTCACACTTAAGTGAGTGGATTAAGCGCTATGCTTTGCTATTTTTTTTTTCTCATTCTCTATATTCGTACTTTCTACATCTAGCCAATACATAAATTGAATGTTGTGGATCTTTCTTTTATCACGTCTATTTTGGTATCTAGCTATTACTACAATTTGAAGTTGACTTGACAATTTAAAGTTTGCAATGACAAACTCAATAATCACGTGTGCTTACTCGAGGCACGTCCTTATAGTTGGTAATGGAATGGGTTGGGTTTGGGTCTATGCCTAACCTAAAATTTAAGAAACTGAGAGATACATGATGAAACTAGTCTTGAAACGAACCCCTATTATTTATGCTTATTCTTCCACGTACATCAACCACTTCTCTGATAGATTTAGTGGAAGCTCCCTCTCGTTGCCTACTGCCCTAACCGCAACTTCCTTCATCATGTTAATTCGCCGACGAATATTACTAGCTTTGTTTTCATTTTGCATCAAAGCCTTTATTAGTCTTGTGATCTCCTCTCGTCCCACTAATCCATTTTCATTGACTTTTAGTCTTAATCCCATTTGCAGGTCCTCTTTTATCAATATTACATTGATCTTTTGCAGATGATGTGGTTCTGTTTGGTGGAACAGATCCTCACTACTTAAGGCTTATTATGAGAATCCTAAACAAGTTCTCTCAGCTCTTTGGACATTCAAAATTTTAAGGCCCTAGGATCCATTACTGGTCTATTTATCAATTATGCTCCTTTTAAATATCTAGGGGTACTCATTACCGCTAAAAAGCTCAGGTTTACAGATTGCTTACCTCAACTGGAGAGGTTTAAAGATAAAATCAATAATTGGTAGAATAGATTCCTTTCTGTTGGGAGACTTCAACTCATATCCTTAATTATAAGGAATCTCAATTTTCACCGGTGTGCGCATTTATACCTGCATAAGAAACTGATTAGCGAAATTGAACAACGCATCAAAAACTCCTTATGGTCAGGAAAGGCTAAAGGGGCAAATGATGCAAAGGTTAAAATTTAAATAGGCTGATTTGTGTCTGCCTAAACAAGAGGATGGACTGGACTAGCACCTATCTATATAATGCAAAATGTGTTTCTCACTCAAAAGTTATGGAAACTACTTGTTGATAGAGAAACTCATCATCATTATCATCATCATCACTTAGTTAAAATCCTACTGAATCGTGAGATTTGAGGAGGTTTAATAATATATAGTCTTACCCTTATCTAGTAGAGAGGCTATTTCCAAATAGAGTCACATGTAATGCGTCATAAAGATACTACAAAATTATAAATGGATGTGCATACATATTAAAAAAATTAAAAAATTAAATCAAATAAACATAAAAAGGTAATAAAAATAATTCAATACAAATAAATAATAAAGAGAAAAAAGGTAAGGCAATACAAAAATAATGTACGTACATAACATGTCAATGACTAACAGTAAATGGTAATATAAAATATATACCAGAAAATACATGTTCAAGAGTAACTCTAACTAGGCCTGTCACTAAATTAATTACGCTAAGTAGGAAACTAAATAAGCTAAACTAACTAGAAAATAAGTAATAGGCAGTAAATGCAAAGGATATGGTTTAATATAAATTACCAGAACGCGAATGCCCTCTTTAAGAGAGATCATTTAACTGTATCCTAGTACACAAAATTTTCCTATTACGGGTCAAGTCCTCAGTAAGATCCATCCTAGCCATATCATTCTTGATCACTTCCTCCTCAGTTCTTTTTAGGCCTTCCTTTTTTTCCTCTTACAACCTTTAAATATTATTTTCTTGCTTCTTCTCACCGGAGCATCAGGATGTCTTTTTTTAGCATGTTTGAACTACCTAAGCCTTGTCTCTCTCAATTTGTCATTAATACCAACCACCTTTAATTTATCTCTTAACATTAGATCCTTGGCCCTATCTCTTCTAGTAAGGTTACACATCCATTGGAGCATCCTCATCTCCGTCACTAAAAGCTTATTATTGCATATTTGTTTGATGGGCCAAAACTTTGCCCCATATAACATGATTGGCCTAATTGCTAAGCGATAGAATTTGTCTTTAAGATTGAGTGATATCTTCTTGTCATATAAAACTCCTAAGGCACTTCTCCATTTGAGCCACTCTGATATGATACGATGGGCTATATCTTTATTGATCTCTCAATTGTTTTGGATGATAGACCCTAGGTACTTAAAACACTCCTTCCTTGGTATAACTTTAGATCTAATCTTTACCTCCACATCGGTAGCCACCTCATGGCCTGAAAAGTTGCATTTTAAGTACTCAGTCATAGTTCTGCTCACTTTAACGCCCTTCAACTCTAACATTTTTCTTCAATATTCTAGCTTGACATTGACTCCCTCTCTTGTCTCATCTACTAAGACAATATCGTTAACAAACAACATATACTAAGGTACATCTCCTTGAATATTTTAGGTAAGCTAATCCATCACTACTGCGAACAGAAAAGGACTCAATGTGGAGTCTTGGTGTAGCCCAATACTAATAGAAAACTTCTTATTATCTTCTCTTATCGTCCTTACTATAGTCATTGCCCCTCCATAGAAGTACCTATGCTATCTATTATTGATGTTATCTTCCCCCATGAGCACCTGCCCTGCTTCATCTCTTATACAACGAACTTGGGCTAAGTCTCTTTGGGCTAAACGGATCAATGAGTATTATCTAAACAATGCTAACTTCTGTAGATCAAGCCTAATAAGGATTTTTCTTGGTGCCTTATTCAAATTTTGAGAATAAGAGACAATATTTACCCTTACTTCCTAACCCAAGTGGGGAATGGGAAAAACTCTTAGATTTGGTATGATAATTGGACCAACCAAAACCCTCTTTATTCTAGGTTTGACTTGATATTTTTAGCAGCCAAGTTTCCTCTACATGCCAAACTTGGATCCCTCATACTAAAATAATAGTTGGGATTGTCAATTCAGTGGTTCCTCAAGACTCATTAGTATTTTTTCCAGTATAATCCCGATCAGAATATAGAAGATAAGGTTATCGGGTAATATATCTCATATCTTCTCTAATGATTCTTATTATTAGCTAATTGGAACCTTCTCATTAAAGGTAAGCTAGTGTGAGCTAATTTGGAAGAATTTACTCTTTCCCAAGGCCTCATTTACTAGCTAGTTAGTAGTTAAAAATAGACATAAACTAAGAATAGATGTTTTTGTAGGGAAACCGAGACAAAATCTAATCCTAACCGTAGTGGAATAATTACGAAAATTTTTCTCAAATTGGTTTCATGAAACTAAGCTCAATTTAATTCTACAAAATGGTTAAAACATAAATCATTATAAGTGTGAATTTAAATTCATACCTTATTCTGAAACTTGATAATGTTCTTGTAGTATCCCTCAAACTGTTTCCAAAATCGATCTTCTCAACTACTGTAGCTGCACAAGTGTCTGGTTTCTAACGGTATCCATAAAGCAGGTTGAGAGAACTCTATAACTCTTATTGAGAGGGTTAAGCAAGAATTATTAGCTCTATGAGAGCTTAAACCTATTTATAATAGGTTTGGACGTTTTTAGTAATTTAATCGTATTAAATTCTAATTTCAATTAAACTTTAATTAGAATTACAAATAATTATAATTAAATACCAATTATGCCTAAATAAGAGTTAATATCTCATATTGATCCTTATTTATTAAATATTTAGTATTTAGTCATAAATTTTCTTAAAATTTACAATCAAGTCCAACTTGATTAAAATAACTTTGCTCTCTTCAATCTATTTTTTGTATAAGACCCATTAGGTTCCTAAATATGTTGGAATGATTATAATTATAATTATAATTAGAATTAGATAAATTAAAACTCCTTTTAATTTATCTTTAATTCTTCAATTAAATAATTTATAATTATAAATCAAGATTGGTGTCTAGGAATGCATCAAAACCACCCAAATATTTAAGAATGTCAAAGTGATTTTGACTAACCTTTTCATGCATGATTTTTTTCGTATAATTCAATCCTTTCATCATGCAATGTTACGATGAGATAGATCATATAATTAATGTCTACTCTTTTTGAGTCCAATCATATTAGTTCTATACCATTAGTTATCAATTCAACTAATGACATCCGTAAACTATTTACAAAATGTTATTTTATCTTGGCCAAAGATTTTCTGAATCAATACTAATCGAGAATCACAATGAAAGATTCTCGCTAAATACTTTAGGGTAATGATCCTATCTTGATTACTTAACTACCTCTATACAGTTCAGGCTAAATCTAATGACTATTAATTGACTGATCTATGATTAAATATGTCATAAGTAGTATTAAAAGATAACAATTCCTATACAAGACAACATTAGAAATCTCAAGTCAAAGGATCACTTATACAATCATCACAATAAGAATTTTATAAACATACAAGTAATGATTTAGCATGAACTATATTGAGATAGTTAAGTGATCAAGATAGGATTATCACCCTAAAGTACTTAGGGAGAATATTCCATTGTTCTTGATCAGTCTTGATTCAGAAAATCTTTGGCCAAGGTAAAATGAAATTTTGTAAATAATTTACAGATGTCATTAATTGAATCAATAGATAATGACAAAAACTAATATAATTGGATTCAAAAAGAGTAGACATGAATTCCATAATCTATCTAATCGCAACATTGTATAAAAAAGATTGAATTATATGGAAAAATTATGCACGAAAAGGTAAGTCAAAATCACTTTGACATTCTTAAATATTTGGGTGGTCTTGATGTATTCCTAGACGCCAATCTTAATTTATAATTATAAATTGTTTAATTGGAGAATTAAAGATAAATTTAAAAGAGTTTTAATTTATCTAATTCTAATTATTAATTAGAACTATAACTTATAATCATTGTCAATGTATTTGAGGGCCAATGGGTCTCACACAAAGAATGGGTTGAAGAGAGCAAAGTTATTTTAATCAAGTTGGATTTGATTGTAAATTTTAAGAAAATTTATGACTAAATATTAGATATTTAATAAATAAGGATCAGTATGAGATATTAAATCTTATTTAGGCATAATTGATATTTAATTATACTTGTTTGTAATTCTAATTAAAGTTTAATTAAAATTAGAATTTAATTCAATTAAATTACTAAAACATCCAAAACATATTATAAATAGGTTTAAGCTCTAATGGAGCTAATAATTCTTACTTAACCCTCTCTGTAAGAGTTATATAGTTCTCTCAACCTGTTTTGTAGATACCGTTAGAAGCCAGACAATTGTGTAGTTACGGTGGATGAGAAGATCGATTTTGGAAATGATTTGAGGTATACTACAAGAACATTATCAAGTTTTGAGGTATGAATTTAGATTCACGCTTATTATGATTTATGTTTTAATCATTTTGTAGAATTAAATTGATCTTAGTTTAGGGAAACCAATTTGAGAAAAAATATTGTAATTATTCTGCTACGGTTGGGATTGGATTTTGTCCCAGTTTCCTTACAAAAACATGTATTCTTAGTTTTGTGTCTATTTTTAACTACCAACTAGCTAGTAAATGAGGCCTTAAGACAAAGTGAATTCTTCCAAATTAGCTCATACTAGCCCACCTTTAATGAGAAGGTTATAATTAGCTAATAATAAGAAGCGTTGCAGAAGATATGAGATACATTACCCGATAATCTTATCTTTTATATTCTGATCGAGATTATACTGGGGAAAAAGACTAATGAGTCCTGAGGCACCACTGAATTGACAATCCCAACCATTATTTTAGTATGAGGGATCTAAATTTGGCATTTAGAGGAAACTTGGCTGCTAAAAATATCAAGTCAAACCTAGAATAAAGAGGGTTTTGGTTGGTCCAATTATCATACTAAAGCCAAGAGTTTTTCCCATTCCCCACTTGGGTTAGGAAGTAAGGGTAAATATTGTCTCTTATTCTCAAAATTTGAATAAGGTGCCAAGAAAAATCCCTATTATACTTGATCTACAGAAGTTAACAATGTTTAGATAATACTTATTGATCCATTTAGACCAGAGAGATTTAGCCCAAGTTTGTTGTATAAGAGATGAAGCAGGGTAGGTGCTCATGGAGGAAGATAACATCAATAGTAGATGGCATAGGTACTATTATGGCCTTTTTAATGAAGGCATCGAGGATAATATCTCTTTAGGTGACCTCAGCAAGTCTGAGATATTTTGTAACTTGTTTCGATGTAAAAAGATCACAAAGGAAGAAATTAAAAAAATATTTGAGGAAGATGAAGAGCAGAAGGGTAGTAGGACCAAATGAGATACCCATAGAGGTATGAAAGAGCCTAGGCATTGAAGGTCTTAATTGGCTAGTCAAGCTTTTTAATGTGATCCTTGAGTCTGCCAGAATGTTAGATGAATGGAGACTGGGTATGTTAATTCCTTTATACAAGTACAAAGGGGACATAAAAAATTGTAACAACTATAGATGCATTAAACTACTTAGTCACATCTTAAAGTTGTGGGAGAAGGTCATTAAGAAGAGAGTAAGAAAGGTGAATTCTATATCGAAAAACCAATTTGGCTTTATTCCAGGAGGGTCTACAACAGAAGCTTTACACCTTTTTAGAAGATTAATGGAATATTAAAGGGAAAGACAGAGAAATTTACACATGGCTTTTATTGATTTAGAGAAGACATATGACAGGGTTCCTAGGAAAATCATATGGAGGTGTTTGGAGGTCAAAGGAGTTCCTATGACCTATATACGAGTGATTAGAGATATGTATAGAGGGGAAATGACTATAGTAAGGACGATAAGAGAAGATAATAAGAAATTTTCTATTAGTATTGGGCTATACCAAGGCTCCACATTGAGTCCTTTTCTGTTCGTAGTAGTGACGGATGAGCTTACCAAAAATATTCAAGGGGATGTACCTTAGTGTGTGCTGCTTGATAACTATATTGTCTTAGTAGATGAGAAAAAAGAGGGGGTCAATGTCAAGCTAGAATGTTGCAGAGAAATGTTAGAGTCAAAGGACTTTAAAGTGAGCAGAACTAAGATTGAGTACTTAAAATGCAACTTTTCGGGTCATTAGGTGGCTCTCGATATGGAGGTAAAGATTGGATCTGAAGTTATACCAAAGAAGGAGTGTTTTAAGTATCTAGGGTCTATCATCCAAAGCAATGAAGAGATCGACAAAGATATAGCCCATCGTATCAAATTAGGATGGTGGCTCAAATGGAGAAGTGCCTTAGGAGTTTTATGTGACAAGAAGATATCACTTTAAGCTTAAGGACAAATTATATCGCTTAGCAATTAGGCCAATCATGTTATATAGGGCGGTGTGTTGGCCCATCAAACAAATACGGAATAATAAGCTTTTAGTGATGGAGATGAGGATGTTCTAGTGGATATGTAACCTTACCTAGAAGAGATAGGGTTAAGAATCTAATGCTAAGAGATAAATTAAAGGTGGTTGCTATTAATGACAAACTGAGAGAGACAAAGCTTGGGTAGTTGGAACATGCTAAAAAGAGACACCCTGATGCTCCAATGAGAAGATTCTAGAAAATAATATTTAGAGACTGTAAGATGATAAAAAGGAAGGCCTAAAAAGAATTGGGGGAAGTAATCAAGAATGATCTGACTAGGTTGGATCTTACCGAGGACTTAACCCGTAATAGGAAAATTTTGTGTACTAGGATATAGTTAAATGATCTCTCTTAAAGAGGGCATTCACATTCTGGTAATATATATTAAACCATGTCCTTTGCATTTACTGTATATTACTTATCTTCTAGTTAGTTTAGCTTAGTTAGTTTCCTACTTAGCGTAATTAATTTAATGACAGGCCTGGTTAGAGTTACTCTTGAACATGTTTTTTTTGGTATGTATTTTGATATTACCATTTACTGTTAATCATTGACATGTTATGTACGTACATTATTTTTTATTGCCTTACCTTTTTTCTCTTTATTATTTATTTGTATTTAATTATTATTATTACCTTTTTATGTTTATTTGATTTAATAATTATTATTATTTTAATATGTATGCACATGCATTTATAATTTTGTAGTATCTTTATGACGCATTACATGTGACTCTATTGGAAATAGCCTTTCTATTGGATAAGGGTAAGACTATATACTATTAAACCTCCTTAAATCTCGCGATTCAGTAGGACTTTAACTAAGTGATGACGATGATAACGAGTTTCGCTATCAATAAGTACTTTTGATACCTTTTTAGTGAGAAACACATTTTGCATTGTATGGATAGGTGCTCGTCCAGTCTACCCTCTTGTTTAGGCAGACACAAATTAGCCCATTTAAATTTTAACCTTTGCATCCTTTCCCCTTTTAGCCTTTCCTGACCATAGGGAGTTTTTGATGCATTGTTCAATTTCGCTAATTAGTTTCTTATACAAGTATAAATACGCAGACCGGTGAAAATTGAGATTCCTTATAATTAAGGAAATGAGTTGAAGTCTCTTACCAGGAAGGAATCTATTCTGCCAATTATTGATTTTATCCTTAAACCTCTCCAACTGAGGTAAGCAATCTGTAAACCTGAGCTTCCTGGTGGTCATAAGTACCCCTAGATATTTAAAGGGAGCATAATTGATAAATAGACTAGTAATGGATCCTAGGGCCTTCAAATTTTGAATGTTAGAGGAAATATGCAACAACTCTTGCAAGTATTAAGCTACAATCCAAAGAGCTGAGAGAACTTATTTAGGATTCTCATAACGAGCCTTAACCAGTGACGATCTGTCCCACAAAATAGAACTACATCATCTGCAAAAGATCAATGCAATATTGATAAAAGAGGACATGCAAATGGGATTAAGACTAAAGTTCAATGAAAATGGATTAGTGGGATGAGAGGAGATCACAAGACTAGTAAAGGCTTTGATGCAAAATGAAAGCGAAGCTAGTAATATTTGTCAGCAAATTAACATGTCAAAGGAAGCTGCAGTTAGGGCTGTAGGCAACGAGGGAGCTTCCAGCAAATCTCCCAGAGAAGTGGTTGATATAAGTGGAAGAATAAGCATAAATAATAAGGGTCTGTTTCAACTTTCAAGTCTGGTTCCATCCTGTATCTCTCAGTTACTTAAATTTTAGGCTGGGCATATATCCAAACCCAGCCCACTCTGTTACCAACAATAAGGACTTGCCTTGAGTAAGCGCACGTGATCATTGAGTTTGTCATTGCAAACTTTAAATTGCCCAAGTCAACTTCAGATTGTAGTAATAGCTAGATACCAAAATAGATGTGATAAAAGAAGGATCCACAACATTCAATTTATGTATTGGTTAGAGGTAGAAAGTACCAATATAGAGTATGAGAAAAGAAATAGCAAAGTATAGCGCTTAATCCACTCACTTAAGCTTGACAAGACCAATTATTGAGCTTAAACACATTTCTCGACTTCAGTTATCAGTTTTTGTACATTATCCATTGAATATAACATAACGTCCTCACAATGAAAAGCTAACATCAAAAGAAAAATACGTTAATCTCAATCTTTATACTTGTTTTGCTTGAGAAAATTAAAATGTTCATATTTTCCAGAACGGTTGAGGTTGACCACAAACTCTTCCTATTATATGAATTTTTTGAAAGGTTCTAGTAAGATATATAAATATATAGTCGTCACAAACAGCCGTGTCAGTCTATAGAGTTACAATTCTTAAAGAGAATCTAATTACAAACAATTTGAACTGAATTTTCATATTCCTTTCATATTGAATTTAAATTAAAACTATAATATCAAAATGTTTACCAAAATAAACATGCAAATACAAATTGAGAAAAAATTGAATATAAACTTTACC
>JANZLC010000009.1:22149268-22170949 GCA_026413385.1 Erythroxylum gracilipes
AAAAAAAGTTCTTTTTCGGATACATTTATTACATCACTACTTTCACACATTATCTATTATAAATATTTATGATACCCTACACATATATATCACCAAATAATTAAAGTTCAACATATTTTATACTCAATTAATTATTTACCCAAAACTAATACCCAAATAGGGAAATACTATCATTAACTACAATCGAATTATTATTAATTTCCAGTTGCATAATTTTATACTCAACTAATTGTTTACCTAAACTCAATACCCAAATATTAAAAATAAAATACCATTTTACAAATATTAATAATGTGTCAATTAATGATTTAAGTTTTTACAATTTTACTAATTTTGATTATCAATTTTACAATTTTAAATTTGATTATCAATTTTACATTTAGGTTTACATGGTGATTATCAACTTGTTAAGCCGTACACAATACATACATCTCATTCATTCAAAAACTTACCATAAATATAAACTTAAACCAATCTTTAATTCTTTATAACCAATATATCATTCACCGTGAATTCAACTCCGTTTCCATTTCCAAATGACAATACCGTAATCAACTTATCATTTAACAATTCCATTTCCAAATTTCAACCCACGCAAATCAGAAAAGCAACCACAATACCAGAACCAATATCATTCAACAATTCAACTCCATTTTTATTTCAACATTTCCAACCACAATACTAGAACCAGACTAGATACACACAAAACATAGATCTTATAAAACTTCCAACTTCCAAATATTTCACAAATCCAACATCCAATCCAATTATCCAACACAATAAATAATGCAATTAAGGTTTAAGCAGGAAAAATTTGGAAAACTAAAAAAACACACCCTAAAAAAATTTACAAGCTTCGAGTCATCCGGTTCGTGTGGGTCAGGTCTCCACTGACGAGTCAGACCTCAAAGGCTTCGGGTTGTGCAGATCGGCGGCAAGGCGAGGTTGCGATGATCTCTGCTCCTTCAGTGCTGACGATAGTGGCGTCTTTATGGGACGCGAAGACGCAAGCCGAGGGACAATCTCTGTCCTTTGATGCTGGCGTGGATCGGGGAGGATGAGGGACGCACCAGCACCGCCGAACCAGTCACCAGTCGAAGATGAAGACAACAAAGGGAGAGAGAAAACGCAGCAGTGGTGAATAAGTAAGAGTCAGTGAGAGCGAGAGGGAAAAAAATTTAAATTTGCAAATACGTCCCTCCATTTCTGGATTTTATGGTACTGACTAGTATGTGCCGGTATTTTATGTACCAGCTGGTACCGACCGAAAAATTACGATACCAACCGATATTCAAGGCTGGTACCATAATAACAAATACCATACCAGCCGGTACGGAATAATATCTATAAGCCTACTTAGTACTCAGTATAAGTACAGACGCATGTCAAATCCAATATTGATAGTTAAGCAGGGCTATTGTAATTAAGCGGCCACATTTAACCATGAAAACAAAGATTCAAGTTGAATATAATTAATATACATTAAAAAAATCATATGAAGGAATCCAATCCCTACTCGCATATCAATATAGGTGAGTGAAAAACAGAAGATAAGAAACAAAATGCGTAAAAAGAATAGCTGCAAAATTAAAATCAAGAACGATATATGTTGTTAGTAAGATTTTATTTATTTGTTGATGTTGATTGTTGTTGTTACGCTTGATTATCCTACTTTTAGTTTTCTACGTTAATGGTGATGTTGCTTCAATTCTCATTTTTGTTATTATTTTTTTACGCTGAAGCGAATATAATAGCAAATTTGAGATGTCCGATCTTATATTCAGTTGCGTAATAGTATATCATAGTTAAATTTGAGATGCCTGATCTCTATGACGTATTATTTTCTTAACATAGAAGTAGTGCAATCTAATAATAAATTCAAAGTATGTGGAAGAAATTATGAATAGATTTCTAATCAAGTATTGTTACTTAGTAAATACTCGAATTAAGTTTGATTTAAAACTTAACAAAGATCATAAAAGAAATACGGTGGACAACACACTTTATATGTTTGTCTTTATGTTAATCACACGGGTTATCTTTTTCATAATATTTTCTGGCTGAGCAAAGTTTCAATCTTTAATGGCATAGTCTCTGAGCTTGATTCTTACTGTTACAGACTTCAATATTACTACTGCAAAATCCGTCGTTGCGACTCAGTAAATGAGACGCTTAAATTCCACTGAGCATGCCCCCAACGGCTCACCTAGGACACTTCCATGAGCAAGCGGCAAGTCATCAGCTATCCGCTCAACTGGGCAGAGCCCCACCAGATGGTCGACGCTTAACCTCCAAGTTCTCATCTGAGGCTACGGTCGGTTATGTGTCTCTCTCCTCTTGCCGCCTTTATTACACCGACAACTCATTAGTCTTTAAACCCAATGTTTTTGTTATAGGGGTTGTTTTCATTTTTGGGCTTGACCTGGCCCGAACGGACTTGAGATAGAATAAAACTCAACCAGGCTTACACTGGTTGAGCTAAGTATTTTAATGCTTTTGAGATGCAAAACAATGCAAGATAAGTGGGTTAAAATTGATTTGGGCTTTAAAATGAATTTGGTGTGGACTTAAAAAGATTTGATGAGTAAGAAATAAATGTAGAATTTAAGACTTATGATCTAACGATAAATAAGTTTTTAAAAAAATTTATATATAGAAATACGAATAAATTTAATAATATTTAGAAGTAAGTTTCTAAACCAAATTATAAATTTAAAATTGAATAGTTTAATTTTAATTAGAAATAAATTTTTAATTAAATTTAAATTATTAAGTCCATAAGGTGAATACAAATTAGAAATAAGTTTTTAATTGATATTATATGAGAACTGAGTTATTGAATTAAATTTAATTAATTCAAACAATATATAATTACAAATTAATTTCTAATTAAATTAAAATTATTAGTATAAGAATTAGAAATAAGTTTCTAAATGATATTTTAATTTGATTAGTCCCATAACAATGAGAAATGTGTTTCTAATTTAGATATACTAAGTATAATTTTATATGAATTATGTTTATTAATTTTATATGAATTATGTTTATCTATGTATGTCAAGATTTGTACTATTCAAATTATCAGCAAACATATTATATGAATGTTACTTGATAATTCTTCTTGAGTACGATAATTGGTATTCATTTGTACCAATGTTTTGAATGAGATTGAGAACATATGTACTCTTTCGATTTCAAAGATAATTGAAAACAATTATTCGCAAAATATACATGACAATAACGTGTAAATATGCTATTTCTTTTTATAGAAATTTTGTGTTTCTGTCATGGCTACTTCATCAAAGAATATTATTAAACAACTTAACAAGGATTATAAATTCAATGGCGCTAATTATGATATTTGAAATATGAAAATCCAATATATATTAGAAGAGCAAGATCCATGCTCTTGAACTATTAAACAAAATTATGGATGTTTATGAGAAAAGCAATACGATCCATCACAAAAGGGACCTTGATGCTTATGAAACATAGAAGAAAAAAAAACTTATTGGCTCACATTATGTTACTGAGGAGCATAGATAATGATATCATTTGTGAGTTTTGTAAATAATAAAATGTAAAAGACATGTGATCCTCTTTAGCTGCATGTTTTGGAAGCACCTTAATGACCAAAATGAGGTCATTCACTATCAAGTTTGACATATTTAAGAGACGGATCAATCATACAATGCAAAAACATTTGAGGCATATGCCAAATATAATAAGTGAGTTGTGTGATGTTGGTGAGGAACTATCAGATGAGCTATAGATACAAGCTATGATTTGTTCATTACCTTAGAGTTGGGAGCATATGAAGACTGATCTAACTCACAATGAGAATATCAAGACAATGGAAGATACTACAAGGCATCTCATATTAGAAGAAGAATGTCTTGAAGCCTCTAAAATATCTTTCGAGGTATATGTAATTGGTTTTAATTCACATGAAGCTATGAATTAGAAGCTTAAGCATCATAGTGGGCCTTAATGGAAAAAGGATAAAAGAAATACCTACTAAAATCAGGATTCAAAGAAAGCAAAATAGAACTAGCATAGAAAAGGAAAACGTCTTTTTAAAAAGCATAACATAAATAAAGTCAAGAGCTTCAACTATGGAAATAAGACTTTGCCTATGATTGTAACAAACTCAAAAAGGTAAGTCTTATTGCATAAAAATTTGTTAAGTAAATGTCTATTTTTATGTTTTTCTAATAGAATCACATCCTTTGTGGACTACGGATTTGGGAGTAACCAGCCATATAGTGAAGGATAAAGATGCCTTTTATGGAATTTTGGAAATTTTCGTATGGATACGCATTAGATAACTCAAGGATTGTTGTACAAGATATTAAAACCTGAAAAGTAGACATACACAGTGGTTCATCTCTGATCCTATATGAAGTATTGTATGCCTCAAAGTTTTGATGGAATCTAATCTTTGTGTTGGTTTTAATAAATCTTGGTTTTAATGTAATTTTGCAATGGCGAAATGAATTTATATTGTAGACATATTTGTTATGGCTATGGTTTTATGTTGTTTATTCAAATAGTAATATAAGTTGTTATTTGTTTCATCATCTAGTAATTCCAATAAAGATGTTATTTTGTGGCACGCTAAACTATGTCATATTGGTCAAAATCAAATAAGTCAATTAGTTAAAGAAGGCCTAGGTAATTTAAATTAAGTAGATTTACATTGTCTAATTGTTAAAATGGAACAACCATTTAAAATTGAAACAGGAATTTACTACTCATTGCAATTGATTCACTCAGACATTTGTGGTCTAATGAATAGGTATGTATTGACTATTATACTCAGCATGGTCATGTTTATTTGATTTCTCACAAATTGAGAGCATATAGTATATGAATTTAGTAAATAATCAATCAGGCAATAGAAAAATCATGGACGCCAAAATACTTGTTTGATAAATTCAAGATGTTGTGTGATGAAAAAGGAATAAAAAGATAGTTAACCGTTATATGAATACCACAACAAAGTGTCACTAGAAAAAGATGTAATAAAACGCTACTAGAAATGGTTAGGTCCATAATGGCATAAATCATCTATTGTGGTGATGCATTGTCTATAGCCACTTATGTAGTTACAAAACTAGGTGGCTTGGGCCTAACCAAGCTAGAGTTGGGCCCACCCAAATCTGACCCAACGTATTTTCAGCTTTTCATTCTTAGGGCGGCGTATATGTGATTTAGTCAATGTGTTTAGGACCGCCCAAGAAATGAAAAACAAAGTAAAATCTTTTAAAAAGAGAAAAGTTGTTTTCACAATTATTCATTTTTATTTAATTTTATGTTATTTAATTTCTTAAGTATCTTATAATTAAATGGAAGAATATTATAATATAATTTAATATTAAATTAATTACTTATATTTAAGTTTAATTACAAATAAATAATTGAACAATCAAACCATTTATTTAATTATGTGATGGATATAACTAATTAAATTAGAAATAATATATTTAAACATATCAAACTTTTTAAGTTTTTAATTCAATGACTAATCTTTCAAAATTCATACCATTTCAGTGAAAAAGTTGTTTTTGTTAATGTAGTGTTCATTAAATATTACTAAAATATTTGTCTATTAGTCATATCAATAAAATTAATATTTTTACTTGATTTATACAAAATTTTAAAAGGTTAGTTCTAAATTTAAAATTTTGACACTAAGCTGAAAAAATCTCAAAAGATTTGACACTTATAAATTTATTATCTTAATTAAATTATAATTGATATAAATAAGTTCCTTCCATATACATTAGAATTTATATTGAATAGACCCTAATTAACCAATCAAAATAGTTGTAAATAAAAAGATTAAAAGAAAAAAATTAGTTTACTCATAAACAAAATTTTTGACATATCAATTTTAACAAACATAAAACATATTTATATATTATATTGCGATAATTATATATTCAAATATGTACTAATAATAATTTGTTTTGGATAATTAAATTAAATTATAATATATATAATATCATATTAAGAAAACTTTACAAAATAGACATAAATTTTATCCTGATTCATCATATTTTTATACGCCTAATTAATTTAATCAATGCGTTAAAGATTACCCAAGAGATGAAAGCAAAGTTTAAACTGAACTGAAACCCAAATGCTGCTTTTACAATTACTCCGCAGCCATTTTACGAAACCTGTCCAGTGACTATAGATAGAAGAAATGAGCAAGTTGGAAACGAAACCTTCGAGGAGATTTGACTGAATCCACGTACACCAAGGTCAGTTTTTTTTCCTGGAAGAGTGTAGGAGGCGTACTCTTGCCTCTTTTTCTAAATTGAAAATGTGTTTTAGGAGACTCGTAGCACTTTTAGGAAATTTCCTGATTCTTTAATCTGAATCAGATCATCCCTCTATTTGTCTGTTAATAAATCGTTTAATGTCAGTTCTATCTATCATTTTATTGTGAAATACCATATTGGCTCGTTTGATCATAAATACCTCCATATTCTGTTGGGTAGGGTTGTTATCAATGGTTGGAAATTTTCCTTTTCTGATTTTGGTACGAAACGAATGAAACCTTACCTGCAATGCTTTGCTTTGGAAGTGTCTGAAGTAATATTCTAGATAAGCTGGTGTATGTGATGGCATTGAGTTTCGCTGTCAGGATCTCTCGTTTGGCAAGTTGTTGGAGACTTGAGAGCATTTAGGAATTAGGATGGTTTTAAGTGATATGATTGGAGATGTTTTTGTAATAAAAAAATGGAAGTGGACTTGATTGGTAAGTAATAATTTCAGATTCATTACAAGTGTATACTTAATTAAAGTAATTGTAAAAAGAATTTATCAAGAAAAAGGCTATACTTAATTAAAGTAATTGTAAAAAGTATTTATCAAGAAAAAGGCTATAACTATTTTTAGAAAGTGGACTTGATTGGTAAGTGAACTCTTTTTCTTTTTCTTTTTCAAATTTCAACTTTTTTTTTTTTGCTAATTGTGACATTCCTAACATTATGTACGTAAATTTTAGAATTTTTTGTAAGTATTTTTAAAATATTTTAAGTTTGTTTAACGTTGAGTTATTTTATTTATTAAATTGTTTATTTAAATTAATATGAATTACTAATTATTAAATTTTAATGTTTATTAATATATTTAAAATCTAGTAGTAATAAAGTCTATCGTTAAAATGAATTAATGGTTATAAGCAATATTTAAGGCTATGTTTTTTCATGACCACTATGTATGTATTAAGATATCCAAAAATAAATTTAAATTTACAATTTTATCTTTATATGTGAATGGCATTTTAATTGCTTATATTAATTGAGTTTGTTAAGCAAATCAAAGATTAGTTGTATATGAATTTGAGATAGAAAGAAATTGTTGAAGGTTCATATATTCTTAAACTTAAGATTTTAAGAGGTTGTTCAAAATGAATATTGCCACTTTGTAAAATGAATTATATTCAAAAGATTTTAGAATGATTTTGGTTGCAAGGTTGCAAACAAATAAATAATCATATTGCTAAAAGCAAAGGTGTCAACAAGACGTTTTGCCCATCTATGCCGCAAAAAAGGAACAAATGAAGAAAAATCCTTACCCCAATGAATTTCGAATTCTCATGTATACCATGATGTGTATAATGTCATATATTTGTTTCGTAATTGGAAAGGGGATATCAATCAAATCTTGGACAAGTACATTAGAAAAAAGTAAAAAGAGTATTGAGGTATCTAAGAGATACTACTCATTGGTCATTGTATTAAGGCAATGACTTACATATATAATTGTATATTCATATAGTTCAGGGAGGAGATCAACATGAGATACAATCTACCTTTGGATATGTTTTCTTACTTAATAATGATGCTACATCATGGAAAAGTAAGAAACAATCATGTGTTGTTATATCTACAATAAAAGTTAAATTTATATTAAACATTCAAAAAGAGACTGATGTATTAACAATCAACTATTAAATAACAATGGCTTATACATAAGATCTCACAGTTTATAGTAAAATCAAGTGTATAAATATCAAATATAATTTTGTAAATAATATAGTTGCATTAGGAGAAGTAGACATGAAGTATATATCTACATAAGATATGGTGGCATACCCAGTAACAAAATTAATTTCCGAAAATACATACATTGGATATATGAAGTCACTGGGATTACATAGATATTGAAATGTAATTAATTGACATGTATTCATTTATGTTTATTTAATGTATGTCATGCTCAAATATAAGTATGATTTGAGATTTTTTATCAATAAGAATTACTTAATACATGATTATGAAATATATATACTTTGTATGACATTTTTTTCATATGAATTAAAAAGTATATTAGACAAATAAAAGATTGACCTTCTCACATTGTCAATCGACTCTAGTCTTTGTGATGATTGGAGAAGAGGAGGGTTTAAAGTTTATTATCAACGTGATAATAGAGAGCTAAAGTAAAAAAATTAAATTGCTAATGCCAACTTAAATGATAAGTCAAAAAGAAATTGGATTGGAATAATCATATAGTCATTATAATTTATCTTAAAATGCCAAATGAGAGTTATAAAAGATAAAGTTAAGAGTAGATAAGTAAATTTATGTTAAACATTAAGTATATATAAACCAACATCTATACAATATTGTATTTATAAAAAATATACGCTCTAAATTAATTAAAGTTAATACTGTAATACATTACTCTTATCATGTGGGCAAAAAATAACCATAAAAGGGATTGATGTAAGTCAAAAGATCTCGAACTTACATTGTGTGAGACCTAAAGGTAAATGAACTTCTTAATATAACTTTGGGACTCTTGTCTAATTCTTTAAAAATTAAATTTGAGGTTTGCTATTTTAGAATGTTAGCAAAAGATTATATTTGATACGATCTCATGTGACAATTTTAGAAAAACAAATTAAATTAATTCAAGAAAATTAAGAATGAAGGAAGGTCACTTTTTGATTGTTAACTTGTATAAGAAATTTGGTATTCAAAGATGGTCATCAACTCTGAGTAAGAGAATTTAATACATTTATAACAAGATGAAAAAAATGAGATCAAAAGAGATTAATTGTGAGATATAACGTAACATAAATTATACAAAATCTACTCAAAGATCGATTTATTAATCAAGAGGTATTATATTCCTAATAGATATATAATTATAAGTTCTCGTCGAATATTTATCACACCAATAATTGGACAAATATGAAATATACAAAAATTTTATTAAGATAATAAAAGGACACATATGATGAGTTTAAAAAGTGTAATATTTCATTATCATTAACTATTAAAATATAGTTAATGACATTATCTATAACTAATACATAATGACCAATTGATAAGATTAATAATAATCTTATGGAGCGGAAATAAGATTCTTCTTAAAAAATACAATCAACTCCAAATATTTTTGTATCCATAATAGTGTGAGAAGAAGACCGGAATCCAAGTTGTTCAAGAATAGTGGCATTAAATTTCTCGATCCTTTGCCTTAGGATTAGTCAGATCTATTTTTCGATGGGACAATGGAAGGGATATAACTTAGCAGTAAAGTGTCACCTTGACATAGTGGAAGTCATTAGTTCGAGTATGATAAATGTTTTAAAAAATATAATCAAATTTAAATGAGTGTTTTAATTGTAATGCATATGTTCTTATTGTTATATCGAAATGTCTATATGTTAGATAATTATCTTTCAGATAGGGAAGTTATTTTGCAGGTATTCTTTTCACCTTCTCCATTTGTGATCGCTTGTTTCACTCCTACCCTTAGATCGGAATTGCTATTTATTAATGAAAAGTTTTTATATATTTCTTCTGTCAAAAATGGTAGCCTACCAAAGTTGAAATAAAAAAAAAGTCAAGGATAGCTGGCCAAATGGCCAGCCATCCCACACTACCTATAAATAGGCAGGAGATGAAGAGAGCAAATTATCCCATTAGCACAGAAAAGAAACAAGCGTGAGTGAAATGAGAGAGAAAATATTTTGTATATTTTGTGAGTCTAGTTTTTCTCCTTGTAGTTCTCTAATTTTTCAGTAGTAAATTTTTTTTATCCTTACTTGTGGTTTTTACCCTAATTTAGGAGTTTTCCACATAAAATCTATTGTCTATTTTATCTTCAATATTTTTAGTTTTGTTTTAACAGCGATCCTACTCTGTTTAAGTCCTAATTTTTCCTAACAAGTGGTATCAGAGCCAGCCTTGGGTGTGTATATATGCTTATTGAAAGCTTTGTGGTTGTAACCAATAGTGGATCCTCCATATCAAAAGATAAGTTAGAATATTATTCACCCTGTCAAAGGTATTATTCATAAAGCGGTTGTGATAGAAGTAATGGCGACAAAGTACAACATTGAAAATTTAAGCTGAAGATAAAGGCAATCTTGAGGAAAGATAATTGTCTGACAACCATTAGTGAACGGCCAGCCGGAGTCACAGATGAAAAGTGGAACGAGATGGATGGGAATGTTGTAGCTAATCTTCACATAGCTTTAATTGATGGAGTATTATCCAGCATAGAGGAAAAGAAGACTGCGAAGGAAATATAGGATCACCTCACAAAATTGTACAAGGCTAAATCACTCTATAACAAAATTTTTCTGAAGAGGACACTATACATTTTACTCATAGTGGAATCCATTTCGGTGGCAGAGCACTTAAATACTTTAAATACTTTATTTCTCCCAACTCATATCATTGGAGCACATAATAGAGATAAGTGAACGTGCGAAACTTCTACTCCAAAGTCTACCAGATTCGTATGATCAACTCATCATAAATTTAACAAACAACATAGACACTCTAGTCTTTGATAATATTGCAGCTGCTATCTTGGAAGAAGAGAGTCGACAAAAAGTAAGGAAGACAGGCTCGCAAATTCACAACAAGAGGAGGCCTTGGCTATCATGAGAGGTAGATCAATGGAATGTGGTCCAATTGGAAGTCACAATCATGGTACATCAAAATCCAGGAGTAAGAAGAACTATAAATGCTACAATTGTGACAAGAAAGGTCACTTAAAAAAGGATTGCTAGAATCTAAATAAGAAAGATTATGTTCCTCAAAGAAACGTATCAAGCACTTCAGATAATGGAAGCTCAATGGTTTGTGAAGCAACAACTATTGGAGGAAAGAGAAGATTTGCTTATGTCTGGTTGTTTGATTTAACAACTACTTTTTATATGACCTCTTGAAAAGAATGGTTCCATCAGTATGAATCTATCTCTGGAGGATCTGTGGACAGCTGTAATGATCAAGCTCTTAAGATTGTTGGTATTGGCACCATCAAGTTAACGTTGTATGATGGTATAATTTAGACTATTGAAAAAGTTCAACATGTGGAGGGCCTGAAGAAGAATTTATTGTCTGTAGGACAACTGGATGATCTCAGTTTTAGATTTGAGATTCAAAACAAGATCATGAAAGTGATTAAAGGAGCACTGGTATTTATGAAAACAGAGAAGATTGTTGCAAATCTGTACATGCTGAAGGAAGTAACTTTGCAAGAAGGAGAGGCATCTGTTGTAGTGACTAGTCTAGATGAAAAATCTGCAATGACGTGGCATAAAAAGCTTGGACATATGTCAGAACAAGGAAATGAAGATACTTATAGAGAAAAATCTACCTCCAGGTCTTACAAAGGTTTCACTACCCTTCTGTGAGTATTGTATTGTGAGTAAGCAGCAGCGATTGAAATTCAACACATCAAAGTTAAGAAGCAAAGAAATTCTAAAATTGATTCACTCTGATGTATGGAAAGCACCCATTACATCCCTAGGAGGAGCAAATTTCTTTGTATCATTCATAGATGACTATTTGAGGAGAAGTTGGGTATTTCCTATCAAGAGGAAAGCAGATGTGTTTTCAGTCTTCAAATTTCACAAAGCGCAAGTGGAACTCGAATTTGATAAGAAGATTAAGTGTTTGCGGTCAGATAATGTAGTTCACGACGGCATACACTCCTCACCTAAATGGAGTAACAGAGTGGATGAATAGAACTCTATTGGAAAAAACAAAAGCGATGTTGAGAACTGTAAGCTTAGATAAGAAATTATGGGCAGAAGCAGTCATTACCACCTATTATGTGGTGAATCGAGCTCCATCAACTGTTATTAAGTTGAAGACGCCGATGAAGATATAGATTAGTAAACCAATGGATTATTCCAACCTCCATATATTTGGAAGTCATGCCTATGTGATGTTCAATACCCAAGAAACTACAAAGTTGGATCTAAAATCTAGAAGATGCATTTTTTTAGGGTATGTTGAAGGCGTGAAGGGGTATCGTTTGTGGGATCCCACTGCCCATAAGGTTGTTATCAACAGGGATGTTATCTTTATGGAAGATAAAGATCAAGAGCAAGCAGACAATGTTGGCACTGTACAAAAGAATCTAGAAACTACAACAGTACAATTGGATAGGGAAGTTGATCAAAATGATTCTTCTAAAGCTGCACCAGGGCACGAGAAGCAAGAACCAGTTGAAAATAATGTTCCATAAACTCGAAGATCAACTCGCATAAGAAGAGCACCGAGCTGGCACTTAGACTATATTATGGAAGATAATATTGCATACTGTCTTTTAACTGAGGACGGGGAGCCATCAACTCTTCAAGAAGCAATGAATAGTTTAGATGCATCTCAGTGGATGGTAGCAATGCAAGCAGAAATTAAATCACTTCATAAGAATAAGACATGGGAGCTAGTGTCATTACCGCAAGGAAGAAATCCTATTGGCAATAAATGGGTTTACAAGATCAAGCGAAGTGGTGATGATCAAGTGGAGCGACATCTTGCTAAATTGGTGGTAAAAGGATATGCTCAAAAAGAAGGTATTGATTTTAACGAAATATTTTCTCCTATGGTTCGACTCACTGTAGTTCGAGTAGTTATAGCAATGTATTATATATTTGACTTGCATCTTGAGCAGTTAGATGTGAAAACTACATTTCTTCATGGAGATCTTGAAGAAGAAATTTATATGCTTCAACTTGAAGGTTTTGAAGAAAAAGGGAAAGAGAACTTGGTTTATAGGTTGAACAAATCTCTGTATGATTTAAAGCAGGCACCAAGGTGTTGGTATAAGAGATTTGATTCTTTCATCATGAGCCTTGGATACAACAAACTGAATGACCCTTGTGCATATTTCAAGAGGTTTGAAAAAGATGATTTTATAGTCTTGTTCTTGTATGTAGACAACATGTTGGTAGCAGACCCCAACAATGATCATATCAAAGAATTGAAGACACAGTTGGCTAGGAAATTTGAAATGAAGGACTTGGGATCAGCAAATAAGATTATAGGGATGCAAATTCACCGAGACAAAAATAATAGGAAGATTTGACTTTCTCAGAAAAATTATTTAAAGAAGATCTTGTGGCGATTCAATATGCAAGATTGGAAGTTAATTTATATCCCTCTTCCTATTAATTTCAAGTTATCCTCAAGTATGAGTCCTAGCAATGAAAAAGAGAGGATGGAGATGTCTCGAGTACCGTATGCATCTACAGTGGGGAGCCTGATGTTCGCTATGATTTGTACAAGAACAGATATTGCACATACAGTGGGAGTGGTTAGTCAATATATGACGAATCCTGTTCAAGAAATTGGAATACAGTTAAGAGAATTCTTAGATATATCAAGGGAACCTCAGATGTTGCATTATGTTGTGAAGCATCAGATTTTACTGTCAGACTGATTATGCAAGTAATCTTGACAAAAGTAAATCCACTACTAGATATGTGTTCACATTAGCTAGAGGGGCTGTGAATTAGTTTTCAAAACTGCAGTCAGTTGTAGCTACGTCAACAACAGAAGCAGAATATGTAGTAGCTACACAAGCCAGTAAAGAAGCAGTGTGGTTGAAGATGTTGGAAGAATTTGGGTATAAACAAGAGAATATTACTCTGTATTATGACAGCCAGAGCGCTTTGCATCTTGCAAAGAATCCAGCATTTCATTCAAAGACAAAGCACATTCGAGTCCAATACCACTTTGTTTGTGAGAAAGTGGAAGAAAGAACAGTGGATATACAGAAGATTCATATCATGGATAACCTAGTGGATTTTATGACAAAAGCAATCAACGTTGACAAATTTATGTAGTGTCGATCCTCCTGTGACCTAGTAGAGATGTAAGCAAAATGAAAAAAGGTAGAAAGAATAGTGTGAAGATCTGATTTACTCTCAATTAAATCTTCAAGTGAGAGAATTATCAAAAATGATAAACACCGTTTTCAGTGCCTAACAAAGTTGAAATTAAAAAAAAAGTCAAGAATAACTGGCCAAATGGCCAGCCATCTTACGTCTTCTGCTTATAAATAGGCAGGAGATGAAGATAACAAATTATCTCATTAACAGAGAAAAGAAAAGGAAGTGAATGAAATGAGACAGAAAATATTTTGTATATTTTGTGAGTCTAATTTTTTTCTTTGTAATTCTCCAATTTTTCAGTAGTAAAATTTTTTCATTTTTATCCATAGTTTTTACCCTTATTTAAGGTTTATCACGTAAAATATGTCTATTTTATTTTCAATATGTTTAGGTTCATTTTAAATACGACTCTACTCTACTCTATCTAAACTCTATCTAAGTCTTAATTGTTCCTGACATCTTCTGCGGCGCCAAAACAATTGAATATTCTTGCAACTAATTGTAAATCGGAACTTTCATAACTTTATAAAAAATATAAACTGGAAGTTGAAACTTGACATTCAAAAAGCACATAATGAAACTGAGATGCAAGACGGAACCAGTCTTGAAACGAACCCTTATTGGTTCTGCTTGTTCTTCCACTTATCAACCACTTCTTTGAGAGATTTGGTGGAAGCTCCCTCATTGCCTACTGCTCTAACCGCAGCTTCCTTCAACTTGTTAATTCGCTGACGAATATTACTGGCTTCGCCTTCATTTTGCATCAACGCCTTGACAAGTCTGGCGATCTCTTCTCGTCCCACTAATCCATTTTCATTGACCTTCGGTCTTAATCCCACTTGCAGGTCCTCTGTTATCAACAATGCGTTGATCTTTTGCTCTGCATAGAGTGGCCAAGTAATCAATGGTACCCCATTTACAATGCTCTCGAGTGTTGAGTTCCAACCACAGTGGCTCAGAAACCCACCAGTCGATGTATGACTTAGCACCTGAATCTGTGGTGCCCAAGATGGCACCAGTAGACCTCGTCCTTTGATCCTATCCAAGAACCCTCTTGGCAAGAAATCAAAAGGGTCTTTATTGCTCTGGACACTGAAGAAGGAAGCATTAGCTGATTTATCTGGGCTTTTTACAACCCATAGAAACTTCTGTTCACTCAGCTCCAATCCCATTGCCAATTCATTTAGCTGTTCCAAAGAAAGAGTCCCACCACTCCCAAAAGAGACAAATAAAACAGAACATCTTGGTTGGTCAGCCAACCATTTGAGGCACTCGGATTCATCAAACCCATCTCTCGAACCCAAATGTAAGATAGGCCCAATGGCATAAACAGGTGGTTGACCGTATTCTCTCTTTTGCAGAAATTGCAGAGTCTCTGGTTCCAAGTCTACGAAGCTATTCAACAAGATACCATCTGAGAGATAATGTCGTTTTGCGTTATGTAGAAACCATTTGTATGCATCGTTCTTCTTGTCCTGAATTGGGTCTGGTAGATCTCTTCCGTTAACTAGGACTCTGCATCCCGGTATTTGGAATGGTTCAGGCATGTCTCTGAACTCACACGAAACCACCTTATCTAATTTCTCAAAATAAAACACGGAAGAAAGGGACATAGCCGAGCATGGAAAAAATATATACTTCTGCATCTTAAATTCCGCTGCCACTTCAAAAACATCAGTACCAAAAAGATCAACAACCAAAGCTACTAGTCGGTTACTTGCGACTAATGAGTTAACTGCCTCACGAACCGAAGATACAGAACTAGATACAGTTAGGATAAATCGTGTTTCAGCCTTAGTATTGTCAGGCAAATCACTAAAGCTAACTGGAGGTAGAAGGATGTAGTTTATGCCTTCTGGGAATGACTCAAGGATTTGCATCTGAGCCTTTGGCGGTGGTCCCATTGGAAGATAAAAGTAGCCGACAGGCCATGGTTGAAAACCAGTTTCTTAGCTAACTCAACGAGTGGAATAAGGTGACCCATACCTGGAGTAGGCACAAAGATCACACAGGATTTACTTGCCATGATCGACTGGCTAGAATTTAACGGAATCACCGCAACTCTAGAATGACTTTCCAGTTAATGATGGTCAAGCTTGTGAGTGTCTCGTTTGGTGGCACTCGATTTTTATACTGAATTCAAGGTGTTCTTTTCTGGTGACATCAGAATGAAAATTTAATCAAGAGGTGGAAAACCTGTCTAACGAATGATAGAATACAATTGGAAAGACAAATTTGCCGAGCAACAACTCGTAACTGATACATACATGGCAAGAAAATAAAGAAAGTTTGTGGACACATGTTCCAACTTTAAATGAGGCAATATTTCGGAGCAGTCAGCACGTAAAACCATTACTGTCATGTGTTACGTTCAAGTTCGACATGAAGAGATTTAGTTTAAAGAGAATTCTCCTCAAAATTTTAGGAAAAGAAAGAAAATTTTAGAATTTGGTAGAATGTATGGAAGATTTTAGAAGTTTGTAGAACGTCGAAGAATCTCGTAGAAACTTTTATCAATACTGCATTGATCTTTTGCAGATGGTGTAGTACTATTTTGTGGAGAGGATCATTATGAGAATCCTATATAAGTTCTGTCAGCTCTCTGGATTGTAGGTTAATACTAGCAAGATTTGCTTGCATATTTCCTCTTGACATTCAAAACCTTAAGGCCCTAAGATCCATTACTGGTCTATTTATCAATTATGCTTCCTTTAAATATCTAGAGGTTCCTATTACCAACAAAAAGCCCAGATTTACATACTGCTTACCGAAGCTGGAGAGGTTTAAAGATAAGATCAATAATTGACAGAATATATTCCTTTCAGCTACTGGGAGACTTCAACTCATATCCTTAATTCTAAGGATGTCGATGTTCACTAGTCTGTGCATTTATTCCTATACAAAAAACTGACCAGAGAAACTGAAAAATGCATCAAGAACTTCCTATGGTCAGGAAAGGCTGAAAGGATTTGTGTCTGCCTAAACAAAAGGGTGCATTGGGACTAGCACGTATCCAAATAATGCAGAATGTGTTCTTCACTAAAAGGGTATGGAAACTGCTTGTTGATAGAGAATTCCTCTAGTTTAAAAGGATCAATGAGTATTATCTAAAAATGCTAGCTTCTGGTAGATCAAGTCTATTAGGGATTTCTCCTGGAGCCTTATTCAGATTTTGAGAATAAGAGACTTATTTACCCTTACTTCTTATCCTATGGGGAACGGGAAAAACTCTTGGCTTTGATATGATAATTGGACCAGCCAAAGCCCTCTTTATTCTAGGCATGAGTTGAAATTTTTGGCAGCCAGGTTTCCTCTAAATGCTAGAGTTGAATCCCTCGTACTAAAATAATAGTTAGGATTGTCAATTCACAGGTGCCTCAAGACTCATCAGTCCTTTTCCCCAGTATAAACCTGATCAGAATATAGAAGATACGATTATCAGGCAATGGATCCCATATCTTCTTCAATGCTTCTTTTTATCAGCCAATTAGACCCTCCTTATAAAATGTGGACTGGTGGGAGCTAATTTAAAAGAATTCTCCCATTCCCAAGGCCTCATCTAATTATGTTAGTGTTCTATATGCTTAGTTAGCTGTAAATCATTTTTGGATATGTATTTCCTTGTCCATATTTAATAGAATTATTTATTTAATTTTCAAAAAAATAGAAAACTAGGTCCATAAGGAAAGAAAAGTATCTTTATTAGATACTCTAAACACTACAAAAGATACTTGTTCATAGGTAAACAAGGTAATGAAAAGGTAATTGAATTTAAATCCTAAGATATCACATTCTTAGAGAATGACTTTCCAAAATAAGGTGCAATAAGGAAAGACATATTTTTCTATGAAACTCTTGATTAGAATTATTCTATAACCGAGAATCATAAAAAGGGACTTATCTGAGTGAAAGTAGTCTAGAACTTGAAGAATTAACTCAAAGACAGTTAAGATTACAACCTACTAAAAGTTTACCTATCATATCTAATCTGAGTGTTAGTAATCAAGATGTTGATAAAAATTTTTCTCATGAAGCACGTTTATGTCGAAGTGATCAAGCACGATTCTCTTATGTCATTTTGATATAGAAGAAGAAATTTACATTATTATCCCACAAGAAGATAATGAGCCAAAAAAATGTACATGAGGCTTTTAATGGTCCTACTAAAGAAGGATATATGAAAGTAATAAAAGAATAAATAACTTTTTTTAAGTTCAAATCAAGCATGAGACTTGGTTAATCTCCCTAATGGGTGCAAAGCTAGTGGGAACAAACGGATTCTCAAAACAAAATGAACTGTTGATGATAGTATCCAAAGATACAAAGCACGCCTTGTGGCAAAAGATATACATAACAAGAGGGAATCAATTATGAAGAAACATTTTTACTTGTTGTGTGGTTTGCTTCAGCTTATCTAATCTTAACTATAGCAACCAATTTAGATATTAAATTACATCAAATGAATACAAAGAATCATTGAGACAGGTCAAGAACATAAAGTGTGTCGATTATTAAAATCAACTTATGGTTTGAAGCAGTCTTCAAGGCAGTGGTATGTGTGTTTTCATACATAATCCTTTTATATGATTTTCACATACTTGATGAAGGCCACTATGTATATATTAAGATATTCAAAGATAAATATGCAATTTTATCTTTATATGTGGATGACATTTTAATTGTTTTTAATGACTGTTAGTTTGTCAAGCAAATCAAATATTGATTATATTTGAATTTGAGATGAAAGATATTAGTGAAGCTGCATGTATTTTTAGAGTTAAGATTTTAAGATATTGTTCAAAATGAATATTGTCACTTTCTCAAGCAACTTATATTCAAAAGAATTTAGAAGATTTCGTATACAAGATTGATAACAAATAGATAATCTTATTGCTAAAAGCGAAGGTCTTAGCAAAAAGTTTTGTCCATCTAGGACAGAAGAAAGGGAACAAATGAAGAAAAATCTCTATTCTAGTGCAATTGGAAGTCTCTGTATGCTATAATGTGTACAAGGTTAGATATTTCTTACGCTATTAGAGTGGTAAGCAGATATCAGTCAAATATTGGACAAGCACATTAGAAAACAGTAAAGAGAATATTGAGGTATCTAAAAGGACTATTGATTATGCATTGTATTATTAAGACAATAACTTACATAGACAAGGATATACAAATACAAATTAGGGAGGAAATAAAAATGAGACGCAATCCACCTCTGGATATGTGTTTCTTACTTAACAATGGTGAAAACATTTCAGCAGTAGTACAAGAAGTCGTGTGGCTTAGAAGATGCTTGGTTATTTTAAGAGTCACTCAAAGCAAGACTGATGTAGTAACAATTAATTGTGACAATCAAACAACAATCACTTATACAAAAGACCCTAAATTTTATAGTAAAACCAAACATATAAATACCAACTACAATTATGTAAAGATATAATTACACAAGGAGAAGTGAATATGGAGTATATATATACATTAGATATGGTGGCAGACCTAATAATAAAACCAATATCTCAAAATACATACATTGAGCATTTGAAGTCACTAAGATTACATAGATATTAAAGTGTAATTAATTTACATTGCTTCATGTATATTTATTTAATGTATTGTCATGTATAAATATAAGTATGATTTGAAATTATTTATTTAAGTAATAAGAATTACTTAATACTTCGATTCTGAAATAAGTTCACTTTGTATGAAATTTTTTTGGTATGAATTAAAGAGTATATTAGACAGATAAAAGATTGACCTTGTCAAACTAAAAATTAACTCTAGTATTTATGATGACTAGAGAAAAGATAGGTTTCAGGTTTCTTATCAATGTGATAATAGAGAGAAAAAATATGAAACTTAAATCGCAAATACCAACTTAAATGATCAGTCAAATAGAAATTGGTTTGAAGTGATCATATAGTCACTATAATTTGTATTAAGTTACCATATGAGAGTTATAACAAAGATAAGAGTAGTAAGTGAATTCAAGTTATCCTTTATGTATGTATGAACCAACATTTGTAGGGTATTGTATTTATGAAAGATATATGATCCAAATTAACTGAAGTTAACACTGTAACATATGACTCTTATCATATGTGCAAAAAAGAACCATAAAAAGGATTGATTTAAATCAAAAGATCTCAACTTACATTATGTGAGATCCTAAAGGTAAATAAATCTCTTAATATACACATAGGACTCTTGTTTGATTCTTAAAGATTAAATTTAACGTTTATTACTTTAGAACGTTAGCAAAAGATTATATTTGATGCGATCTTATGAGACAATTTTAAGAAAACAAATTAAATTCAATTCGAGATAATTGAGAATAGAGTTGGTCATTTTCTTATTGTTAACTCTTATAAGAAATTTCGTATTCAAAAATGACAACCGACTCTGAATAAGACAATTGAATACAATTATAACACGATGAAATAAATGAGATCAAAAGAGATTCAATGCAAGTTATAAATCATAAACTAAAGCATACAAAGTCTTCTCAAGGATCAATTTGTTAATTGCGAGGTTTTATATTCTTAACATATATATAACTATAAATTGTTATCTTATGCTAATCATACGGATTATTGGACAAGTACGAGAATATGAAAAAAAAAATAAACTCAATTATATGTGAATGGATGATAATAATTAAAACACAAATAATGAGTTCAAGTATGACATTTTATTATCATTAATTATTAAAATATAACTAATGGCATTGTCTATAAATAATAGATAATAACCAATTGATAAAATTAATAATATTTTGATATGAAATTGAACAAAAATTTACTTTCGTGGTTGTAGAAGGATCATGTTTTTTAAATCCCATTTTTTTCATTTTAAAGACCTATGTAGTTGTACAATAAAAAATACCAGTAGTAGAGAGTAATCTTCTAAAACATAGCAAATTTCTTCCAAAAAATATAATCAAATCTAGATAAATATTTTAAATATATATAATCAAATTCAAATAAATGTTTTAACTTATGTTGTTATTGTTATATCGACATGCTATATGTTAGACAAATTGTCTTTCTAATAGGGAAACTGACACATGCCTTATCTAATTGGATTTTGCAGCTATTCATTTCACTTCACCTGCTCCGTTTCTGATAGAGAAACTGGCACATATCGTAATTAATTAGATTTTGCAGCTATTCCTTTCACCTACCCCGTTTGTAATTGTGATCGTTTGTTCTCACTCCTATCGTAGATCGGAATTGCTTTTTATTAATGGGAAGTTTTTATATTTTTCAAGGAGTTACAGTTAGACTGAAACAATTGAATAATCTTCCAATTAATTGAAAATTGCAAACTTTCACACCCTAACTTGATACAATAACCTGGAAGTTGAAACTTGACATTTAAAAAGCACAGAATGAAACTGAGAGGTGCAAGACGGAACCAGTCTTGAAATGAACCCTCATTGGTTCTGCTTGTTCTTCCACTTATCAACCACTTCTTTGAGAGATTTGGTGGAAGCTCCCTCATTGCCTACTGCT
>JANZLC010000009.1:22173800-22184055 GCA_026413385.1 Erythroxylum gracilipes
AGAAGTCAAAATGGTATAAAATCTGAATAAAAAAGTCAATTAAGCATGTAATTTTTATCTATCTATTTGTAGGCTTTTATTTAAAAAATCATAGACCCAAATAATAATAATATTAATAAAAATAAATAAGCTCATATTTTATTTTTATTTGATATCTTAATATATTTATAATTTTATTATTATTTTTTGTCACCAATTAAATTAATGGAACAAAATTTTAATTTTTTATAAAAATTAAAATAATTTTAAATTAGATTTTTTTTAGATGTCAGTGGAGGCAAGTGACCCCACTTGCCTCCATTGTGGCTCCGCCCTTTGGACAGGAACCAAAAACAGCGTTAGGGACAAGCTTGAAAAACACAAAGATCAAGAAAACTATTACTCGGAGAGTTTTGAAGCATAAATTCCTTACTAAATACTTTTTCTAGTCTAAGATAGCAAATAATCTCTAATATATATATAGTCGTCACAAACAGCTGTGTAAGTCTATAGAGTTACAATCGAAAGAGAATCTAATTACAAACAATTTGACCTGAATTTTCATATTCCTTTCATATTGAATTTAAATTAAAAACTATAATATCAAAATGTTTACCTAAATAAACATGCAAATACAAATTGAGAAAAAATTGAATATAAACCTTACCTATATACCACTATTTTCTCAATAAGTTAGGGCTGACAATGGACTGATTCATGAGCCTAAATTTGAATATTTTCAATGGATTAAATCAAGCTCAGATCGATTTGAGACTCAACATTTTTAAACAAAACGACATCGTTTTGTTTAAAAGAATTAGGTCTTAGATATACTTAGACTTGGGCAATTAAGGCTCATACTCAATTAAAAGAATGTTATTTTATATTTTTAATTTAACAAATATTTTAAATAAACTAGCTAGACAGGACTATTAGCTGACCTATTGTCTTCTTTATAATAAATAATACATCTAATTGTTATGTGGACCGATTTTGGGATTTTAAAATTTTGGAAATTTTAGTTTTCACTCCTCTCCGATATCATTGAACATGAAAGTTGGGATTTTGAAAGAACTTTGAGTGGATTTCAGATATAAAACTTCAGTTTGTATTAGAAAAACGGAGTATAAAGCATCCCATAGTACAAAATTTTTTTAACGAAATTTAGGTTACAAAATTTAAGAATGCTTCAAAAGTTCGTCTTTGATGAGACTTGAGGATGTTTCAAAGCTCTTAATGGCATCAACAGACTTTGAAAGCTTTTTAAGAAGAAACACAGAGACGATGATTCCATGGGAAGGAGATATACAATAATACATAATTTCAAATCTTTTTCATTATTTTTTTAATATTTTAGCTATTTAAGTTAAATTTGAATTATTGTTATTTTTTTCATTTATATATATTTCTGTTGATTTCACGTGACGCTTTAAGTAGATAATATCGCAATTAATTAAAATTTTATACTTTTAATTGATATAATTATATTTCTGTTTAATATTATAAAATTGAATAAAAGGACAAAGAATGAATAAATATTTTTTAAAATATTAATTTTATTATTTAAGAGTGATAAGTACGTCCTCATTCTTTATTACAGCTGCTTCATACAATAACATGGAAGTTGACAACTTGACATTCAGAAAGTACCCAAAGAAACCGAGAGATACAGGGAAGAACCAGTCTTGAAAGTTGAAACGAACCCTTATTGGTTAGGTTTATTCTTCCACAGATCAACCACTTCTTTGAGAGATTTGGTGGAAGCTCCCTCGTTGCTTACTGCCCTAGCCGCAGCTTCCTTCAACGTGTTAATTCGCTGACGAATATTACTTGCTTCGCCTTCATTTTGCATCAACGCCTTTACAATTCTTGCGATCTCCTCTCGTCCCACTAATCCATTTTCATTGACCTTTGGTCTTAATGCAAGCTGCAGGTCCTCAGTTATCAATATTGCGTTGATCTTTTGCTCTGCATAGAGTGGCCAAGCAATGAATGGAACCCCATGCACAATGCCTTCAAGCGTTGAGTTCCAACCACAGTGGCTTAGAAATCCACCAGTTGAACTATGACTTAGCACCTGAACCTGTGGTGCCCAAGATGACACCAGCAGACCTCGTCCTTTGATCCTATCCAAGAACCCTCCTGGCAAGTAATCAAAAGGGTCTTTATTGCTCTGGGCGCTGAAGAAGGAAGCATTAGCTGTTTTATCTGGGCTTTTTATAGCCCAAAGAAACTTGTGTCCACTCATCTCCAAGCCCATTGCCAATTCATTTAGCTGTTCCAAAGAAAGAGTCCCACCACTCCCAAAAGAGACGAACAAAACAGAACATCTTGGCTGGTCATCCAACCATTTGAGGCACTCGGAATCATCAAGCCCATCTCTCGAACCCGAATATAAGACAGGCCCGATGGCATAAACAGGTGGTTGACCGTATTCTCTATTTTGCAGAACTTGCACAGTCTCTGGTTCCAAGTCCGCGAAGCTGTTCAACAAGATACCATCTGATAAATAATGTCGTTCTGCGTTGTGCAGAAACCATTTGTATGCATCGTTCTTCTTGTCCTGAATCGGGTCTGGTAGATCTCTTCCGTTAACTAGGACTCTGCATCCCGGTATTTGGAATGGCTTGGGCATGTCCCTGAACTCACACGAAACCACCTCATGTAATTTCTCAAAATAAAACACGGAAGAAAGTGACATAGCCGAGGATCCAAAAAATATATACTTCTGCATCTTAAATTCCACTGCAACTTCAAACACATCAGTACCAAAAAGATCAACAACCAAAGCTACTGGTCGGTTACTTGCGGCTAATGAGTTGACTGCCTCACGAATCGAAGATATAGAATTAGATACAGTTAGGAAAAATCGTGTTTCAGCCCTAGTATTGTCAGGCAAATCACAAAAGCTAACTGGAGGTAGAAGGATATAGTTTATGCCTTCTGGGAATGACTCAAGGATTTCCATCTGAGCCTTTGGTGGTGGTCCCATTGAAGGGATGATAAAAGTAGCCGACAGGCCATGGTTGAAAACCAGTTTCTTAGCTAACTCAACTAGTGGAATGAGGTGACCCATACCTGGAGTAGGCACAAAAACCACACAGGATTTACTTGCCATGATCGAATCACCACAACTCTAGAACGACTCTTGGTCAATGATGGTCCAGCTTTACGAGTGTCCCGCCTGCCGAAGCTCAAAATTTATACTGAAGGTGTTCTTTTCTGGTGATATCAGAATGAAAATTTAATCAAGAGGTGGAATGGAAAGCCTGTCTAACGAGGGAGAGAATCATAGAATATAGTCGGAAAGACAAATGCGTCGAACAAGTCAACTGACACATACATAGCAGGAAAATAAAGAAAGCAAGCGGACTTTGTTTGCCAATTTTATTCGTAAAGTTGGATAATTATTAATTATATTTTTATTTTTAATAATTTATTAATTAAATTATATAATTTGATCAAAATAAAATAATAAAATGGCTCAATAAATGATCTAAATTAATGGGTCGAAGTTCAAAAGGAAAATAGATTCTGATTAGTAAGGACCGGACCCATATCGGGCTTGTGATGGGAAAGTCCGATATAGAAGTTATATATAAAAATTAAGGTTTCTTGCAGTTGCTCATATCATTCGTAAGCATACAAATTTTCTAACCCGTTAAGAGCGCTTACGTATTGAGAAAACTGTATAAAGATGTTAACCACGTGTCGGTGAACCATTCCCATAAAGGTCACAGAAGATTGGAGCTCGTTTTGGCCACGAAAACTGCTTAGGAAGTTGAGATAGAACTGAAATCATATATTATACATTTCCTTCGTTTTTCATGTACGATTTGGGACATGTAATAAGGTCTATGCTACGTGTTACACGTAATATCAGAGCGGTTACGTAATCGGATTGTCGGAAATGAAGGTTTTTAAGTTTTCATCCATTATGGTTTTCGTTAGTTTTTGATTCGTTTTCCTTTTTTTGCATATATAATTACGTGAAAGTGGTATATGTGAGGCTAGCTATGAGAACGGGTCAAAAACCGGCCAAAAATGTGAAAAATCGGTCCCGAGGTGCTAAAGAAAATCTCTCTCCCAGTCGAAGGGTGATTGCACCATCAACGGTGCTACAGTAACTGCTAAAGGGAGGTTTAGTCGCATCCTCCCACGTGGCTCCACGAGGTGACGGACGCATGTTGCACGCACCTCACGAGGCTCGTTCTCCCACGGGCGAGGGATGGGAGGGCACATGCATGTCCCAACACGTGGACGACGAGGATGGGGACACGTTAGTAATTGAATACCGAAAAAAGGTTTTAAAGCTTTTTTAAGCTAATTTTGAGTGAATTTTTGTGCTCCGACTACACATAAGGGAGACACTTAAGTTTTTATGTCTCGTGTGGTAGGTTCGGTATTCGGGAAATCATAATAGTCACTTTTATTAAGAATTTTAAGATAAAAGTCTCAAATAATGTTTAAAGACAATGTTTTCAGCACTAGTGTGATTATTTGACTGTGCATTTGGTTTTTGCAGTTATAGATGATTTTCACATACATTATGTCCACATAGAATGTGAGAATAACATAAGGATATATCACTTGTGTTTGTGGTCATTTTGGATACTAATGAGATTGCAGTCACCACAGTGGCCTTTCAAGTCAGTATTTGGATTGTATCACTTGCATATTGGGGGATGTCTCTGGTCTCATGTTTGGTTATTCTGCCCACAGATGTTGGAATTCTATGAGATTTTAAGATGCACATAAAGACATTAGATGGAAGAAAGCTGCTACTTGAATCATGTATTCACCTACAGGTGGTAGTATCATAAGAGTTGATAGTTTGTACTTTGATCGTTGTTATGTAGAGGTCTAATTGCATATATTATGTATTCAGCCCACAGGTGTTTCATAATATATGTCATCGGATTCTCGATATAGATATTGTTTTAATGCTTTGAGTATCGTTGTTATCCTGCATTTATGTTGATCTTTACATTGTCTTTTCTATTTTGTAGTCACATTTTCTGTAAACAACAATACTGTCATGATTGAAACCTTAATTGGTTTTAATTTCAAGAAGTAGAAGAAGGACGTTGAGTTTACCCTGGAGATGGCCGACATTAACATAGTGATGCATATAGAGAGACCTTCTCCACACACTAATATCAACTTAGAAGCTGATAAGGTGGCTATGGCAATTTGGGAGCGGTCAAATAGGATGTGTTATTTGATCATCAAAAGGTCGATCCCAGATCATCTGCTTAGTAGATTACCGAATATGATCATAGCAAAGGACTTTATGGAAAGTATTTCCAGAGGTATAAGGTGTCTTCTCGTGCGGAGCAGAGCACCTTGATTAAAGAGTTATTCTCCATGAGGTACACAGGAGAAGGAGGCATCAGAGAGTACATCATCAGGATGATTTACCTTCAAAGTAAACTGAAGGCACTTGATGTACCATTCCTGGCACACTCATAGTGCATCAAGAATTTTATACTCTCTCGCGAGAGTTTGAGATGTTGGCGACATCATACATCTCTCAGGATGAGGCCTGGGACATCAACGCCCTGATTTCCCAGTGTGCTGCAACTAAGGAGAAGCTTAAGAATTCTTCTCATACAGCCCTGTATGCAACTAACAAAGGAAAGGAAAGGCGAAGCCCCAACAGCCTAAAGGTAAGGGTAAGAAATCCAAACCCTCTCCACATATTCAAACTGGACAATCTAGCATTTTCAAGGGACCACATGACATGAAGATTATGAGGTGCTTCTTCTGTAAAAAGAAGGGGCACGGGAAGGCTGATTGCTTGAAGTACAAACTTTGGTAGGTTAAATAGGAATTATCAGGTAACTCCTTAGTCAACTTGATTCATGAATCCAACTTAGCTATAGCCACATCAAGTTCTTGGTGGCTAAATAGTGGAGCTCCTAATCATATTGCTTCCACAATGCAGGAGTTCAAATCCACAAGAAGGTCAACTAAAGAAGAGGAGAAGCTGATGGTTGGCAAAAATAAAGAGGTGGATGTTTTATATGTAGGGAATGTAGGTTTGAACCTCGATACGGGGTTTGTACTGGTTTTACGAGACACTTTTTATATACCATCTTTTAAACGGAATATGATCTCTATATCAGTTTTGGATAAAGAGGGTTATCATTTTGTATTTGATAATTTGGTTGTAAATATTTCTATCAATGCAAGACATATCAGAACTGACTTCTTATCCTACGGATTATATAGAATGTGTCTTACTCCTAACGAAATGTATGTCTCTTCTTATATTACGGGACCTGTTACTCTAAAGAGAGCCCGCATAAAGGAAACATCATACATGTTGTGGCATAAATGCCTTGGCCACATTTCCAGGGAAAGGGTTGAGAGATTGATAAAGGATAATACTCTCCCAACTTTGGAATTCAGTGATTTGGAAACATGTATTGATTGTTGTAGGGGTAAGTTGACCAAGATAAAGAAAAAAGAGCCAACTCGTGCTTCTGGTTTATTGGACCTCGTATATACAGACATTAGTAGTCCTCATACAGTCACGTTATGCAATGCTAGATATTTTTTGACATTTATAGATGATTATTCCCATTATGGCTATATGTTCTTACCTAAGAAAAAGTCTGAAGTTCTTGATAAGCTCAAGATCTTTAAGATTGAGGTTGAGAATCAGTTGGAAAAATCAATAAAGATTGTCAGATCTGATAGGGGAGGAGAATATTATAATAGATATGGGGTTGCAGGACAAGAAAAGGGCCTGTTTGCCAGGTATTTGGAATCGATTGGAATAGTGACTCAGTGCACTATGCCAAGTAGTCCTGAGAAAAATGATATGATTGAAAGGCATAATCGCACCCCAAAGGACATGATGAGGTCAATGCAGAGCAGGACTAACCTACCTGAATACCTTTGGGGCGTGGCCATCAAAAGAGTCCCAAATAAGTCAGTATCTAAGACACCTTTTAAACTCTGAAAATAGTGGAAACCAAGCCTTTCACACACTCATGTATGGGGCTACCCTGCTGAAGTATGGTTATATAATCCTTATGAGAGCAAATTGCAACCTCGTTCTACTCGTTGCTATCTAGTAGGATATGCCAACCTCTCTAAGGGTTACAGATTTTCTGTAAAGAAGGAGGGGCCAAAATAGTGGAATCATAAACGACTAAGTTTATAGAACACGATGTCCATGATGAGGGAGGATTCTCACACCGTCCAGGAGATAGCAAGACAGATACTATGATTATTTCGTATCCGCCCCTTATACAGTCAGGTCTAGTGGATGAAGGTCCAAATACCATGCCCATGTTGGCACAAGAACCTACACCTGTTCAGAAAGAGGTTCCTGAGGTACAAGAACCTATGTAGTTACAAAGATCCACCAGAGAGAGGTGACCTGCTATCTCATCAGATTACATAGTCTATTTGGGTGAACAAGACTATGATATAAGACATGTTGTGGATCCAGTTACTTTTAAAAAATTCATTTTTGGAACCCTTGCAGACTTTTGGTAGGAAGCGATAAAGGATGAGATGTAATCTATGAGGCATAATAAGGTATGAGAGCTGGTTGATTTACCTTAAAATTACGGGCCTGTCAGTTGCAAATGGTTACTTAATACCAAGAAGGATACACATGGTCAAGTTGAGCAGTTTAAGGTGCGATTGGTTGCCAAGGATTCACTCCAAGAGAAAGAGTTGACTTCAATATTACCTTCTCTCTTGTATCCTCAGAGGATGCGTTTAGAGTGATTATGGCAATAGTAGCTCATTATGATATATAGCTACATTATATGAACGTTAAAACCACTTTCCTTAAAAGTGACCTTTATGAGGAGGTCTATATAGAGCAACCTGAAGGATTTCATAATCAAAATGCAACTGACTAAGTGTGTAAGTTGACTAAATCAATATACGGTCTGAAACAAGCTTTCAAATAATGGTACCTAAAGTTTGATGAGGTTTTGACCTTATTCGGCTTTGTGAAAAATAAAGTTGAAAGATGCTTATACTATAAGGTTAGGGGGACCAAAGTTATCTTCCTATTACTGTACATAGATGATATCTTGCTCGCGTCAAATGATTTGACCATGTTGCATGAGGTGAAGCAACTTTTGCACAAACACTTTGACATGAAGTATTTAGGTGAATCATCTTTTGTCCTCGGTATATAAATTCACCGGGATAAATCTTAACACTCATTAAGTCTCTTACAAAGAGCATACATTGAGCAAGTGTTACAAAGGTTTAATATGACTAAATATAAACCTGTTGTAGTACCTATCTTCCATTGTGAGAGACTATCTTTATCATCTTGTCCAAAGAATGAAGTTGAGAGAGAGGCTATGAGGAATGTTCCATATTCTAGTGTGGTTGGTAACCTGATGTATGTCCAGGTGTTCACTAGACCGAACATTGCATTTGTTGTTGGAATGCTGTGTAGATATCTGGCTAATCCAAGTGTAGACCATTGGAATGCAATTAAGCGAGTGTTGAGATACCTAAAGGGTACCAAGAATTATATGTTGACATACAAAAAAGTTAACAATTTAATCCTTACAGGGTATACAAACTCCGATTTTGCTATATGCCCGGATGATCACAAATCCACTTTATGGTACATTTTTATGTTGGCAGATGGTGCAGTATCGGGGAAGAGTGTCAAGCAGACACTGGTAACTTCCTTGACCATGCATGCAGAATTTGTTGGATGTTATGGGGCTGCTACACAGGCGATTTGGCTCAGAAACTTGATTATGAGTTGTCTGTGGTAGATTCGATAGCTAGACCCATTCAGTTGTAAGGTGATAATCTTACTGCAGTCTTATTTAGTAACAACAATAAGAATATCACAGGGTCTAAGCATTTAGAGGTCAAATGCTTGACCATAAATGAGTTGATTCAAAAAGGTGACGTTGAAGTGGAGCATATCAAGACTGAGGAGATGTTAGTTGATCCATTGACTAAAGGACTTCACCCATTAGTGTTTGTTAAACATGTATCCAGTATGGGCATGTTAAGGTCCTCAGACAGTAGTAGTTAGGGATCATTGTATTTGCTCCTTAAATGTTTATACATATTGATGTATTATGACATTATCATTATTTATTAATATAGATGATCATTCTTTTATCCTCAGTAATAATTGTTCTTTTATATAGTCATAATACACACGAAAGTCTTAAGGTTTGTATTAATCTTAAGCATTTTAAAGGTCATTGGGCATATATAAATAATGACCTTAAGCTTATGTCATTTAGACACATACAATTTAGTATGAATATCTGTAAATTTGACATGACATAGGGGGATATAAAGTTTAATTCTATAAAGGTTCTCTAATGCAGTTTAGCATTTAGTAGAGAACATAAAGGTTTTCTCTAATGTTGTTTAGCATTTGGTGAGAGAAAATAGATTTCTCTAATGTGGTTTAGCATAAAGTTAGAGAAAATGAGACCTACAAACAAAGATGACACGTATTAGATCATGCAGGTATCATCCTAGTTTGCTACACTCCATTTTCCCATTCATATTAGTAAGGTATTAGAGATTCGTGATCATATTGGACCTATGTCATACATGACATATGTGTTTGATATTTTTCGGTATCAAAAGCCTTGCAGGACGGAATGTTGGACTTTCATTATCTTTGGATCAATTTTTTTAAAAAATTTAAATTTGGTACCAATACAGTAGCATAACTTAACCGAGTTTTAAAAATATTTTAAACTTGAGTCAAAACTACAATTAATAATTGTTCAGGGGGAAAATGTTGGACAATTTTGTCATTTCCCATAAAGTTGGACAACCACTAATTGTATTTTTCAGTTTTTCAATAACTTATCAATTAAGTTACGTAATTTGATACAGATAAAGGTAATAAAGTGGCTCAATAAATGATCTAAATCAATGGGTCAAAGTTCGAGAGAAAAATAGACCCCGCCTAATGTAGACCGGACCCATATTGGGCCTGTGATAGGGAAGCTGTTGGGTCCGTGTTTTGTGTACCGGGGCGAACTCAAGCCCATCTAATGGGGCGAGTGAGGCCCCGCATACCTCAAGTTTGCACGCGACCACAACCTTAATCAGTATTGTCCTCTTTGGTCACGGGCACGATTCAAACCCATGATCTCAAGGTTTTGTTGTTTCTAAGAACACGCCTCTTACCATTGAGCTAAAAAAATGCTGGATCCCGTTACCGGAACCCAACCTCTTAACAAACATACCTTCATACCTGAGCGTGGTACCCCGAAATCTCTTCTTTCTCTGATACCGAACA
>JANZLC010000009.1:22237804-22276586 GCA_026413385.1 Erythroxylum gracilipes
TCTGGTATTGTGAAAAGAAATCGGTTAATTTAGATAAATGATTACTCACTAAGCTATAAGCTTAACACGGTGGATTTGCCCCGTGTAAGTTCAGAGCGAAGAGATTAAATACTAGGCGAGTCAACCGCAATGGCAAAGGAGTCTGTTTTTGTATTGTTGAACCTGGTTTTAGTTAACACTTTTGGACCTGTAATAACGTTGAATTTCTGTTTCTGACATTATGATGTGTGTATTGTCAGCACTGTTTGAAATGTTGGGTGTAAACTAATCTGATTTGTTTGTACGGTTTTGGGTGGCATTCACATATCCTCCCAAGGGGTATTTGAGTATTACACTGCATGAGTAGCTCAATTAGTTATCAGAAAAGAAGTGTAAAATTTTAAATTTGAGTCTCAGCAATGATATGATAATATGGGAGTTTATATGGTGACTCATTTTGCACATTAGACATTGAGCTACTTTTTTGAGAAATTAAGTGAGATTAAATGGTAATTAACTCCTGATTATTCTTCGTGGTCGGTGGGCAATTTCACCTTTGAAGTATAAGGATGTCAGTTGAAGGGATAGCATATGCGCTGGTGCTGACGTTTCGGATGCACTTATTGGATGCTTCGTACGGCAACTTTTTTATGGGTAACGAGCAATGCGTTGTATGCATATACTGAATTCAGGTGAGTCGTCATAACGTAGTGACGACCCAGTTTCGATTCCATTTCTCCTTTAGTCTTGCACCGGAATGTGGTTTAACTTGATTCCACAAAGATTTGCCCAGTGCGATCTCAGTCCTTCGTAACAAAACACTAATTGGATAGCAAATTAATGTTAAAGAGAATAATTTTGTTTAAAGCATTGAAATATTTTTGTTTTTTTGGTAATTATTGAAATATTTTACTTGTTAATTAAATAGATTTTTCTTCTTTGAAAGGTAATTTGTTCTTTTTGTAACAGGATATTTAAGTTTTTATGTAAACAATATTGAAGATTTGTCTCAAAATTCAAATTCACATTAAGTAGATGAATAAGTATTCCAAAATTTTTTGGAAATTAAAGAACTCCAAGTTTGAAAATGATCTTTATAAACATTTACACCAAAGAAATGAGTCTGTAGATTTGAATTAGGATTGAACTATATTTGATTGAGAATATTGTTACTAAGACTTAAATTTTTTTATATTTTATTTTATCAATAAAATTAAATAATTAATTGATTATTGACTAATAGACTTTTGAATGAAGTCATGAACTGTGCAAGAACTTAAGAAATTTGGTCATTCTTTTTTATAATGTTTTTAAATGCATACATTTAAATTTATTAAACATGATTAAATTCATTTAATCTTTTGTAAAAAAAGCTAATTATATAAAATTTCCTAATAATTTATTATCATTTTAAAATTTACAAGTTTAGAATTACTTTAGTCAATTATAAGTTAATCATAAAAATTGTTATATAGTAAATATGTCCAATTTCTTAGAGTTTTTGAATCATTTTAAGATATTAATTTAAATTAAGTTTAATATATATTTTTATTCATAAATGAAAACATAAATACTAGAATTCTAAAGTAAGTTGTTTCCTGTAATATTTTGTCATTTGCATTAAAAATAAATCTCATTTTCAAGTGTCAAATGTATTGTTAAAAAAGATCGAAATAAGAAGTCATTACCATCTGATTTAATTCGACAATCTCAGCCGCATTTCTCGTAGCTGGCACAGAATAACAACAAAGTATAGGAAACAAAACATACAAATATGTTTAATCACCTATAGACCACAATTTTCATCTGAACAAATCTAAAAGGTATCACAAATTCCAAAGCAATTTCGGTTTCACTTTAATTCATCTTTATTGAACCTAAACCTAAAATGTGAGCTCAATAAAATTTGTTCTTAAAATCAATTTAAAGTTAAATATTTGCCGAAATGAATATCATAATGCATAACAATGATGAATGTCACTAAAACGTTACCGTTCATATCTTTATATAGCCTCAGTAAGTTTATTCACTTCTCTTATCTTTTAATTCTAACAATAGAATCAAATGTATATAGTCATGTAGGAATGTTGCGCGTATAAAACTAGTAACTCAAATAAAATTTAGAATCGAGAAACAGACGGTGAGGTGTAGGAGATCATCGGTCAAACCAAACGGCAATTATATCGAAACCATTACCTCAACGATCCCAGGCACTCGATTACGTGCCAAAGCCCGAAATAAAGCCAGCCGTTTGATATTTCCCATAAAGATTAATCTCACTGCAACCTCGTCCATCTTAATATTATGTGATTTCGGACTTATACCGACCAAATTAGCATCGCTAAGTCAACGTGGAAAAGAGTAAGTAACAACATAATTCCATAAAAAAAGAGGTTATTAAAACATTATGATGTTGATCGGGAACAGGTCTCAAACTTACACATCTGAAGTTGCTAGTCTTCCCAACAGGGTTGGCGAGCTCAATTAGTGTTAAAAACTCCGAGACTCCCACTGCGACTTTGCGTTTCTGTAAAGATATGCTATCACAAGGGAAATATTAGATTATTACTGCCTTCCCTTAGCATGCAATCCTTCAATCTATATGGAAGATATGGCTAATAAGACACCATGTTAATGACGGTTCATCCTGACGCGTAACTATATTCAATACTTATTTCTAAATTTCTGCATTTGTTGTCTTCTTCTTTTTAATGAATTTCTCATCCTTGAATGAATTAAAGGTGCCCACTTGCACTTTGGGAAAGGAATCCAATATTTTTTTTAAATAATAATGACACCAAAATAACATAATCATGAAAGCAGTTACCTACACGCGGGTCTACCAAGTTCTAGAGAGTAACAGGCAGCACAAGCCAACGGGCGTGCAAGATAATCATGAAAGCAGTTACCTAGACGCAGGTCTACCAAGTTCCAGAGGCAAGCAGCACAAGCCAATGAGCGTGTAGCAGGGCCTGCTACTAACCAAAAGGTATAGAAAACGGAGCGGGGATCCTGCAATGAGTCTGGATCTTCCGCATAGTATTACCATGTATCTATTTGAATCTTAATTATTTATTTATATAAAATTCGTATAAATAGATGTAAAATTTATATAAATAAATAATTAAAATTTAATAAATAAAATAGAACAAAGTAATATAGACAAAAAATCCTAACAAATATTTAATACCTAAAAGAACATTTTTGTGATCATTAAACAATATTTTTAATTAGACCGGATGGTTTCTAAACTCATTTAATAGTCAAAATGAAGTCACTTTAGACATTTAACCTTAAACATCTAAAAACTCCAAACACCAGATTTTATTGAAATATTACAACCGTGAATAGTTCTGTCATACGGTCATAGAACATGACTTATAGTAAGTTCGCCAAAAGCGTCCTAATCCTTCCACCCCTGTGAAATCTCTGATAAGCAAGTGTAATTCAAAATGAAAATGACAAATTTTCTTTTGGAAAAAAGCAAATCTGGAGCAGCGTATAAGCACCTTATAGTTATATTGGGTGAAAGAGAATCGCTCTCACATGAGATTAGTGATTCTGCTTAAAATGAACCAGAGAAACTATGCTAACAGATTAGTTATTCAACATGAAACTTCTCTAAGCTTTTATGTTTTTTCCTCCGCTTCATGAGAACTAGGAACAAAGATTCTGTACATCTGCACATATGAACTATAATCAACAACCAGAAAATAGAAAAGGAATTGGATACGCGAAAATCGGTACAGTCCAATCAAGAAGCACTTTATAAACACTTAATCAAGAACTATACATAGATCGAGTTCCCTCGGAAGATGTCGACAGTAAGCAAATGAATGACCGAAAGAGCGGAGAGACCATGTTAAAAGATTCCAGAATGAAAGGAAAAGTCTGGATGCGATTAGAGTTTCAGTTCCATTCACAAAATTAAGTCAAAATCCGAAACACCTTGTAAGTAAGAAGAGAATGAGAAACGATTAAGTCTGAATCAAAAGAGAGCTAGAGTACCTCAACATCATCAAAAGAATTAACAACTACGGCGGAGATGTAGAATGTGATTACTTCTGAAGTTCAGCGGAACTAGGTTCCCATCATTGGAAGGTGAGAGTTTCACGGAATCCTTAGAAGTAACATACTCTCCGTCACCGATGAAACGTTTGATTCAACATCTGTTCTCGTCGTCGTCGCTCATCCAGTAAGACCAGATCAGCCCTCGAAACCCTACCTTCTACAGGATTTTCTTATTCTTCTCTCTTCTAGAATCAACTCCGAAACCATATTTGAACCTCTCCTTCTGAGACTGGGGAGAACAAATTTGGAACTACTATGTTATATATATATGGAGAATATATGTGTAAAATATTTCGCGGAATTTAAAAGGAATTTTGGCGGGATTTAAATTGAATTAGAGGTACGGTTATAAGTTAATTCATAGCATTCATCTACCCGTATACGTCCCTTTTGTCCATATTGAGTGAGTAATGCCTTAGGCTAAAAAGGATGGTGAAGATTAGGCTTAGCAACGAGTTGGGTCGGGGTAGGCCTGCCAAACACGAAAATTTTTGCCTAGGCTCAAGTTTGACTCGAAGTGCTGTTGAGTTTAGGGACACCAAACTCGAATTTGAGCTAGATCTGACTTGGGTAACTCAAAGTCTGACTCAGCTCAATTTTATATCTCGTAATTAAAAAAATGATTTTGCTTTTTTTTTTATCTTTTGGGTTTCAAATTAGGTGAACTTGAACTTAAAAATTCAAAAAAATTAAGTCTGACTCGAAGATCGATCAAATTAAGTTAGTTCCATTAATTTCAAATCAGACCATACCTTAGTTTAACTACCATGCCTAGTAAAAACTAATTGATAAGAGGTATTATCTACAGATGAACGTAGTGTTAATCAATTAGGGTGAACGGGGTAAGGTTAAAAGGTTGGAGTGCTAGAGAAAAGAACTATGTCGCCAGCTACTTTAGGGTTTAGTCCCAACCTCGCTAATCCTCCGCTAGGGAAACGGCAACGACCGCCGAACCTGCCGGATAAGGGCGTTTCTCCGGCGTTGACCAGAATGGAAAAAGACTCGGACGTAATCTGGGGAAGAACTAAATCGAGCCCTACAGTGGAAGACATGGATATTGAAGATCTACCAGATCTCTGCGAGGTACAAACAATGAATCTACAGTACAAAGATGACAATACGCAGTTACCCTGTTTCTCTTTTAACCCAAGCTTTCGAGAGGAGTTGGAAAAACCGTTGAAAGACTCTGTACTGGTTAAAGTTTTAGGTAAAATTGTTGGTTTCTATTTTTTATCGTCAAAAATCAATCAACTATGGAAGCCAACAGGGAAGATTGAAATTGCTGACCTTCTGAACTATTTCTATATGGTAAAATTTTCCAACCGGGAGGACATAATAGTTGCCCTTACTAAAGGTCCGTGGGTCATCCAAGATCATTATTTAACAGTGCGAGAATGGTCACCGGGATTTCACCCTGCCACAACTGGTATAGACAGGACCCTCGTCTGGATTCGTATCCCTGAATTGCCAATGGAATATTACAATGCCAATGTCCTTGCGACTCTTGCTCGGTTTATCAGTAAACTAAAGAAACTTGATGGGAATACATTCCATGCCAATAGGGGACAGTTTGCTCGGATTTGTGTGGAAATCGACTTGACTAAACCTCTTGTGCCTTTGATTGAAGTAGAAGGGGTTCGATATAAAGTGGTTTATGAGGCCCTGCATAAAATCTGTTTCCGGTGTGGCATTTATGGACATTCTAATGAGAGTTGTGCGATACTAACCGATGTGGCTCCTGAGGATGCTACGAATACCCATGATAATGTATCGTTGATGATAATGCGATTTCACGTCCAGAGTCGAGTCTGATTCATGGCGAATGGATGGTGGTTGTAAGGAAGCGAAATCCAAGAGTAGTGAACCGCCCAACAACTACTAGTTTCAGAAGTAGCAGATTCCAAAGCCTCGCGACAGTAGAGACCAACACTCCTTTTGATGGTGCTAGTGCTTCGGTCCCTGAGAAACAACTTGGGAAAGAACAGGTGATGGCGAAGCACACTCCTAATGGAGGAAGAATTCATCGTCCTACCCGAAAAATGAAAGCAAGACTGGCCCAGGGCCAAGGCCGACCTGCTACGCTGGGTTCTGTTTCTCCTTTAAGGACTCTGGATTCTGCTTTGGCGGTACATGTCTTCAATGCCCAGGCTCCTCCCTCACCGTCTACTCCTCTTCACCAAGGACAGATTAGTAGTGGATCACATTTTGTTTTCCATTCCACGAGACCCCTAAATTTACAACAGGGAGAGGGTGACAGGGAAGATGATTGCATGGACAATACTACAGTCTCTCCAATTATCTCCGACAGTGAGTTGGTTGATGGGGGTATTCTAGTTGACAATAATGAGAGGGAACAATCCCATATGGACTTGACTGCCTAATGTTTCTGTCCAACCTATTACGTTAATGATTAATATCTTAATGTGGAATATCAGAGGTGTCGGTAATAAGGTGGCCAGACGTTATACTAGGGATTTTGTTCAGCCTAGTAATGTTGATATCATGGTGTTGGTTGAGTCCAAAGTGCAGTTTGAGAAACATAGGTTTCGTTGGCAACGAATGGGTTTTGATGGGTATTCCATTCGTGACCCGGTTGGTCGTGCGGGAGGTATTTGGATTTTGTGGAAAACAAACGCCTGTCAGTTCTCTGAAATGTGGTCCACTTCTCAAATGATTACTGGTTCTGTTGCAATGACCAATGGATAATCCTGGATTCTTACGGCTATTTATGCGAGCACCACTGCCTCACTTCGCAAGCATCTTTGGAATAACCTACATGAGAAGCTTGCAAACCGTAGTCAACCTTGGTTTGTCATTGGTGATATGAATGATGTCATATCCCGTGAGGAAAAACAAGGTGGTCGTTTTTCCCAGAGTAGAGCAGATACATTCACTAACTATCTCCAGCGGTGTAATTTAGTTGATTTGGGGTACGTTGGGCAAAAATATGCCTGGGTTCGAAATTCATACCCCAGAATTGCAGAGAGACTTCATCGGGCAGTTGCTTCGGTGGAGTGGAGAGTTTTATTTCCAGAAGCGGTTGTTTGGCATCTTTCTCGTGTGTACTCCGATCATTCTCCTCTCCTGATAAAGTTAGGTGGAGTGACGAGTTATGGGGGTGTTCGTCCTTTCCGGTTTGAGGCTGCTTGGATAACGGATGCTAGGTTTTCTGATGTGGTTAAAAACAATTGGGATGTTGCGAAGCATCCAGTTGAGGCTTTAAGGATTATGGAAGAGGCTTGTAGGGATTTCAATCTTTCTGTCTTTGGGAATATCTTTCGTCGAAAGAGAAGACTTAAAGGTCGGATTGATGGCATTCAGCGTTGCTTGCAATTCTATGATTCGCATAATCTTAGAGGTTTGGAAAAGGAGCTTATTTCGGAGTATAATCATACTCTTGTTCAAGAGGAGATCCTTTGGTTTCAGAAGAGGAGAGAACAAAAACTTCTTTTTGGCGACCGTAATACTAGATTTTTTCACGCTTCCACGGTGGTGCGTGGAAGCGCAATAAAATTGAGAAATTAAAATTAATTGCAACTGCGGAGTGGTGTGACGATCCTGCTCTGATCAAATTGGAGGTGTTAAATTATTTTCAAGATTTGTTTGCGAGTTCAGAAGGTAGTGGGGACAGTGGTGTTAGCTTGAATCATTTGAAGCTGGAACAGGCTGCTGTTAATAGCTTGAGTGGGCCGGCAAAGAGTGAAGAAATTTGGAGTGCCCTCTCTACCATGGGTAATCATAAAGCTCTAGGACCCGATGGGTTTCAACAAATTTTTTTCAAAACTTTTTAGCATGTGGTAGGGGAGTCGATGACTACTATGGTACGTCAAGCTTTCGAGACTGGTAAAATTGATGATCGGCTGGCTGAGACGTTAATTACTTTAATTCCGAAGGAACCCTCTCCTGTCTCTATTACAAAATTTAGACCGATTAGTTTATGCAATGTTAGCTATAAACTGATAACGAAAATTATTGTGAACAGATTGCGTCCTTATTTTAAGGATATTGTGCATCCTTTTCAAAGTAGCTTCATCCCGACTTAAAGTACGGTTGATAATATTCTGATGGCCAGGGAATTGATTTATACGATGAAGCGGTCAAAGAGCCGAAAGGGCTTTATGATGGTTAAAATAGATCTTGAAAAAGCTTATGATCGTATTAATTGGGATTTCCTAGAAGGCGTGTTGACTGATTTTGGTTTTCCAACGGTCATTGTTTCCCTAATCATGAATTGTGTTTGCAAATCCTCTCTCGCAATCTTGTGGAATGGTGAACGTCTTCCTTCTGTTCACCCTATGAGAGGTATTCGTCAAGGTGACCCTCTCTCACCTTATCTCTTCGTTTTGTGTATGGAAAAACTTGATGCAATGATTACTTCTTCGGTGGAAAGTAGAAATCGGGCTCCTGTGTCTTGCTCTCGTGGTGGCCCACGCATATCTTATTTGTTTTTTTGCTGATGATGTCATATTGTGTGCTCAAGCTACTACTCATCAAGCTCAAGTTATCAATAAGGTCCTTGAGGATTTCAGTGCGGCTTCAGGCCTAAAAATTAATGTGACCAAGTCAAAGTTCATAGTTTCGGGTGGGGTTTCTAGCTCTCAACGGGAAACTATTGGAGAGATGCTTGGAATTACTGAAAACCTAGGTAGATATTTGGGTTTTGACCTGGAAGATGGCAGGAGGTCTACTGCAAATTTCAGTCATTTGGTGAATTGTATGAATCAAAAGTTGTCTGGTTGGAAAGCCAACCTTCTGAATATGGCTGGTAGAGTTACCCTTGCTAAAGCCACACTTAATGCAATGCCGAGTTACTTAATGTAAGTCACATGGTTCCCTACCAAAGTGTGTGCTTCAATTGATCGGATTGTGCATGCTTTTATTTGGCGCTCCTCTGAAGATAAAAGAGGAGTGCATTTACTTCTTTGGGATAAAGTTGCTCAACCGAAAGCTGCCGGTGACTTGGGTATTCATCAATGTCGACCTATGAACATTGCTTTTTCTGGGTAAGCTCGTTTGGAGTGCTCATGAAACTCCAAGGAAACATTAGGTTAGAATTGTTTGTGGAAAGTATGCCTCAAACCTGCGGTGTTGAACTGGACCAACAGACCTAATTGCTCGCCACTTTGGCGTGACCTTCTGAAGGCTAGGGCTGAGATAATAGAAGGTTTTCGTTATAAAATCAGTGACGGCCGCTCAGTTTCTCTTTGGCATGATCCTTGGTTACGGAACGGATTATTGATTGATCGTATTCAATCGATAGATGCGAATGACTGGGATCTGATGGTTGGCGATATATTGGACACTACAGGCACTTGAAATTTTCATGACCTTCGTACAAATATCCCGAGCAAAATCATAGACGAGTTCCCTTCCATTCGTCCTCCAGTGGAATCATGGGCTTCTAATGAGTTAATTTGGGAGACATCTTCTACTGGTCGCTATTCTGTCAAGAGTGGGTTTGACTGGTTAACGGCGATAGATCTTGCTAGCGTCGATAACTGGAAGTGGATTTGGAAGCTTCTGGGGCCGGAAAAAGTGATGATCTTGAGCTGGCTCATATGGCATGGCAAAGTTCACACTCAAGAGCTTCGGGTCAAGAGGGGAATTGAAGCTTCGGACTTGTGCAAGCGATGTAGGTCTGGTGCTGAAACGATCCCACACCTCTTTCGAGATTGTTTAAAGGTCAAGGACATCTGGCAACGGTATACTGGCTTATTTTCGAATACGTTGGTAAGTACCCTTAATTTTTCTTCTTGGTTTAAGATTCACTGTCAAGATGGATCAGTGTTGAGGAATGGGTGGCGGAGTGATATTAGTTTTCTTGCGATTATTTGGTCAATCTGGTGTATTCGTAATAGAGAAGTTATTTAAAATATTGAGATTAATTAGTTTGAATGGGAGCACCTTGTTTATAATTTAATTCATGAGTGGAATTCTTATCTGAGTTTGGACGTGGGTAGTGTGCCCAGGAGTACTTGTTTGGTTGCCTAGCAGCCTCCAAGAGATGGTGCGGTTGCTTTAAATGTCGATGGCAGCGTCCTCGATAATCCAAGAGATGCGGGTATTAGTGGCGTGCTTGGAGACGGCTATGGTCATTAGTTGGGAGGGTTTTCTGAATTTGTTGGTCGCGATTCGAATATGGGTGCGGAGTTATTAGCCATTCGTACTAGTCTACCTGTTGCTTGAAATCATAATTATAGAAATATTTGTTTGTTTTCGGACTCATTAGAAGCTCTCCGGTGCTTGAAAATTACAAATTGGAATTTTCATCCCCACGGTAATTTAATTAGTGATATCAGAGCTATTCTGGATTGAGACTGGACTGTTAGTTGCGAACATATTCTTCGGGAAGGGAATAGTGTGGCTGATCTTCTTGATAAGCGAGGTAGCCATGGACGGGAATCTTTTCAATTTTGGGTTACTCCTTCTGCTTTTGTGGATGCAGCTGTTCTCGGTGATGCTGTAGGCGTTACGTTTGAAAAGGGCTAGGCCCCTTTGCTCTTTTGTCTTTTTCTTTTCCTTTGCACAAAAAAAATATATCTACAAACTTACAAGCTTATCGGGATATAGATACAGATGGAAAATAGAGATGACAATTGAGTCTGAACCAAGTCTAGGTTATCAAGATCTTGGGCCAAGCTTAGACTCGGGTTGTCCAGGCCCAATTTGAGGCTTGATACTTATTGTAAAAAAATGAAGTTGTTTTTTATTTTTAATTAAATAAATAATAAAAAATCGGTTCTATAGGGCTTAGTCATGCTCGAGCCAGACTATCTCAAGCCCGATTAGGCCTTGGGTCGAGTCTAAGCCCTAGCATAAGATGTTTGGGTAGGCACAACCTAACATATTGTCATCCCATTGCAAATTAGTTTAGGTTTGGCTAGTTTAGCTCCATTTAATCAAAAATTAATAAAGAGTTCCATTATAACTCACCATTTATATATTGATAATGATTAAAAACTTAAACAATTTGTTTGATTTAATAATAAAAATTTTAAATCGACTAATTTTCTTGTTCGATTTATATTGATAACTTTTATTATTAAAAATCGGTTAGTTTATTAATCAATCAACTAATTTTCAATTAAATGATTTTTATAAACCATAATAAATTAGAGGTGTCATTTAATAATTTTCTTATTCAATTAAACTTCATTTTCTTCTATATGTAAGAATGATCTCTTTTTTCAATATTATTTTTAATTCTTTGATTTTGTTCATTTTTTTATATATATTATAATTATGATATTTTAGTATTACTTAAATTTTTACACCTTAAACTTTTTTTTTTTTTTGAAGAGACCTTAAACTTCTTATTGGATTAATTTCTAATTTAAAACAATGCATACCAATTAAAAGTAAATTACAGGTCGGATCTAACTAATATTAATAGTCTCACGCATCTATACAATAAATCGGAGGTTTAAAAAAGAATATTGAGGAGTATGCTTGACTCGCAATTCGAACCTCTTCCTTCAATCACTAACAAATAGCTGGTAGATTCAAACTGAACATACCTCATGAATTTGGAACAGAAAGAGACAGGAAGGAATGAAATGAAATGCCTGCAAAAGTCACAGCCTCCTTCAACCAACTTCTGATGGCAAGCAATCTATGTTCTTCATTGAATTGGGTCCCTACTTGTAATGCCACAGTGACAACTGACTCTGCAGAGTTTGTTGCTATCTCTCTCATTTTGTCAGTGAGCCCACCTTTATAAAACCCATGCTCGTCTACGAGAGCCTGGAGTTATCTCTTGTCAACTCCATCATAGAGAAACAGCCCACATGTCAAAGAAAGCTTCTGGCAACTTTCTGTTCTTTGATTATGGTGGAAAGCTCAACGCCACTCCGACTCTTTCGTTTTAGGGTTTAGCATATGGTATGTGATGTCTTTATCTTTTTCTTCTTTTTTGGTGGGTTCTCTAGCTTTAAAGTGAAGTTCTGTTCGCTTGCTATAAGTCTAGCTGGTTACACCCCACAGCTCGGAGTTCACGTGGGATATGCCATTGGCAATGCACATGGTCCAAGAAACATTATTCATCATCGCAGCAGAGTTCCTCTGCATGTTTACTAGTGAAATGCTGCGAGCTTCTCAAGTGTGCCAGAAGATAGGGACCATAGTTAAAACAATGGCCTCCTGAGACTTCTTTTTGGTAAGTGAATGAAATAACACATCACCAGCCAATTGACAACATCCACATGACTCCGATTAGGCAGGTACATATAATAGTTTATCAAAGAAATCAAACTAATCACCATTGGAATTCATCGTAGAATTCAAATTAAGCCAGAGAATGCAGATAGACACTGTCCTTGACTCCTTGTACGCTTTTTATTTTGTTTGGGACTGTAACATATAAAAGAAAAAGAAAAGGGCAAGTACAAAATAATCGTTAGAGCCCACCAAAGATTGTTGTCTAAGAAATCTCCCGACACTTCACTTTGATGCTCTTCAGCACGATATGATGTCTTGGTAGGTGAAAACCGACCACATGCATCGTCCTAGCTCCCTGCTTCCAGTTGACACTCAATTTAACACGACAGCTCGTTTAGGCCTTCATGCGACTCACGAGCTAAATGTTATAAATTTTCCTTTTCTTTCCCGTGATTTGCAGAGATTTTGTGACAGACAGGCCTAGTCTTATCTTTTCATGCCAAAGCTCTGCTTCCTGTCGTTTCAAATTTAATCGGCTGGAAAGACGGGAACCATATTAATTGAGACGGTCCATATGGTACATATCACATCAGTATTAAATTATATACCCACAAACATAAAAGCATTTGAATAGAACAGATTAATATTATAGACCATATACGAGCTTTCGATTTTTTTTTTTAAGCCCACAAAGCATTTTAGGAGAATTTCAATAGTGGAAAGTTGATTTTAAGTTACCTCCTTTCAGACTAATTCTTGCTAGCATCGGATCAGCTTGTAAGGAGTACAGTATTAGTCAAACAAATTTTTTCATTTTCAGAACTCTAACTTTAGACCTCTAGTTAAGGGATGAGGGTGCTGAACCACTGAGGGTGCTGAACCACTCACCTCAATCTGTTTGACAACATTCTTTATATTTCTTACACGGGTAGAATTTATAATTTACATTTTTTGAGTGTGTATTAAATGAATAGATTATTAGGTATACAAACTAATTTATATGTAATATCTTTGTTATCAACATTTCATAAACCTAAAACCTTTTAATTAAACCCTTCAAATTTTAAGTGCAATTTTAAAATTTTTAGTACGATTTAGCTTAATAATTTTTATTATTAAAAATTAATCAATTTATTAATTAATTGGTGAGTTTTTGTAAACTAATTAATTTTTATAAATTGATTAATTTTTATTTAATAATCTTTTTAATTAAATTTGAAAATTTTATAATTAGAAGATTATAATTAAAGAAAAATCCTACCTTACCTCTTATAATTAGAAAGAAGTCAATTAATGACAAAAGTCCCAAACAATAAGTAAGGAATTTAAAGATACCTAGCAAAATTACTCATTTGAGTAGTTTTCTTTATGTCAAGGAACTGTAGCAGGTGGCCCGCAGTAGCAGACAGACTGGGACCAAAAATATCTCAGAAAATAAAATTGAAAAAGACAAATGAGAAATCTTATTGATGAGTTATCGTACGATCTCCTGCAGCCGCAATGCAAGTTGACAGCTCAGACAGGTCTTTTAATTTTTAAAAATTGGAAATCAGAATCATTTAGAACCTAGGGTGATCACAAGTCGAAGGATTTAACAAGTGATGATTACAAATTTATAATTTAAAATTTTGAATCACTTAGAAATTAGAAGAGTAATAAAAGATTATTAGAGAATTTAATAAATAATTTATACCAAAAAGTTTAAGTTAATGTATCTGGTACACAAAGTTTCTCGCTTTGCGAGAATTTAAAGAGGGTCATAATCGGAGCCAAGAATTTAAGATAGGGGCTCAAATATTGAATTTTTTAATTTTTATGGGGCTCAGTGTACCACTAACCTCTAAATAACCTCGTCCTATATATATATATATATATATATAATTATTTAATAATCTTGGGGGTGGAGAGCCCAGTGCACCACTGGCCCCCACCTACCTCCGTCCCTGGTTATAATATAGGTAGCCTTCTCTTTTTGTACTTTTACAAAGAAACTGCTTACGTAACTTAAACCTGTGAATTTAGGGTATATTTGGTTGGAGGTGTATTAATAGAATGCAATATTATTCTTATCATTTGGGATGATGATTTATAATTGAATGGAACATAAGAGAAGAGTTTCATATTATATCTCATTCAATCAGAAACAATAAAAATGAGAAACCTCTAATTTAGAGGTTTAGGATAGAATGTAAAATGATAAACAAATTTTTACTATATTACATTATAAACTCTTATTCTAAACAACATTTCATTATATTACATTATAAACTCTTCCATTTTTTCCAAATAACAATTTTATAATATTATATTAATTCCGTTATAAATCAAACCATTCAATTCCATTAAGAATCTTAAGTCAAATCAAACATAACCTTATGGTTATAAAGAGACAACTTTAACTATTTAAATTTTACCCCTCGAAGACTAACCTTTTTAGAAATTTTTTAATTTTAAATATTAAAAGACTTTTGACAATCTCTTCTTTAAAACTTTCAACTTAAAAATATTTAAAAAAATAAAGTTGAAAGTTCTAATGAAGAATTGTCAAAAGTGAATATATTAAACCCTACAAATGTAATATAATTAAACTTATTGCTTAATTTTAAGTCATCTAATTTATCTAAAATATATAAATTTATAGACTATTTCATACAACTAAAAATTTTATTTAATAAACATTTAAAATCTAGTTGATGGGCATTTAAAAAAAATTAAGTTCTCAATATATTATTTTAGTGTGCAAATAAATTAATTTAATTCATATTTAATATTAATTATGCAACCAAAAAGTTTTCCACAATTCAAAATTACTCCTCAATTCTTGGAATTGAGTGTTAACGCCACATTACAATTCTCGTTCAAGTGTTATATTAAAAAAAAATCAAGATATTAGAGTATATTTAAAATATATAATATGTAAGCTACTAAGCCTATTATATATCCTAGCGACCACAAGCTTTCTATTCAAGGAAAGATTTTCAGGTAATCTTCCAAATAGTACAAAGAATAAGACACAGTAAAAGCTAAACATTAGAACATGGTCATTGCTCTATGGTTTTGAAACGCCGCAAGGAGCGTAAGCATATGGTTCTCGAGGTCCCAAGGTGTCCAACCGTTGAACATGCTCAACAACTTTAGCCACTTGGCAACCGCCTTTCGAGCCAGCCACCCCCCAATGTGGGTATGAAAGGAAGTCTGACGCTAACCCATTATCACCAATAGACAAGGAGACAAAAGTTGCAGCAAGAAACAACTAAAAGCCAAGACCACAAATCAACAGTATCATAAAAGTTATAGACAGCTGAGCCAAAAAGGAAAAACAAAAGGATAAATCGACCCTTCAATTTAGACATTAATATCTCTCCATATAATTATAATATATAAACAGTTAACATAAGTACATAACCCTGAAATTACACACTAAACACAAACAAAAAGAACCAGACACGTATCCAAAACCCCTCTCGGAATTTACCATCCAAACCAATCAATCAATCACCATCGGTCTCTTAGATTCTTTCTCATACTAATTCTTCTGTTCACTTTGAAAGCTCTCCATGTTAAGAGAAGCTTAAACCCCAAAGTAATCATCCACGTCCCACACCCATGATCCAAAATCTCCATCCAAGTGCACTGAAATATCAGCTAGATCTTCCCTTACACCACTGTTCAGTATCCTATGCTGCTCATCCAGGAAAACCTGTCTTTTTGGAATATCGAATTCCAGAATTTGTTCGAAGCACCAAGGATCGACGATGAAACAATCGTGGTCCAAAAAATTGGAATCTTCTTCACTCAACTCTTGAACCGGTCTCCAGCCATCTTCCTTTAGATCCTGAACAGGCATAAAGACTCTTTCTTTAACTTCGTCAACATGTCCACTCCAGTCAGTCTTTAAAGGCTGTGACTCGGCTCCAGGTTCTTCGGTAGATTGGAATCTAAGCACAGAAGTTGGAGAACAGAGACTGTGGGAATCTTTACCCGAATCATACCCAGAAATGGTCGCAACAGTATCAACTTCTGGGGCTTGAGTCGTTCTCACTGGTGGTCTTACAAAATTGGTGAGAGCATTAGGTCCTCTAATGCGAATAGCGGCTTGGTCGTACACCATCGCAGCCTCCTCCGCCGTGTCAAACGTTCCCAACCAAATCCTTGTTCGCCGGAACGGGTCTCTTATCTCCGCGGCCCACCGTCCCCACCGCCGTTGTCGTACACCGCGATATTTTTTGCCCTCTTGATAATATCCATTTTCTCTCGAAGATGGTTTCTTTTGTCGTTGTTTTGACTTTTCATTTGCCCTGTCACTAGCGTAGTTTCCACAGTCCTCGATTCTGATCTCGTTAACGTGCTTCTTTATTCTTCGGTGGTGAACCATTTGCAGCTCGTCACAGTCGTCGTCCGACGAGTCGGTCGCATCACCATCAGTAACCGATATACGAACGATTCTCGTGGGTTTTGAATCACAACATCTAACAACCTTATTAGTAACAATCCTGTGCTCCGTGTACTTGAATGAAGAGGGATTCATCTTAAACTAAGTAAACTTAACTGAATCGAAATGGGTTTTGGATCAAAACCACAAAAAACTTAGAATTTCCCAGAAAGATGTCACCTTTAGGAACCAAGAAAAAGAAACAGACAAACTCAAGAACCCAACAGGCCAAAGAAAAAAAAAACGGAAAGGATTTCTGTGGAACAACAGAGAAGAAAAGGCACAGAAGATGGTGACAACACCAAGAGAAGAGATCAAAAATGGAGAGGAAAGAGCAAAAGGAGAGTGAGTTTCAGTTGCAAGGAAGAGTCAAAAAGGCTTAGTAGTTAGTACCATTGCTTTATTTTTATAGCAGAATCCTAAAATCTGTTTCTTCTTTTTGAATTTTCTTATTTTGAGGCTTTTAGTCATTAGCATTTACTTCTTGCCTTGATTAAGGTTGAAATCTTCTTTAGGTTGTTAATTAGTTGATAAATAATAGCCCTTTCGGAGAAACCTTTTGATGGTTATAGCCGGATATCCCGGTCACCACCGAAGATCCGAAACGACTTGCCGCGTCCTCGATCAACCGTTGGATTCCAGACACGTGGCACTCTAGGCCCGGTAAAAGAGTTTGATTCCTTCGGATTCAGCTTGGTCCCCAAGCAATCATATTCTACCCCACGAGGATTATGTACGCGTGTTCTACAAACACCATCTACCACATTAGGTAATTCTTCCTTAATAACGACACTTGGTTTGCCAAGCGTATTGACATGCGTGGTGAGACTCACGTGACAGAAGCGAGCTTACCAATACCGTTTATCTCGATGACATATTAAGGCACGTGCGAAAGACAGAGGACTGGTGTTTATATATTTTCTTGGTGAACAATGATAGGGACAAGCGCTAGTAATATGATTCTGTCACAGACATGTCAGTCTAATCTTTTGACGGAATTAATGTCATTGTATTGAAATTAAGTATAATTACGTTAATTAAGTATGGTCATCTGTAACAAAGAAAAGGTATAATTTAATCAATTACAATATAACTCTTCCTTGCCCATCAAGTATCCAATACTTGACTGTTCCCTTTAATTGTCATTTTCTAAGAATATTTTTTAATCCTTTTTTGGCATTTAGGATTTTAGCTCATCTTTTTAGGTGGATTCTTGGTTGACTAAAGAATCCCAATTTGTTATATTATATAGGAGTCAAAAGACAAAAGCCCAAGGTTAGTATGAAAGAGAATACATTAGACATATCTAAGATGTGTAAAGGTAGGTATTTTAAACCTTCTAATTAATTTAAAAGGACAACGTAATAAAGATGTTCCAACTATTTATAAAGATTTAAAACCATAAAGTCGTTTAAGGTGCATGCACAAGACATATTCCAAAGGGAATAACAATCTCAATTTGCATTATTCTGTAACAACATACTTACCTGCTCCTGCTCCATCAGAGTCAAAATAATTATTGAAGAAATACAAAATTACCAAAAAATTAGTTCCAAAACCTTATTATGAAATCGAACAGCATCAGATGATATAAAGATACTATTAAATTAAAAAAAAGTTCTTATAAAAATAAGAAATACCCAACTTTTGAGTGCAGATTGAACTTATTTTGAACACTTTTTGCAAACAAGTACATATATGTTGAATTAGTTCAATTAAGGCCCTAATTGAAGAAATTGTAATATGGAACATCAACCACATGTCTTTGATAACTCAAGGACAAGCTTCCATACAAACAACCACAACCATGTTCGTTTTATAGGAGGCATTGTATAAATCGAACTTGAGTTGTCCACAGCAGGAGTAAACATATGCATCACACAATATTTTTACATAAATTAGAAAGGACGAGTAATTCTTAGTGGCCCACCAGAAGGAACACTAGCCCATGGCATACTTCTGGGTCCAGCTCCTAGCAGTTGCCTCGTACTTGGACCTGTCTGTCTTGTACATATGAGCAATTTCTGGAACCAACGGGTCATCTGGGTTTGGGTCCGTCAAGAGGGAACATATTGAGAGTAGCACCTGCAACACAAAAACCATAACCCTTCCCACCTACTTAAGAAACAGCAGTAGTGACTGGATGAAAGATAATATAAACAGACCAGTACTATGAAAATCATTATTGTTCATATAAAGACTCCACTATATGGAAATATCCCTAAACAAGCTAGAGGAAAGTTGGCAGAGTTTACCATTCTATCTAGTGTCAACTGGAACAGTTGTCCAAGTATTTTCAAATTCAGGCGGGCTAAAATACAGGAGGTCAGCAATCGTGGGTAAAATATTGATGCTTTACAAAGACTTTAGGAATGGCTATGGATCAAATCTTTTAAGGACATCATCAACTTTTTCATTTTTGGAATACTTAAAGGCCCAACTTGAACATCTGACCAATTCGAGGTGCAATGCCAAACTTCTGCAGGGGCAATGTGTGTTTGTGCAAAGGAAAATATACTCCACGTTTAAGGGGTAAGAATTAGGAAGTAGCTAAGAGGTAAGAACCTTTGATATGGTCAAGGCAGGGCTCCACTGCTCCTTTAGAATGTCGAGGCAAATACTGCCATTACTGTTGATATTTGGGTGGAAAACTTTGGTGCGAAATGCAACCTGCGAGAGAAAAAAGATATTTCCAAGTAGACATACAGTCAACACGATAGTACACTATAAAGCTCACGATTAACTTCATGTTCCTTCGTATTCAGAACATTCATCAACTTATGATTCAAATGAAGAATCATCATGCAGAACAAAGAGAACAATAGCCAAGCTTTTAAACATCTACACCTTCTATCCTAATCTGAATATGCATGATGCTTATGTGGAGTGACATAAGTTGTTTCATTACAAACTCTATTGAAATTTATTTATCTAGTCTATACTTATTTAGCCTCCAAGCTTAATGAGGTATAGTTTACATAAGAGAACATATCTCTATGGGGTTGTAATAATAGACATGAGAACTGGCCGCAGTAATGGATAGTCCATATTTACCAAAGTAGAACGGTGAAGGAAAAGAGAAACTGGAGATATGTACCTTAGGTGGCTTAAACGGATAATCAGGAGGGAAGTGAATAGTAACCAGAAACACTCCACCAGCATAAGGACTGTCAGCTGGGCCCATTATTGTTGCCTGCCAGTGAAACATGTCCTCCGCTACAGGGCCTGTCAAAATATAGGAAAGTTATTGAAGGGTCAGAGTAGAAAGAAGAAAATCATCCGTTCATAACCAAATTTGCATCTTCTTTCTACATAAGAGAATTCAGAGTTGATTTGAATTCTACAAAACTAATAAAGTTGCAGAGTAACAATGTCAGAGAAATAATAACAAGGTATATGCATACTAAAATCATACATCAATTGGTGTACATGAGAACAAGGTTCCTACAGCAGAAACAAGCTAAAGAAAGAAGCCAATAAACAAATGAAAATTTGAACGAAACGAAAATATGGAGTTTGCACAAATAACTAGAAATTCCACGGATACATATACATAAATGGAAAGAGTAATTCATACATCACACATGACAATTAGCAATCAACAAGCCAAACCAGTCAGAAACACGAGAGAAACGAGTTAATGGATCAAGGAAATGTTCATTCACATAAAACAAAGAATCAATAGGGATCCAAAACAAAATGTGTCAAGAACTATTTGCAAAGCTTATAACTATTATAACTTTAATCGGATTAATTAATGCATAGCCACCAACATGTTAACACTGGCGGACAGCATTTCAGCAACCTGCATGTTAAAAGAACAGTATAAAAGGAATCATTTAATAAGGAACTTGCAAAAGGTGTAGATCCTCTAACATATTTGGCAGATACTTAAAACATAAAGACCTATTTAATTTCCTTTCAATCTTGTACAGAAACAGATGGAAAAAAAAGAGAAACTTACTATAACATTCAAGCAGTTACATCATCCATAACTTTCAATAAGCAAATATTTATAACATTTCAACCAAGTGAACATGCAAGGACAATAAACGTACAACTGGCATTATCTAAATATGTTACCTTATTGGCCAAAAATGAACAGAAGGTATAAGATGATACGCATATGTTACATATATGTGTGTGTGTGTTGATACAATTCAGGCAAATTCAACGATATTTTCATAAGAGACACGTAAACAACAAAGACTTGCTTGGCAGTTGGCACAGTATCTACATATACAGACCGGGACAGACGAAAAGGGATCGACCATCTAAATGCCTACATTTTGTTTATGATTCAGTTATGTCCGAAATTACAAGATAGAGAGGCTAGATTCTACCAGATGTAGCGAAAAAAATATCATTCAACGAAGTAAAGTGTATATCACGAATTGATGTTTCAAGTTCTGGCCCAAGATCCAGATAGCTATGTTCAATCAAACCAAACAGCATCCAACAAATTAAATAGAGAAAAAAATGAAAGAAAAGCACAACCACCTATCTTCAAAACGCCCATTTTATAGAAGATTTATATCCAGTTCTACATTCTTCCTGTAACTAGAACATAAACCAGGAGATCTATCGAAACGCCCAGATTTACCAAACAGCGTAAAAGATAGCGAAAAGCTAGGACGCTCACAACGAACGCGGCGATTCGAGCATCATAGCGACATATAAAGGATAAAAAGAAGCGCAGATCAAGCATGGAAAGAACGATATAATTGTGAGCAGCAAAACTTGATATCAATCTCAAGGAAAAAGCGAATCGAACAAACCGGCGCTGCAAGAGGTGGGAGGATCCTTCTGGAGATCCTTGAGCTCCTTCAAGATCCGCTTCGAAGCCATGGACAAGCCTCGAAGATTCGCCGCCGATTAAGAGAGATGGAGAAGGTTTAGAGAGAGAGACCGAAGAAGAATAGCTCGCTTGTCGAAACGTACAAAGTAGAAAAAGAAAATGGAGAGAAGAATAAACGAGATTAACTATGGATTGATTAAATTCTATGATTATTAAGAGAGAAGGAAACGTGTGTCTGCGTGCATGCGATTAAATCCCTAAAGTGACTCTTTTGTTTTGGGTCCCACAAATTGTAACCGCCCAATTTCCGAACCCTTCATTTGGAATCTCTTCCAGGGAACCTTTTACGATGGCCGTTTCGTGGAAAATAAACGGCTCTGATTGCTTCTACGGATTCCTTTGTGTGACTTGGCACCTGTGTGGGTCCGGAAGCGGTCATTGCATTCTTGACTTTGACGCTCGTTTCGTCGCAGAGCATTTGGCTTATTGGTTACCGCTTCAAAATAAATGTCATTCTCCTTAGGCAATGGCAAAATTCAAAGTGAATTCGCCTTAATCGATAGTGATAGCACAATTTGCAAGCAAACCTACGAGGGATGGCAATAGATTCGATTTAATTCTAGATTAATAAATTAAATTAAATTAATATATTACATTTCACTTTTAAAATAATATCATATTTTGTAAATATTTAAAATATTATTATTTTGTGTAATTTAAATTTTAATTTAAACCATTTTTATAGTAACGACTCAAATCCAATTTGAACTGTTGTCATCCTCAAATTTATTAATGAAATCATTGGAATGTTAATAATTTTATAAATGATAGAACCTAAAATAACAAGAAATATTAATAATTTTATAAAATGATATAACTAAAATAACAAGAATCCAAATATATGTTTATGTGTTTTCCTATAAATATTATCTTCAAGATGTAACTTGGTCTGGTTCAACTTGGCTAGTTCTAGCTCAATCAAAAGTTAATAGATCAAACCTGTGTTGACTAGGCTCTCAAATCGAGCTCGAACTCAGGTTGTCTAGGCTTGACCTTGATTAACAAGGTCCTCAAATCAGGCTCAGGCTACTTAGACGTAGCCCGATCCTAAGCTCGACTTTTATAACAAAAAGATGTAGTTTTGCATTTTTAATTTTTAAAAAAAGATTAGTCAAGCCAAGTCAAGCTTGGGTTGTATCAGATTTGATCGAGGCCTGCCAACAGGGCTTAGGCGACTGGTTACCATCTCTAGATATGAATAAAATTCTAAGAATATATTTATAAATTAAATATAAAAGTAAATCCATAAGTATTCTCTCACATCTCTAAAAAAAATAATGTAGTATTTAATTAACTTGCAAGAAAAAATGTGATGTAAATAAGTTTTTGTTATTAAATATTAAAATTAATTAAATTATTAAATTATGCAAAATAAAATTTGTCTTGTTAATGAATATGTTTAAACTTATAGAATTTATGACAATATTTGTATCATTGACCACAATTAATATGGTTGCAATCAATTTTGACTTATCTTTGGATCAAATTAATGTGAGTAACGCGTTTATGCATATATATCACTGTTAAAAGACAAATTCAATCTTTTTCGAGATAATAGTCAACTTTAATAAACCGGTTGATTTCATTTTTATTTTTATTTTTTAGTTTTTAGTTTTTAATTTTAGTTTTTTATTTTTAATTTATGTTTTTCTTTCAAATAGAAATAAAAATATATTTGATTATTAATGTTAATTTAGATATATTTTTATTACCAATGATATTTACATATTAGATAAAACTTAAAGATAATTATTTTTAATTAATTAAATTTTAGTAATTAATTTTAGTTAATTAAATAAATTATTAAATTTAATTATTTACAATTCTTTTTAATAATTAATATATTAAATAATTAAATAATAAATATTTAGTTAATAATAAAACATATTATAAAGAAATAGAAAATAAAATTTATTTTTGTGATTTTTATAAATTTTGAATATTGAAACAAATCAAATCCAAAAACAAAAAAAGAACTTAAATAAATATAAATTTTTTATAAAATATAAAAATATAAATATAAATAAAAAATATGAATAAAAACTTAGGCACTAAACGCATTACAATTAACATATCAACGCTCTAAAATCCAGCTACACGATCGTACCACATTGGTGCTATTTTGTCTTGTTCGTAATAAATGGTTCAATATCGAGTGGTCGAGACTAACTAAATGGGCTTCATGGCACCGGGTTCAAATGGAGGTGGATGCTTGAGTTCTTTGAGAGAAAAAAGTGAAATAATTATTTATGGAATTTGAATACTCGTGGGATTGCTCATGCAACACATGACTCCACTTATTGATTTAGTCTAAAGTTCATTGGATCTTGAAAATTTATCAATTATACTAATATGTTCTCTCTGTTAAAACTAGAATTGTAAATATAAGAGATTATTAAAAAATTAGAAAGTTCATTTTATGCTCATGCATAATATAGCATACACATACATGTAAATAGTGAACTTTGCACATGAAAATAACTTTACATGTATTCATTGATATTTTTCCGGGTATAATTATTTATAAATGTGTTTATACTGAGAATTGTAGTTCTAATATGTTGAAAACTGATTTGAAGAGTGTATTTAGTAATTTAGAATTTTTGGTGAATTTTGAGAAAATTCCTAAAAATTTGGGTAATTTTTGAGCTAAGAAAACTACCAAGTGGCAAAATAATTGTTAAATAATAGTAGAAATTACTGTCCAATGGCAATGGAGATTTTGATAAATAATTTTAGGATTTATTGACAACCGTTTGAGGAAAAATTAGAGTGAAAATTGAAATTAATTGGAGTAGTTAAATGAAATAAATCAATCTAATGCTTTAGCCCAACCATGTCTTAAGTCATTAGTTTTAATTAAAAGAACACCCCCTTGTTGTCTTTCACGATGCTTCTCTCTACAAAAGGGAAATTGATGCTTGCTTTGGTTCTTTTCTTCTCTTCTTCATTTTCGTAGTCTCTTTAAATCTCCATCTACCTTAAACCTAACCGTCTCATCTTTTATGCTACTCTTTCACCTTGCTTTCTCTTTCATTCTCACCAAAAACCCAAGCCTTTCAACCTCAAGATGATGATGATTGTGGGATATTGGTGAAGTTAGGGATTTTTTATTTTCTTGAAGAATTTGAAGATTTGGCAACTAAATCAACGAAGTCATTTTTTAATTTTTTTAGGTTTGTTAAACGAGGCATTTGTGATGATAGTTAGAGGTTAATCTCATAAAATGGTGTTTTGAATATGTGGGTGTCGTGAATGGTGAGGAGTGTGTAAATTTCTTGCTTATATATGCTTGATGAGTAATGATTTATAGGGATGTTTTAGAGGTTGAATGATCATGATAAGGAGTTTTGTATATGCTAGAATGCCGGTGAAGAAATGAACATATATATATAGATGTATATATTGATGTTTTGTTTTATGTAAATGCTAAATAATAGGTTCGGAGTTGTTTATGGATGATTAGTGTTGTATATGATGAGTAAGAAACTATGAATTATATTACACATGTTTTTAAGGGGAATTTGTTGTGAAAGGGATGTTTAATGAGAATTGAAAGTTGAATAGGTATATGTACATGTCTTGTTTTTGGATATGTAAGATGAGTAATAATTCATGTAATGGTGTAGAGATGTTTTGAGGTTGAATGATCATCAAAGTGGTATTTGGATGAGTGTAGAAAATTGTTTATGAATTGGCAAATATATATATGCTCTACTTTTGGTTAATGATCAAATATAGATCATGATTTGTTTGTGATTGATATATTGAGTTGAATTGGGCAGAGAATGATGAGGAAACTCAAAGATCGGTCACTTGAATTTTGGACAGTTTAGATAGATTTTGTGTATTTCCTCTTTCATGTAGCACTTTGTGTTAGGTTTTGATGATGTACATGTAAAGAATATTGAAAGACATATTGTAGACCTTTAGGTTTTTATATAATGAAATAAGGAAATTTTGGGTTTTTAAATATTGTGATTTTTCTTATGGTGCTTTATAAGTGAACAAAGATATAATGCCTTGTTACGTGAATGTAGTGATTGGACGTAGCACGTCATTATCTTAGGTTATGTATTGGAATGACCTCCGGGCTTACCGGTATGTATCTTAAGGTAAGGGGGCGCTACATAGATATCTCAGTTGCTTGGTCTTCAATCCAGATCTAGGTTTTTGGCTTATATATATATATATATATAATTTCCCTGAATCAAATGACAAAATGTTCCATCTTATTTTGAGAGTGCACAACTACTTTAACTGACTGAAAAGATGTTCTCTTTGAAGAATCGAAAACTTGAGTTCAACAAGTACTGAGGGAGCACAAGTTTCAAATTTACTGATGTAGGGATTTTGTAAATTTTTAATTATTTTTTAACTGGGTTTTGAGTTAAATCGACATCTCTTTGAACTTGTTTTGTTATCTGTTTATTTGATTTGTGTTTGTTTGGTGCCTTCCGACGCATGTCAGTGGTCCTTCTGCTTCCATGGGCTCGGTGGGTCTCCATTTTTAGGGTTTTGGGCAGTGTTCTGAAATTCGGACCGGTCATCGAACCGGTGGCCTTACTGGTTACCGATTCGACCGGTTCAACTACCGGTCGAACTGGTGTGACGTAATAATTATACAATAATTATATTTAATTATATATAATATTGAAAATATTTAAAAAATACAAAATTAAAAAAATTAAAAAATTAAAAAAAATTGATGAACCAATAGTCGGACCGGTCCGGTTTGACCAGACCGACCAGTCAATTGACCGGTTCAGACTGGTTCAATTGCATACCGATTTTGTAGGTTAAACCGGACCGGTTAGCCGACCGATCGCTGGTCGGACCGGCCGGTCCGGTCCGGTTTCACAAACAAAGGTTTTGGGTGTTCTTCAGTTAGTACTTGGATGGGTTTTTAGCATCTAGTTTCATAGATTAGATCAAATTACAGGGCGCTTTGACAATAAGAGATGTAATTTCCCGGCAGTTGAGAGTAGGAGAATCTAGTTAAGCATTTTGGGACGGTGAATCAACAACAAAAGAGGGGAAGTTTGGATTTTAAAATTTCAAGCATTGCATCATAGTTTTATAGTTCAAAAATCATTAAATGGGTCAAATCCGGTTTCTAGTGAAATGGCTCTTCATTTCTGAGTATCCTGGATAGTTCTTACTATACTGTTTGGTCTAACACAATGTTTTAGTTTTAATTGTAAATGATATACTTAGTAGTTGGTAGTATCAGCTTATCCAGTGCTACTAGATCTGAACACCATCAGATATCCTTTGATTATATTTTATATTTTTATGTATTTATTGTATTTTTATTTACTTAATAATTTAGCGTGCCAATTTTACTTATTTACTCTTTAACTTTCATCACTTTTTTATTGTCACATCTGCATGTGGGTCTACTGGAAACAACCTCTCTACTATATAAGGATAAGGCTGCGTACTATCAGATCTCTCTAAACCCTACTTTATTGCAAGACTTCGGATTGAATGTGATGATGATGATGACTACGACAACGACTAATATGTTTTTCAACACTATCAACAACTAATTTTAAGTTGATTAATTGAAATCTCTTTCTAATTAAAATTTTTAAAATTGCATTAATTGATTTATGAATTTCACTATTAATTAAGTTTGACCCTAGTCTGAAATATTTATATCGACCTGTCTCTAGATTTATATAAAATTCTTTTCAATTATGCTAAATCTATTCCTACAAAAGATTTCTCAATCTTAATTCCATAAAATTACACATGAATCAATACATCCGTAATGTTAATTTAAGAATAATAAAGAAATACATAATTCAATATCAATAAAACTAAAAATTAAATTAAATTAAATTAGCATAAAATCACTATAAAGTAATTTACTTGAGTTTTGAGATACTTGATTCCTCTTTATTCTTATTTCTTTACTTAAATTGTATATAAACTTCACTTTGTTCATTTTCTTCATTTTTTGATTGCTCAATTAATTCAATTAACTGTTTTACTCATTTTATTATTATAAATATTATAAAAATAAAATATTAACAATATATAATTTTATTGCTATCAATTTATAAATTAAAATCCCAATTGATTCAATAAATTTGTAGGGATAATGAAAAATATAATGCAACGTAGATAACATTCGTGCAATCCGAAATTGAAAGCAAAGTAGATTAAGGCAGACACTCTCTCTTTATTCCTTAAACGAGTCACCTAATACATTATACATTTTAAGTTACACCTGACGACACTCCTTCAGGATTCCCTATTCAGGGAAGCTTGTCAGCTCTATCAAGAACCAACGCAATAATTTTATTTTTACAAGAAATATCATACATACAAATAACCAAATCAACGGATATCAGTAAGGGGGAAGGGAGACAAGATCTTCTGTCTAATTTTATAGTATCTTATTCTGTCCAATAAATCTCAACTATTTATCTATACAAATCTTACGTTTATTTATACGAAACATACACAAAGTCCACATGAATAAATAGTTGAGATTAATAGGACATAATAAAACACCATAAAACTAGACAGTAAACTAAGGAGAAGGACCACGTACTCCAGTTAAGGCTCTCTTTTATCCACTACCGTGCGTACCATTACACTCGAGTCTTGACGACCCAAGAATTAGCATGGAACCATGTTAGAGACTAGTGGCGACTACTGTCGGTCTCCATATAGATTTTAAATCCTAGACCTTTCACCTATGTTAATCTCAAGTAAATGGTATTCTCTGATGATTGATCATGCGTGGATACATATAATTTGTATTGAATGGCCTCTCAATTTGGCTGTATCAGTCAAATCTCTCTACCCTTCGGCTATCATAAGTTGAGCCTGCCAAATCAGAACAGAAACGCCATTGAAATAAGTACCAGAAATCAGGTCCAGGCTTACAACTCAAGAAAACAAGAATGGACCAACCAAAAGCTCGTAGCTATGGAGTCGGAATATGAAGTATGAACACTTACCATTTGAGTGCGTTAATTTTACATTGTGGCGGCTCGCCATCTTCAATTTGCTTCAATGTCATACCTTCACAAAGCACATGCACATCAGTCATCGCTGTTTTCAAACCTCCCACACTCAACCCCACCTCAGTATCCACCTTCACATTCACAATCAGGATCTTGCTTTGAAACTGACCCACAATCGCTGAACCCTTTCCCCCGATCAACTTGTTCTTAACACTGGTTTCGATTTTCAAATTCGTCGCGCTGTTCGCTCTCTGAGTAAACTCCGGCAACCGTGTTGTCCCAATCGGAATACCCGAATTCCCGATCGTGACCTGGACGTTTGACTCACCGAAATTGATCTTAATCTTGCTGTTTGGATTCTTCACCTCCACCTGCGCCACCGTAGCCGCGTCAAGGTAGGCGCCGTCCGGTTGGTCCGTGACGTTGAAGTTCGGGATATTGAATGACAAGACGCGAAAAACGGGGAGTTTTGGATCGGACCAGAGGTAGAAGAAGCCACAGAGGATGAGAATTACGAGAATGACAACAAACAAGAGAACGCACAATAAGCAGCAGCAAATACGACAACATCCTCTGCCTTTTTTCCTCGGCTGGTACGACGTCGGAAGCGCGGGTTTCCTATGTTTCGAACCACGTGGCTTGTGAAAACCAGGTTCCTCCATTTCTCTTCTTGCTTTCTTCCCACAAACAGAAAAGTACAGAACCAAAACAGGATAAATCTTCCTTTATCTTGATAATTCATGAAGGACCATTTTGTTACAAGGAGAAGATAATGTATATGAAATTGAAGAAGGAAGTAATTCGAAAATCTACAACAAACCCAGGAGAATACGAGTTTGGGGATGGTAAATTTATGAGAAAGAAAAAGAAAATGTTGAATCAAATTTGTATAGAGAGAGAGATAGAGAGGAAGAAATGTTGTTATCGTCTCTTATTGTCGGAAGATTTGAGGTAATGGGAAATTACGAGATTCACGCGCAGAGTTTATGCGTTCACGACATTTTGGGAGGGAAGGAGCTTCGTGGTACATATACACGCGTTAACTTAAGGTTGGATATGTTATTTAGTGCATGCCATTATTATTTTCATGTACTTTCTGTTCATGTTTTGTGTTAAGTTTCCTTCTTGGTAGGATGAACGATTAAACACAAACTATAAGAGGATGTTTGATTCGATTGAAAAAGTAGATAGGAATGAAATTATAATATTTTAGAAATAAAATAAATGAAAAATATAATATAATATGTATTATCTAATTTGATTTTTTCTAAAAAAATTTAATGATAATATAATACCCGTATTTAGTTTGAAAACATAGAGTTTGAATAATAAACAAATGATTAATAAAAAAATTAAAATATTCATTAGTTCTCACTTAATTACATCATCATCATTACTATTATTATTTTTTTCCAAATCTCGCGCAACAGCGAGATTCATATTGGATGTTGTATTATCATTATTATTATTATTACTATTATTTATTTATTTATTTATTTATTATTATTATTATATTTATATAGTTAAGTAATTATGTGAATTTTTTAAGGATATTTTTTTTCAACAAGTCCTCATTTTTATTCCCAACCCACTTCGAATAGATAAAGATAGGAATATGTTAAGAGCCTGTTTGTTTGCATTTCTTTTTTCAGTTTTGGGTGGCGGTTTTCATAAATTAAAAAACAAGTCTTCAAATTGTGTTTGGTCTCTAATGTTTATATATTTGGTTGTTAAAAATAATAAAAAAAACAACATCCGTTTTACGAAAACGTAAAAATAACGTTTTTGTGAATTTTGAAAACACGTTTCCATAATTACTTTTTTCACAAAAATATATCATATTCAACTTTTTTTCTCTCTGCAAACTTCCTCTTCTCTTCTCTTCTGCGTCTTCAACACCTTGAGTTTGTTTTTATACCTAACCGTTGCTTCTGCAATTTTTCTTATTTCTCTTATCCATAACATCAGACCATGGACGCTTCCGTATACCTCTATATTTAACCTCCATGTTATCGTCAACGACCACAACACCTGTCGTAGGATCAACAGATCCATTGGTTTCAAGTCCCTGTTTAATTGCTGCTGAAGTGAGTCCTCCTCTTCCTCTCCTCATAGGTTTAGAAGAGCACAACACAAAATCCGACAGAACCCAGAACGGTCAAGAGTTGATTAAGGAAGGAAGTTGAGAGAACGCAAGCGGCACTTCAACGAGGAATCAATTAGGAAATAAAATGAAAATGGAGAGGGGACGTTGCAAGATGAAGATAGGGAGCACTTATCTTCACTTTAGTGTCTGCACACCATTTAATGCAGCAGAACGTACTCTTAAAGCCTAGTTTCATGGTCTTTTTATTGTTTCTTCACATAATAGTTTTGTTTCTTCACATAATAGGTTTTTTTAACTGTCAGCCTATTCTTGTCTTCACAAAAACTAGATATTAATGTATAATTTTTAATAATATTTTATTTACATATATTTAATTTTAATTATAATGTATAATTTTTAATAATATTTTATTTACATATATTTAATTTTAATTATAATTTTTATTAATTAATTTAAAAATATAATGTATTATATTATAATTATTAGTATAATTAAAAATAATAAAATAGAATAATAAATAGTTTTTTATTAAAACTCTAAACCAAACAGAATTTTGTTTTCAGTTTTTATATTTCAAATCTCAACCGAACAAGTTTTCGTTTTTTTAAGAAAAAAACAGAAATTAAAAATAGGAAACAGAAACAAAAAACAACAACAGAAAAATAAAAGTGAAACCCAACGGCCCCTTAAGTTTCATTATACCCAGTGGCCAAACGATCTATTTTATGCTTTTCAAATATTCAAAGACATTGGCAATGAATAAAGCAGAGAGGATGTGACAAAAATATGCAAATGCCTATATCTGAAAGAGAAAATGAGTTCCATTCAAACTGGGCTTAAAATAACATACCGTTCGATTACTATTAGTGTATGCATCTCATCACTAATGTGAAACTTGGTATTCAGTTGAAACAATTTACCAGGCCTTAAGAACATGAATGTCTTCCTACATATAAGGTTCCGATTGGAGGAAAAGGAACCATACCTGTGAACATAACCAGGAAACAATTGACACATCATTTGTGTGCAGTGCCATAATGAATTCCCTCGCCAACTAATCTGGATAATACTTGGGTGGGATTCAACGGTTCTTCAGCTGTTGACATAAGCTCTAAAGTTAGATACATAGGTTTTATTGATTGATCTGTGGAGAATATTAAGATTAACACACTTGCATTTAAGCTTCTCAACAGATTGAAGACATAGAGAACTAGTACTATCTTATGTAAACAAGCAACTGGACCGTTGATTTATGTCACTGATGGATTTTTGAATGTTCAATGAGCTTGTGTTGACCATCAGCCAACTTACACCTAAGTTTTGAGTCATTGATGATGTTAAACTAATTGCATCCTGTTATTGTCCAAGTCTTTGAAGTTACTTTTATAATGATGTAGGAGACTGCTAACTTACAAATCGGCGAATGGTGTAAGCGTTATAAGAAGATAGGCTAGTTAATTACTTCCCAAAAAAAAAAGATATGCTTTTATTATTGAATATTTCTTCAAAAAAACTTTTAATTGGATAAATAATTTCGTTATATTCACATTTTTATATCATAATATAAAAAATAAGATAATATGATAGATGATTACTAAAATTACAAAGTTTATCTTAAATATTTTTACTATTTAACCAATTTCCAGTACAGATTAAGGTTTTATAGTTTTAGAGCGAAGTTGACTATAATACAGTTTCACTATCCGATTACAAACAATAAAACAAACTTAAGAGCAACTGACTTTTACCACAATAATATATCAATAATATTCTTAAATTTAACAAAATAAATGTGTGAAATTAGATATTTTATTGTTGTGCTAATCGTCGTGAAAGCAATGGAATTAATCAAGTAAATAAAGAAAAAACAGTAGAAGGACACAATGAATTTTTACGTGGGAAACCTGAGTGCTAGGAGAAAAAACTCATGGGACGAAGAGAGTCTGAAAATATGCACTATATCAAAGAAAGAAAAATTACATTTTTTTCTCTCTCTCTTACAAACCCCAGGACTAATAAAGAGTACATCAATATGATGTTACAAAAGACACCAAGAGGTGTTTATATAATAATATAACCTGTGTTCTTAAACCCGGACCGGACCGACCGGTTCGACCGGTAACCGGTCGGCTGACCGGTCTGGTTTAAGGTAAAAAACCGGTCTTAAATTGGACTAGTGTGAACCGGTCAAAACCGGTCAACCGGTCCGACCACTGATTCAATTAATTTTATTTTTATTATTATTATTTTTTATTTTTTAATATTATATATAATTAAATATAATTATTGTATAATTATTACGTCACACCGGTTCGACCGGTGGTTGAACCGGTCAAACCGGTAACCAGTAAGGCCACCGGTTCGATGACCGGTCCGGTTTTGAGAACATTGAATATAACCCTAGGGTAGGAAATCTACACAAAGTAGGAATTTGAAAATAGTGTTAAAAAAAGAAAGAAAACCTATACATACTAGAAATCTACACAAAGTAGGAATCTTGAAGGCTTAGGTCATTATCCCAACAAATCTCCACCTTGACAAATGACCGAAAGTAGGAGCTCTCTTCGCCGTAAGCCCCGAAGGGTGCTCAAGTATTAAGAATACTAGCTAAGTCTAGGCAATGCTTGAACTTAGCAATAGGTAGTGGCTTGGTCAACATGTCGGCAGTGTTTTTAACGGTATGAACCTTCTTAACAATAACTTCACGTATTTCATTAGTATCCCAAACAAAGTGGCGCTGAACATTAATATTCTATTCTTAGTTTTAAAGTGATACTTACTATTTCTCGTGAGGTGCACGATACTTTGACTATCACATAAGACAACAAGGACATCTTGTTTTAAACTATGCTCTTTTACCAAACTTCAGAGCCAAATAGCTTATGTCACTCCTTCAGTGGTAGCATAACTGGCAGATTCAAAAGAAATGGAGACAAGGCAAAGAATCAACAAGATGAAGAGAGCTCTCATTCAGGGGGAGCATCAAAGCACCAAGGAAAAGGCAGGAAGTTGTCAAGAAAGTGCCACAACTGCGGCAAGAAGGGCCACATGGCAAAGTTTTGTAGGTCCAAGAAGATGGCGGTGGAGAATAACACTACAACATTTAGTAAAATGGTGGAAAATAAGGATTCTTGGGATGCTGAGAACCTCTCTGCCATGGAAAAGGAGGAGTTAGAATTGAGTGCAACAACACAAAAGGTCAATTATGAGAATGACTGGATTGTTGACTCTACTGCCCAAACCACAAGACAGGCGATAAGGAAAAATTGCAAAATATGTCAATGTACAAAGGGAGTCAAGTGGTGGTGACAGCCAAAAATTTAAAGTTGCCAATAGCTCACGTCGGCAACACTGTAGTTTCTCCACAAGATGATGATAATGAGGTACTGCTTCAAAATGTCTACCACGTCCCAGGTATGAAGAAAAACCTGCTTTCAATAGCACAACTAACATCTTCAGGTCACTTCATTTTGTTTAGTCCACGTGATGTGAAGGTATATCGAGACCTCAAGATTTTAGAGAAGCCAGTGATGGAGTGGTGAAGCTCGAAGTCAGTTTATGTGATTTTCGCAGAAACATCCTACATAGACAAGGCTTAGAGAAATGAGACAACAAACTTATGGCATATGCGATTGAGTCACGTCAGCTATTTCAAGCTGATTGTAATGACATAAAAGTCGATGTTGAAAGGGCTTCCTCAACTTGAAGTGAGGGCTGATATGGTTTGTCCAGGTTGTCAATATGGGAAAGTGTTGAAATAGTCAATATCGTTACTGTTTTGTGCTGTTACATCGTGTACCTATTCTTTAGCTATGACTCTGTAAACAAGGCATAAATATCTCAACTATCTCTTGTATCTTTCTTTTGAGTATTTTCCGCATTGTAATACTGACAATTGATATAAATATACAAGATCACATCACTGCTTTGGATGTGAGTGATTAACCATCCACCCTGGTTACATACTTTTTACATGGTATCAGAGCCATTCCTCTCCACACGAAAATGTCCAACGTCAATTCATCTTCCTCATCTATTTTGTCCTCTTCCTCCTCCTCCATCTCTACTTCTCCTGGACTACTACTAACTCCATCTTTTGGAGCTTTCATCAACGTCAAACTGACAAGGGACAACTATCTTCTTTGGAAGGCTCAGTTTCTGCCTTACCTCCGGAGTCAACAGCTCCTTGGCTATATAGATGGCTCAATTCAGTGCCCTGTCAAGACCATCACCACAACCGAAGAGACAGGTGCAAAGCCAAGCACCAACCCTGCGTATCAAGTGTGGCTGCAACAAGACCAACTTGTGTTGAGTACTATTCTGTCTTCACTCACTGAAGAAGTCTTGACCCAAGTTTTATTTCTTACTACATCTTATGAAGTATGGCAGGCTCTAGTGTAGCACCTCACTCCCGCAAGACACGTACCTGACATCCTGAATGATATCCGAGACCGTGCCCCACGAGGGTGGCATACTAGAGCACTTAAATAGTCAAAACTCAGTACAATTTTTTTTAGAAACAACAAACATAAACACATTTTTTGAAAAATCAATAACCAAATCGGGCCCACTTTATTTCATAAACATTCTCAATCATTGCAAACAATCATCGGAATTTCAATTTCCATTTAGGCCCATTACGAAAACAAAACATTTTTTGTCATAATGAACTTTACATTACAACATAATTACCTTGGTATGATCATAGTCACTAATTAATCCAAAAACAATTTATACACTATATTCTTCAATAATATGATGCTATCGAGCATTGTTAACTCAATGTGCCCATGATTAGTTATCACAATTCCTCAAGTAAATAATTGCCTGATGAGATAACATTATCTCATGTTATATTCGGTTTTCTCCAATTAACTTCTTTTCTCGAATTATTTTCTCCATTCATTCGATTTGCTCTGATTTAATGTCTGTTCATTCATACTAGTTTCTCAACACATTTCGATTTTTTTGAAATCTTTATTTCTTGTGTTGGTAACACATTCATCATATCTGATATGTATCTCCCGAACATATTTACACAGAATATACAATCACATAGACGGATACTTGACATCAAACAAAATATACACATCCTCAGTAGCATATTCTACATCTTATGCTTGAGTCTCCGTTAGGATTACGACTCCAATAATCACTTTTAATTCATTACATATTCATTCCTTAATTGTTCCTTTCATTGATCATTCTTAAATTGAATCATCTGATCAACTTAACCTAATTCAGGGAAATTCTTCTTTGAAAGAAGATTTCTTACTACTTTCATTGATACCACTCATGGAATTCTTATCAATCAACTGTCTTCACCATTTCTTGTCAGCCATTCTTAGCACCTTAAGAAAATCAATTTCAGCTATTCATAATATCTCATTAAGATCAATTTATGTCATAACTTATATGATCAGAACATCCTTTTTAATAAGGCTCATTGAAGTATTAAGCAAATTATTTACTCTAGTACCTTGGTATATACCATCAAAATCATTACATCTTATCTAAAGACATATTTAGGACAACTCACCAATTAGTAGCTTATGCTAAAGATACCTTGATCTCATTTGATTATAGACAACATTTCCCTTTTTGTACCTGCCCTCGATCGTGGGGATTATGCTATGATCGTGTCCTTCTTCCTTTTCCTCAAATTCATCATATATGGTAACATCATTAACAATCTCAATTCATTCCCAGTTAACCACTATAAGCATTTTCACGTCTTACCCTAACTCATCTTGGACTTTGAACTATAAGAACTATGACTAGCAATTATTCAATAAGTCACCAGGTGCTTCCTATATCATCTCCACACATGTAATACATATATGCTTAATATTCTCACTCGTCATGGTGATCCCATTATCAGAAGTGCACTCACACAGGCAAATTAACTTAACCTTGACAACTTTTTCATCTACCGTTATCATCGTCTCACCTTCCAATTTCTATTATTTTGTCATCCCTACGTATGTTCACAATCAATTCGGAATTATAGACGCATAATCATCCTGAAATTTCGATTTCGATCCCCTTAACATATTCTTACACTAAGTCATAAACTCTTATCACGAAAATCAAACATCCATTCCAAGCCCAATTTCAGCCTCTCTAGATCATAGAAAAATTTGTTTTCATCCAACTTTGTTTATACAATTTAAATCTTATCATTTCTACCCTATCCCTATTTCCTCTATCAATCCATAATAATATATTTACATCTATCCCACATCAAGGATATATTACCACAGTACAGTATCACATTGATGTCGTATTCCATATTACTTGCACCAATACAATTGTGTTAAATCTTTAACTGTTATATCTAACCATATACTATCTCTTATTTCTAGATATCCTTCAACCTTCCTCTTCTCACATTATAACAGATTATCATTCTTTTCAGTGCTTCTAATAGCTCAAACTCTTAACATATGCTCATGCGTGTGACTCATATGAATGCAACTCAGACTAGAGATTAATTGCTATCGCCTGCTATGACATGACAAAAATGCATGTACCTTGACACATTTTTCAGAAAATGTGCATATAAGATAGTAATTCTGGGCTCTGATATCACATATGTAGCACCTCACTCCCGCAAAACACGTACCCGACATCCTAAGTGATATCCGAGACCGTGCCCCGCGAGGGTGGCATGCTAGAGCACTCAAATAGTCAAAACTCAGTACAATTTTTTTAGAAACAACAAACATAAACACATAATTTGAAAAATCAATAACCAAATCGGGCCCACTTTATTTCATAAACATTCACAATAATTGCAAACAATCATCGGAATTTCAATTGCCATTTAGGCCCATTACGAAAACAAAACTTTTTTTTGTCATAATGACTTTACATTACAACATAATTACCTTGGTATACACATTGTACAAGAATTTCGGAATACATTATTTTACAAAAATCGCAGAATACAAATTTATACAAAAACAAGAAAACACTAATGCAGACGCAAACTGATTCCGACCTTTATCTTTCCTTTGTATGCAGTAAATATACTCCCGTTTGCTAACGGGGCATTCTTCTGAGTCCTGAAAAATAATTGCAAATTTTGGGTGAGTTTTGCGAACTCAATGAGTGACCATCATCAATAGCTCACCTAATCATGTAGCACATAATTCGCCTCATTACACATTTCACACTTCACATTCAATACAATTTAATCACTCATATTATGCATTTACAGTGCTCATGAGACCCACATTCCATTTGTTACATTGTTGTGACCGAGTGCATAAACTGTCCCATATAGGGCTCATTGATAAATCTCCCTCATCCGCTTGGGAGATACAGGGCTCATTAAACGTTGAGTCTGAGGCTCTGATTCACTTTTGAGCTCGAAGCCCATTTTCACTCGTTGAGCTTTAAGCTTTGTTCGGTGGTTACTATAGTCACAACAGCCATTATGTTTCACGCATTCATGAAATGAAATGCATCAGTTACATTTGTATGATCCACCTTCACTCACATTCACAAGTCATCGGACCGTATTCTGGCATTCAACATTAGAGTTGAGTATTCACACTTTCATTCATATGCAAATGCACTTTCAGAACATACTTAATAATCAAATTACGCACACTTAGTTTATCCAATTCACATTTAATGAGCACTTCAATATTTCATTCATACAACACATTCATCTGACCTTCTGTCTGAAAACCAACACAGTCAACCACATTCACATAATCATTCAGAAATCAATCAATATCAAAAAGTCTAACAAAACAAACAGTAGAATGAGACCATCTAGGTCTACTCGCAGTACGCTCTCGATTAGCATTAGCTTCCATGATCCGGAAACGTCTAGATATGGACGTTCTATCCTGTATCATCAATATGCAAAACACATTTTGCACACACATTATTAGTTGCACAATCACATAAACATTCAGTTTTTCAAACATGTATATGTGTAATGTATAATGCATGCTCAATGACAATTCTCGGGTATATTTTACAAGTTCACATCTTATGCTCATTCTCATTTCATGATTCATATTTATCTAATTGAACTTAGATTTACACTTCATTTGCACAAGCTCATTCTAAGTTCTCCATTCAATCTTTACCCTTTTTATGTATCTAGCTTATTCATAAGCTTACACCTCAAGAATACTTGGTCACTCTATATCATAACTCAATTTCTCGTCATCTCT